>CM056380.1:64353475-64673074 GCA_029718625.1 Synaphobranchus kaupii
ATTAATTATTATTAAAGTATTCTGTAGTGAGTTTCTTTTACTTCAGGAATCACTGGCATTTCCAAGTAAAAAAACCTTCAAATTCTTCCATTGTGAAGGGTGGTGTTTTCTACTAGAGGTGTAGATTTACAATCAGAGAATATGCAATCCATAAATGCCCCTCCAAGCCATTTGTTGTTGAATTTCTTATCACAGAAGTCACAACCATTTATTCTCAATAGAGAAAGTTTATTCTCCAAAAAAAGAGAGAACATATGACTCTGGTTGTGTGTGCTCGTGCTGCTGGAAGAAATCAGACTCCTGCTGTCTGCTTTCAATAAGCAGGTACGATGAGAGGTGATGTAAACTGGAATGGCTACCTAGTTTTTATGAGGAACAACTCATAAAAAAGAAATATTAAATATTAAAGAAATTCACGTCCAGTACCTTAGTAGTAAGTGTTCAACAACAGTGTTTTACCTGGGAATCAAACCTGCAGGCTTAGGATTATAATGCCAGTTCCTTAATCATTATACTATGTTGCCAATGATGTTGCACATGAGGATTTAAAAAAAAAAAAAAATTAATGACTGCAGTCCGTGTTTGGAGATATCCATAAGGGCCTTGGTGTGGGGGCAATTGTGACAGTCATCACAGCAGCTTGACAATATTCTTAACGTACATTATAGCATTAGTGAAGAGGCACAGGTAGGTGCACACGTCACACAAAATCCATGTTATAGTGAAATAAATGGTTGTACAATGAAGTGTGAGCACAGTGTCGGTGAAGCTCGTTGATAATACCACTCTTCTTCCCGGCAGATGGAGCAGAAGAGGGAGAAAACGATGGGGTGATGAGAGGTGAATCCACAGCACAATGCTGAGGTAAGCACACAGCTTTTCTGCATGGCTGAATAGTTGCAATAGCTGAGTACCTACAGTGTGTGTTGTTTGATAATAGCTTCTCCGGCTCCGTTTTCTAGAAATAACCGCAGGACATAAAGGCCATTGCCAGCTATTGTATGTCTCTCCCCCCAGGGAAACAATTCATCTGTCTCACGTTCACATACCTGGTTCATAGAATAACAGGCCAGTGTCATAGATTAATGCTGTAATGATGCTGAGTGTAAATGTATATACAGTGAGCACCATAATTCATTGGACAGTGACACATTTTGTGTTATTTTGGTTCTGTACTCTAGCACTTTGAGTTTGAAATGATACAATTGAAGTGCAGACTGTCAGCTTTAATTTGAGGGTATTTTCATCCATATTGGATGAACCGTTTAGAAATTATAGAACCTTTTGTACATAGCCCCCCCCCCCCCCCATTTTCGGCATCAGAAATTATTAACAGTTTAACATAATGTTTAACATAATGTAGAATAAAGTAATAATTTTTTATATTTGGTCGCATATCCTTTGCATGCCATGACTTCCTGAAGTCTGTGACCCAACAATATCAAAGGACTCTTGATATCTTATTTTCTGGTACTCTTACAAGCGATACTATAACTTCTCTGCATTTGAATGGATATTTATGGGAACTGAGGGATGGGACTAGATTTAGCTGTAAATTATGTTGGAACAGTATGGAATACATGGTTGGCGAAATGGCTGTAAGTGATCAAGGGTCTGCGGTATCAAACAAGCCTCAAACCGTCACTCTGCTGCCAGATATGCAGTAGAGATGGATGGATAACTTTAAGGGTTGTTTCTCCTGACACATTTTCCTATTGAATTCTATGGAAAAATAAGTCAGGAGAAGAAACCCTTCAAGTTAAGCTGACAGTCTGCACTTCAACCTCATTGTCATTGTATCCTTTCAAACTCAAAGTGCTAGAGTACAGAACCAAAATAACAAAAAATGTGTCACAGTCCAATTAATTATGGTGCTCACTGTAAATGTCAGCCAGTTTCAAATAATAATAATGGGAGTGTCCCTTCCACTCAAGGAGGCATGTAATTCTGCCTCAGACAAATGATAGATGAGCATTCTAGGAACTGACTAATGGTGTCAATGTCTGTCTCACTATTCTGTACTTTCCTTGGTTACCAACGAAGGATCTGATCACATGATTACCGCTCTGTCATTATCTGAGAGACAGGGACAGAGAAGATGCAGGAAAGAGATATTTGAAAAATTGTGATGGTCTGACAATGGGATAGAGTGAGTGAGTGAGCCAGAGCCACAACATGTGCAGGTTTTTCTCATTACTCACCACTTAAATGATTAAATAATGCAGTTGAGTATACATTTAACTTTGTTTTTTTTGGATGGGGGGGGGGTTCTCATTGGTTGCTGATTTTCAAAACAAAAACCCAGCAGACACTCCAGGACCAACTTTTACCAGCAGGTAGTTCTAAAAACTATTTCTAGCAGAAAGGCTTCAGATTGCCCTTTATACGTAACTTTTTTCTTGCAAACTAAAGTAAAGGGAAATTAATGCAATATAATGCATTTTTTTATATATTTACAGCCACTCTGATATGATAAACTAAAGTTTATACAACTTATAACTTGGTATGGGAAATTGAATACATAATGACTTATGAATAATATGAATCATCATTGCTGTAAATGTGGCTTGATCAATAAGTGCATAAGACTGCCTGGAGGAGAAGCACATAGTCCTCTGTGTGCATGTCTGTGTGCTTGTGATTAACAGCCTGGCCTTTAGTATACTGAGACTCAGGCCTGGCCTAAATGGCATATTCTCCTCTGCTCTTGTGTTGTTATTCATTGAGCTGAATCCATCCACTCCACATGACTTAGTGAACCATGCTGCTGTGGTGACTGTAGGTGCACTCAGGAGAAAACACACAGTCACACAATTCTGTGCAACAGCAGGGAGGAACAGTGGAACATGATGATGATAATAAAACTAATAATAATAATAATAATAATAATAATAATAATAATAATAATGTAATAATAATAATAATTTTAATAATAATAATAACTGTTTTGTGGGGTTGGCCGGGCTCTCTATGCTGCTATGGAACTGGGGTCTGGCGAGGTGATGTATCCCACGGTCTGGTGTTGAAACTTTTTAAAATGATTATCCACTTTTTTCTCTGCAATTTGGAATGCCCATTTGTAGAAATATATGTATTTGTTTTTATTTTGAGCTACAGCTGCCCTCATGTCTCCAGTGCCCTTTCTCAGGGTGAAACGCTGTCTGAGCCCATGTTTTCTGTCCCTCGGACAGTGACCCGCCGCAGTGAGGCTGTACCTGATAGGCTGCCCCCATTGCCCTGTCTGCGCCTGTCAATCACGCTGACGCAGATTGGGTGTTGCAGTTCATCAGTTTTGTCTTGTTGACCTCTCGTTGACCCCCATGTCAGGGGTCAAAACTCTCCCTTCTCTGGAGAATCTTATCTGTCAGTCATCCAATGGCACAAAAGGGACCAAAAGGGATTTTTTACACATGAAGAGGCCTGTGAAGGATGTGTGTGTGTGTGTGTGTGTGTGTGTGCATATACTTGGTTTGTGTGTGTACACATGCATGCTTGTGTGTGTGTGTGTGTGTGTGTGTGTGTGTGTCTACCTGTAAAGGTAAACATTGGCCAGAGATATATTGGAGTTCCTTTTATGAGGCTAATGTTCCTCGTTACACAACACATGGGACAATCGGAATAAGTGGCTTTGGTGCTAAATGGAGACACTAATGCAACAAATACTATTCAGCATGATAGAACACTCAATTAAGCAAAATGTGGTAGCAAACAGCTTTGTTTAATGGATGAAAAGCATCTCTACAAACAAGGGAATAATTACATTTCTGTAATATGTATGGCTTTCTGAAATATAGGCTAAATTATTCAAGAAAAATGATCCAGCCAGATTGTAATATTTTTTTCTGGTGGTTCAGTAGGCCTTTCTGGGCAAACATTGTTCCTTTTTGAAAGAACTATTTTATCACTATATATTGTTTACGAACAAGTTAAATTATGAAAGCCCTTAATTCAAGTTTCCCCTCTGTAACAGTAAAGCAATGCTACACTGAACTTCTGGGTAAGTTTGCTGATAAAACCTTTGAAATATTTATTTGGATGTGTATCTCAGTGACTGTCTGCAGCAGTCTCTCAATCTTAATCCAGTCTTCTTTATCGGGGTACAGAGGGAAACAAGCTTGATTTAAACCATGGTAAACAAACCTGAGCGGTGCCTCTTAGCTGAGCTCTACAAATCGCCGTTCGTCTCAAAATCTGTCTTTCAAGAGTGGCGGGATCTCTTCCTGATTACTGTGGATAAAAGGCTGATCTGCATGATCAGAGATGCAGTGCGTTTAAGTAAACGTAACATCAGACCACTTATTCTAGTCACTCAGTTTTTTTGGGCCCCTACAATATTCATCTCAAACATTTAGCCATGCATCTCTATAGAATAATATAGAAATATATAGAAGACCTATTGTTCAATAGATGCTGACTGTACACTTACATACACTAACCGAAGGACCCTATTTCAAACAAAATGATAACCGTGTGCTTGGATTATTTTTTATTTTTGGTTGTGTATATACTGGAGCTCAAACAATTAAACAGGTCATGAAGTCGTCTCGAAAAAAAGTAACCGATTGCAGTTCAATGGAAACATGATGAAATTGGGGTGGCAATGTAGTGTAAGGGTTAGAGAAGTTGTAGGCCTAGGCTCGATTCCCAGGTGGGGCCCTGCTGTTGTACCATTAACCAAGGTACTTAACCTGAATTTATAATATGCAGGAGGATAAATGGATTGCATGTAGAATAATGTACGCTGTGTAAGTCGCTCTGGATAAAAGCTTCTGCTAAATGCCTAAAATGTAACTCAGCGAGACGTCGTGCCAGCATAAACAAGGGGCAGCACTGGAGGGAAAGGCCCTTATTAACCCCTTGACAGACACCGCTAGTATTACACCAAACTCAGGTTCCTAGGGATGGTTCCAGAGGATTCCGGATCGGCAGAAACGTACAGTTATCAACGTTTGTTTGTAGTGCTGACGGTGTCTGGCTGTGCTGGATACGGTACACGGTAAAAAGCTGTCTATTCTCACACAACTTTAGAAAATGTAAAAAGAAAAAAGTCAATTCTTGAGCTCAGGTCTTTTCAGTAGGCAAAGAGAGAGGACACAATGAAAAGCAATGAGATAGATGCTCTGCAGGTGTGAGTACATGGCATTGAAACTCATACAGGTACACTCAAAATGCAGAAATGTTTTACACCGCTATACAGAGACCAACCCTATGTAAATATACTTTTGAGTTCTGAGATTTCTTGATGAGGCAGGAAGGGCTGAAATGTTTTTTTTAATGAAGTACATGTGCTGATTAAATAAAGAAGTGCAACACACATAGAGATGAATGCTGTTCATATGAAATGAGTGCCTCCCATTTGACACGCATCACATAATCTCTAATTAATGGAACTGGCCTTTGCAGAAGAATGCACATGGTGCAAATGGATGTGAAAAAGCATAATGGCCAGTGGACCTGTGCGCAACCCTGCACCTCCCCTCTCTCACTCCTTGGTCATTTACTCTACATCAATTTACACAATACAGCTGCTGCTGCGTGCGTTATCTCCCTCTGCTGGTGAACATTTGAAATGGCATGTTAATGTTTTTTTGGTCTGTTGGTGAGGCAGACCATTTCACATGATGTTTGTTTCAAAAGGAACAGGAAAATATGCAGCCAATGAATGAAACTGTTCTTTGCTTGATTAAACTGTATATCATAAATTACGTGTAATATTTACCAAAAAAAATGTCTGCAGATCGGCATTCGGCGTTGCACAAATCATATTTGGATATCTTGAAGAGAGGCAGTTTTCCCACTAGGCAAGGGCATCATTTCAAAGGGGTCTTTAGAAACTGAGAGCAGTGACCAAAGGAATGTGTTCTTATATTGCCCATGAAAGTGCAGTTTTATTGATCCTACATGCCAGGTTTTCACATTGAAGACAGACTCATGCATAAAATAGCCCAAACCAAAGCAAAACTAGACAACCAAATAAAATAACTGCTTTGGAACCAAAATTAGTGAGCATGGCTGTAATACAATAACAGGGTTGTATTTCAGTTTCAGAATCTAAAAGAGATCATGCTGGAAATTTGCATTGCAATTAATACGTATTCACTGACATTCTGATTTGTTAATATCACAATCTGTGTATTTTGCTTGCAAAGCAAGAAAAATAACTTGTGCAGAATGATGGTCAATTCCCAAATTCTAATCCAAATGAGGAAGTAAACCCACATATGGCTGGTAGGAAAGAACAGCCATCCACATGAACCAAAAACAAATGAACAAATACCTTCACAGAAATATTCTTGCAAGTAATAATAAACTCCAATAATAATAATAATAATAATAATAATAATAATAATAGCCATGGCTAGGCCCAGTACATTTGGACTACAGTCCAGAGTCTAAATAAGCTTTATAACATGCACCCAGATTCAATTCACAGCCAATTTAATTTACAGCCACCAGCATGGGAGGAGAACTAGAATTTTAATTGTGGATTAAGATGATTAAGCCTGAAGCCTCTGGATTCCTCCAAAATACTGTCCATAGTGTCCTGAACCTGGACAAGTGCAGTGTTTGCTAAGTTGTCACCTATTTTTCTTACTTTTGGGGACTGCAATATTCATGTTTTCTGTTTATCTAAATGGAAAACAATTTAACTGGAAGTGGATTCCAGTTAAATTTAACAGAGGCCTATAACTGTAAACAAAATAATTTTAATTATAATTCACAAATTATAATGCCGGCAGCAAGTAACGGAATGGAAAGCCAAACATGTTCGGAAAATAACAACATTGATGCGGTGTGAGCATACTGAAAACGTCTGTGGGTTGAAACATTATGATAAACACCTTTATTATATTTATTAATTGTATGTGTAGTGCATAGGCTATGAAACGTATAGTAAATATTAAATCCACCAGCCATTTCCCTGCTACTCATTGAGGTCATACTGCCCATGGCTAGAGATGAGTAAACATCCTCTAATGAAGACCTGTCCAGGAAGTGACTGGGGCACAAATTCAGCCCGGGAGCTTCAGACACACCGGCCCACGCAGTAGAGTGTGCGGTCCACTGTTATAACAGATCTGGTGTACAGATCATTGATTAAGAAACAGGCAAATATTTACAGAACTAATAGCCTTTAGTATCCCGCATCACGCAAAACAGAAGCATAAACACACCCATCATGGCTCATCTATACCAACCACTTGATCAGCACAGCATTCATCTGTTCATACATGGGAATACCAGGCTGGAGAGAAGCTGGGCTTTAAGATGCTTCTAAACATACATTCCAGTTAACAGCGTCCTTATATATTCAATGCAGGGGCCAGGGCAGGGTTCTAAGCTGGAATGTTCACGCTCCATTCTGAGGTAGCGGTGGAGATAATTGATTCCCGGGACTGCCCGCGCTTCGTCCCACGCCAGAGCGAGAGTGAATGGGCGCGTCTCAGCAGTCACTTTTGGATCGATGCGGCTGAGATTAGCCGAGTGCCTCACAGGGATCTCGCCGCGTTGAGCCTCGAGACGTCTCTGCCACACGCCGCAATTCCCTTTCTTTCTTTTTTTACGCCCCCTTTTTTTCCTCCCCAATTTGGAATGGCCAATTGTATTTATCAGCGCGCGTTGACGAAACCACCGCTACTGATTTGGGGGGAAGGCAGACAAGCGCGCTCCCCTCTGAAGCACGCAATGCCCAGCGCTGCTTCTTATCGCACCGCACAGACACAAGTCTGAAGGAGACACTTCATGTGCAGCTCAACGGGCAAACTTGCGAGCACCCAATGAACCATGGGGGGTCTGCAATTTACCATCCCTGGGCATCGCCCTGAGAGGCTGCCAGGCACTATCAGTGCTAGAAGTGTCTAGATTCAATGTAACCACGGCAATGCAAAGAGGCTCATGTCAGGAAAAACAAGCAAAATCTGCACGGGGTTAAGGATCTTAGGAAAACTGATTTGTGTTTTTTTTCTAAACCAGAGAATTACGACTGATTAATTGGTGAATCAGATTGCTAATAAAGCCTGTGGTGGGTTTCTGGCGGGGAATGCAAGACCCATGGGCCGGCCACATCGCATCATAGATTCAATGATAACCTAAGCAGTCTCCCACATTACACTGTAAATGCTAAAAAAACATCTTCACTTAAATATTTTAAATACTTTACTGATTTTTTCATCAATCCATTAGTATCACTCATTTTTAATGAGTGATCTGTAATTCTTGGTTGAAAAAGTTTACCTCCTCATTGTAATTGAGTTGAATGAACCTAGGGAAAACAAGAATGAGAGAAGTGCCTTGTTTAAAATGTTTGGACTCCTTCCTACCGTTGGCCAATGGGGTTGTGCAGCAGAACATTCTCAGGGGTGAACACAGGGAATTGAATCGTGCCGTTTTGAAACTTTGAAAAAAGTTTTGAAAGGTTGAAACAGCTTTTGAATCTCCGTGGGCATTTCGACGCTGGTTTGACGCCGTGCCTCAGAGATGTAGGTGCAGGTGGGCACAGAAGCCATGTCAGAGATGACTGCTGTGCTTCTGGTTATCCAGGTTATGGCTCAAGGCAATGAGTTTACATGTTTTGAGTAAGTCAATCTGTCTAATTGTGAGTGAGTACAACTTGAAATTTGAAGTCGTAGAAAGTATTTGCTTTAAGTTGGGTCAAAGCCATATTAAGCAGCATGTTAAACTCTGTAGAAGCAAATTCCCAGAGCTTATGATTTAGAGTTATTCTTTCACTTATTGAATGTGTACAAAATGAAATAATTAAGTACAACACAACACATGTTTTTAGGTTGTGTGAAAAAATGTAAGTATTCTAAACTCAGAATAGAAAAGTTATTAACACTCACCATCTAAACTATACTTTACTGAATAATTTTGAGGCGCCGAGTTTGCATCCTTTTTTCAAGCCAACTAATTACATTTTACAGTGTACCAGCCGCTAAATGATTCCTGCCAACCACCACAATTTAATTAATAAATGTGATGCAAGGCATGTCCTGTCTCAACATGCCCCCTGCATTTATGTTTGTGAAGCAGTCAAGAGTCCCACAGAGAAACTGGGTTCACAGAGAAAAGAGTTTCCGTCCTTCATTTTCACTTCATTTCTGTCTCCGCATTTCAAAATGGCCACTATCTACGAGTTAATATTTTACTGCATGTATTAAAGCGTTACCGGTTTGCTCTTTTTAGCGAATGGAAACAAAATAGCTCTCACGGAAACTTTTTAGCGAATGGAAACAAAATACTCACTTACTTACTAATGAATTCAAAGCTTATTGACTGCATTAAGAGCTCTGCTGGGAGCACCCCCTGGGTTTTGTAGGCAGGATATATTGGTGGCAGCCAGGACTCCGAGGGATGTACAGTTTTTTGAGTCATGCCTTCCGAACCACATGAAGTTCGCGTCTGCCTGTGCTGCTGCTCCACGGGAACTCTCCAAGTGGTTTCTGGGAAATCGCCTTCTGTGCGTGCCTTCTGTCTCCTGGCAACCCCGGTAGTCAGTCTGATAGGCTGAGAAGCCCTCGGTACAGTCATTCCTCGCAGTGCCATCATGGCTCAAGCAAAAATTGGAGTTATGCTCTCTCTTCTCACCCAGGTACTTCTTGCGGCCCAATCCCTTTAAAGAGGCACAGTCCAGTCAGTACTGAAGACAGAAGGCCTCCAGTGCAGATCTTCTTCTTACAGTACAATCATCCACAAACATGTACATGTAAAACATCAATATCAGCAAGAATGTAATTTTAAATGTTTCTGGTAAAATGCAGTATGCATTCTTGAAAATTGACTCTGGGTAAAATGTTTTGTTGGACGTACTGTACCAGCACTTTACTGTAAGATGAATAGTTTTTAATACACTGCATACTCACATTGTCATATGCTTCAATGCTGCTTTCTAATGTAGCCCTGTTATCATGGACTGAATGAGGATAGTCTCTGCCCTCTGTTTCCTGAGAAAGGACAGACATTCATTAATTGTAATATAGTAATGCCAACTACTTAAAATACATCATGTCTGTCAAATAGCATGATTATATGGACCTAGAGCTTATGTAAGAGGTTTCTCTTCCTCATAGACTGTGAAAAACCACTTGACAATTTAAAGGCATAAAGTTGGGGCTATGTAATGGTAGGATATGACATGAAATGACATGCTATGACATGTACAGTTGAAGTTGGATGTTTACATACACTTAGGTTGAAGTCATTAAAACTGATTTTAACCACTCCACAGATTTCATGTTAGCAAACTATAGTGCTATCAAGTCAGTTAGGACAGGGGTTCCCAAACCGGTCCTGGGGGACCCCTGTGTATGCTGGTTTTCGTTGCAACCACAGTTGCAATCCCAGAATTTTAACAAGCTGTTAATTTTTCTTAATTAGGTGCTTTTCATGTTTGGAGGAATTATTCGCCCTCTTAAGACACATTATGTCAGAAATAGCTATGCATGCCATGTAGAACAAACTCCCCATGTTCACGTTGTGCTTATTGTGCTATATTGCAACAATTACATAAAAAGAGGTTAGAAAATAATGTATTTTCACTCAAATTAAAGAGTGAAGTGAATCAATAGGCTCCTAATTAGGTTGTTGAACACATGTGTTTAACTCAATTTTTTCTTTAAGCTTATTAACACAATGCAGGTTTGGCTCGTTATCATTTGCTTTGTGTTTGAATTCTTCATTATCTACCAAATGGTTAGTTTTAGTGGCCATGTGTCCACACTTGCACCAATTAGGAGCCTATTGATTCAAATCAGTCTTTAAATGGATCTGTTAAATAATTTTCTTATCTTTTTTAAATAATATAGCACAATAAGCACAATGTGAACATGGGGTGTTTATTCTACATGGCATCCATAGCTATTTCTGATATAATGTGGCTTAAGAGGGTGAATAATTCCTCCAAACATGACAAGCACCTAATTAAGAAATTAACAGCTTGTTAAAATTCTGGGATTGCAACTGTGGTTGCAACGAATACACAGGGGTCCCGGTTTGGGAACCTCTGAGTTAGGACATCTACTTTGTGCATGACAGAAATAATTTTTCCAACAATTGTTCACAGACAGATTATTTCAGTTTTAATTCACTATATCACAATTCCAGTGGGTCAGAAGTTTGCATACACTAAGTTGACTGTGCCTTTAAATTTTTTATATTTGGTCGCATATCCTTTTTTTGGCTTTGCATGGCATGACTTCCTGATGTATGTGACCCAACAACATCAAAAGACTCTTGATATCTTATTTTCTGGTACTCTTACAAGCAATACTATAACGTCTCTGCATTTGAATGGATCTCTATGGGAATTGGGGGGTGGGACTAGATTTAACTGTAAATTATATTGGAACAGTATAGAATACATGATTGGTAAAATGGCTATAAGTCATCAAGGGTCTGAGGTATCAAACAAGCCTCAAACCATCACTCTGCTGCCAGATATGCAGTAGATATGGATGGATCACTTTAAGGGTTGTTTCTCCTGACAAATTTTCCAATTGAACTCTATGGAAAAATAAGTCAGGAGAAGAAACCCTTCAAGTTATCCATCCATATTTACTGTATTTCTGGCAGCAGAGTGGTGAATTAAAGCTTGTTTGATATGTCAGACCCTTGATGACTGAGAGCCATTTAGCCAACCATGTGTTTCCATACTGTTCCAGTGTAATTTACAGCTAAATCTCGTCCCACCCGACAATTCCCATAGAGATCCATTCAAATGCAGACGTTATAGTATTGCTTGTATGTAAGAGCACCAGAAAATAAGAGTCTTTTGATGTTGTTGGGTCACAGACATCAGGAATTTAAAGGCACAGTCAACTTAATGTATGTAAACTTCTGACCCACTGGAATTGTGATATAGTGAAATGAAAGTGAAATAATCTGTCTGTAAACAATTGTTGGAAAAATGACTTGTGTCATGCACAAAGTAGATGTCCTAACTGACTTGCCAACACTATAGTTTGCTAACATGAAATCTGTGGTTAAAAATGAGTTTTAATGACTTCAACCTAAGTGTATGTAAACAACCGACTCCAACTGTATGTATCTATGTATGTATGTGAATATATATTGTGTGTATGTGTGAGCGTGTGTGTGTGTGTGTGCATGCTTGTGTGTGCGTGTGTGTGTGTGTGTGTGTGTGTGTGTGTGTGTGTGGCTACTTATCTGTTAATTTCTTTCTTTTTTCACACAATTGTAGGCAGTGTTCTAGGGCAGTGGTTCTCAAACATGGTCCTGGGGGACCCCTATGTATGCTGGTTTTTGTTCCAACCACGATTGCAATCCCAGAATTTGAACAAGCTGTTCATTTTTCTTAATTAGATGCTTTTCATGTTTAGAGGAATTTACCATTATGTCAGAAATAGCTATGCATGCGTGCCATGAAGAATAATAGTTCCATGTTCACATTGTATTATTGTGCTATATTGCAAACAATTACATAAAAATAGGTACCTGCTTCAATTACAGACTGAGATGAACCAATATGTTCCTAATTAGGTTGTTGAGCACATGTTTAAGTTCTTTCTTCATTTTCCCATTAAACGTATTAACACAATGCAGGTTTGGCATGTTTTCATTTGCTTTGTCTTCAAAATCTTCATTATCTACCAAATGGTTCGTTTTCATGGCCATGTGTCCACACTTTCACCAATTAAGAGCCTGTTGATTCACCTCGGTCTTTAATTTGATCAGTTATAAATTTTGTTACCTCTTTTTATGTAATTGTTTGCAATATAATAAAATAAGCACAATCTGAACGTGGGACTTTTATTCCTCACGGCATGCATAGCCATTTCTGACATAATGTCACTTAAGGGGAGTAAATAGTCCCTCTAAACATGAAACATACCTAATTAAGAAAAATGTACAGCTTCTTAAAATTCTGGGATTGCAATTGTGATTGGAACGAAAACCAGCATACACAGGGGTCCCAGAGGACTGAGTTTCAGAACCACTGTTTTAGGGAATGCTGTCAAATCTGAAGTGTTAAATAAATGCTACAAGTACTACAAGTTTGCCTTGAGTGAAAAAGTGGGTGTTAACTACTGTGTTAGCTGCTCTGCTGCACTATGATTGTTCTATTCTCACCCAATCTTTGTCAAGATTGCCATGCTGTTAAATCAGTTTGACCTTAATAAGCTGTGTACATTACCACAACAAAACCAAATGAACATGATTAAAGCTGGTAAAATTGTGTAAACCACAGTGCACCTAAACTGCATTTTGCTATGTATTATCCATTTTTTTCAACAGTTGCTTTTTAATGCTTTCAAAAATTAAACTAATTAAAGGGGTTAATTGAACCCTCTGTCCACTGCCACATAACCTTCCTTGGGACATTTGTGTTATAACCCCTATGGTGATTTCAGTGTGGCTTTTGCCAAGGCTACATACTACTACTGTAAAACAGAACAACACTGAAACAGTTACAGGGGCTACAAATATCCCAGGTAATCAACTTTTTATGCAAAAAAAAAAAATCTGTAATAATAATAACATCATCATCATCATCACTCGCTGTTTGTTTCTAAAGATGTCAATGTCACATGATGTGATATATGTTCTGTCACATTGAATATGAAAATATTGCCAAATTAATTGAGCAAGTGAGTGTGTGTGTGTGATAAAATTAGCCTATACAATCACTAAGAAATTAACATTTTTAATTCAAATTCTGAAAAACCTTACCCAGCCATCTCTTTCCATTGATGAGAGTCCTTGTGTTGCATTTGAAAGCTGATCAAATCGATTTACATAACGTTGCATTATTAAGCAGCCACAAGTCCCTTTCGTTCCAGTCTATAAAAGTTTTGCAAGAACAAATCACAAGCACGCTTACCGACTTGCAAACTGTAACCATAGAAACACAACACAGCCCTGCTGTTGCTAAACAAACAAACAAACACTTAAGCGTAGAATAGAATAGAATAGAATAACTTTTATTTTCCCGTTAGGGAAACTTCAGTTCAGTAGGAATTGTTATGTCCTGGAAATTAAATTTAATATAGGCCTAGCGATATACAGGAAACTGTTCTTTTGGTGTAATTTGCAGAGCAGTCTCCGTCAGTAGCGTGCTGAACGCATCTGATATTTATTTTGGACTCCTAAAGTAGGCTACTACCCTGACGTCAAAAGCACACCCAATAGTTCAAAATATTTACATAAATTTTTGCCGTAGGCTTATCTAATGTGAAGTTATCATAAATAAATGACAAGTAGCCCTATCATAAATGGTAGAGAGACACCCCCCTAAAAACACCAGGGTCAGTTTTTTGTATTTGGAACACAGTTCTTATTTTAACTGCTTTAAATAATGTCCCATTATAAGCCTATTTCAAATCAATCAGTTATTGATTTGAACCCACACTTAAAAAGTAATTCATGGCAGTGTTTGACAATTCCTTAAAATAAGCAATACATAAATACATAGACACAATATATATATGATATATACATTACTATACATAGATATATACATATATACAATTGCATTCAAAATTATTCAACCCCCTTCACTTTTTGCACTTTATTGTGTTGTAGATTTAATTTTTAATCGATAAAATTGCCATTTTTGCCCATCAATCTACACTCAATAACCCATAATGACAAAGAGAAAACATGTTTTAAGAACTTTTTGCAAATGTATTAAAAATCAAAAACTGAAATCTCTCATAAGTACCGATTCAAACCCTTTGCTTTAATGTATTTTTAAAGTATCATATTTCATATTTGGTCACATATCCTTTGCATGCTGTTACTTCCTGAAGTCTGTGACGCATCAACATCAAGACTCTCGATATCTTATTTTCAGGTACTGTTACAAGTGATACTATAACCTCTCTGCATTTGAATGGATCTCTATGGGAATTGGGGGGTGAGACTAGATTCAGCTGTAAATTACACTGGTACAGTATGGAACACATGACTGGCGAAATGGCTGTAAGTTATCAAGGGTCTAAGGTATCAAACGAGTGCCAAACCATCACTCTATGGCCAGATATGGAGTAGCTATGGATGGATCACTTTAAGGGTTTCTTCTCCTGACTCATTTTCCTATTTAACTCTATGGAAAATAAGTCAGAAGAAGGTGAACGTTGGGAGCCGAATCGCATATCTGAAGAGCCGATTTGTTTTGTAAATGAACACAAGACAAGTGCTTGTGGTCTTGGTGGAACTTTTATTTGTTTTTTTTCTTCAAGTTCCATCTGTAATCAAAGAGAATAATTTTTTAGGCCAAAAATAAATAAATTTTATGCATTTATTTATTTTTCTTTGTTATGATGCAATATTATGTTCTATTTGATGAGTGTCTATTTTGTTTTGAAATGTTCAACTACGCACTGTGTTTATTGTGCAATTTATTTCAAGACATAAAAATGCCCTACTTTCAATGCACATGTGTAATAGCGTCTTACTGTCTTTACATTTATTGAAAAAAATGCCCTACTTTCAATGCACATGTGTAATAGCGTCTAACTGTTTTTACATTTATTGAAATAGCTTTTTTAACAAACAAAATGCGAAATAATGTTATTTTGGTAATTAAAAGGTAGAGTAAGATTCCTTTGAACAATTTAAGTGATAGATGTGCACAAACATCAATCATAGGTCAAAATATCGGTAACTTTGGCCGATTTTGAAAAACCGGAAATGCTACTGAATGAAGAGCCGTTTGGGAGCCGAAAGAGCCGGCTCTTATTTGTGAGCTGAGCCAAATGATCTGACTCACTGAAAAGAGCCGGAATGCCCATCACTACTGGGTACTATTCGATTCGCCTCCAGTAAACTGGTCCAGGACCAGCGTACTCCGCGCAGTCGTCTCGTCTTCATATGAGAAAAAAAAAAGTGAAGCTGATTTGGGGTCAGCGACCGCAACTTACCCTTCTCCATCTTTCTGGAAGACAGGATGTAAAAAGCCGTGACGCCATGAATATCCGGGTCATAACTAAATGTGTGCAATATTTGCGTTATGATCAGAGACCTTAATCTCTGGTATGATGTGTCTTATCAGTGGGCAGTCAGTGGACACTGCAGTGTGAAGCTGTGTTTGTGTATAAGCAAGCGTTAGATAACGTTAATTATACGATATCACACTCTATTTGTATTTAATTACTGGCGGAAAAACTGCTCGTTGAGTCGACTAGCTTTATAGTGTTACCTCATTGTTGTAACTAGAGTGGATGCAGCCAGCTAGTTGTTTAGCTAGCAAACTACGAGCTGGTAAATGTGGTTGTTGTTAAGCTAGCACTAACCAAATGAACTAGCCTCAAAACAGTTTACAAATGGAGGTTATGGCTAACGTTAGCTAACGTAAGTTACAAGTTACCTATAAACTCACTGCCTGCCACACATATTCAGGAAATCTGGCTAACAGCTAACCTGGCTACGCTACATATTAGGCTAGCCCTCAGCTAGGGAGCTAGCAAGCAGATTTTACTTACTGCTGTTCTTCGGAAAAGATGAGCACAGAAGAAGATGGGACTCCGTGTCCCGTCTCTACAGGCCATGGAAACGAAGACCAAGTTGAATCCGGAGATGACAACAGACAGGTAACGTTACAGACGGTGCCTAAGGTGCATTACAGTAATTAGTTACATGTTAGCTTTTACAGGTAACGTTAACTAAACAGATGGCTTGGTGGGTGGCTAACATGTAATATCATTCCCATGGGTAACGTTAGCTGCTCATGAGCATCGCTTGGTAGCTATGCAACTTTGATGGCTGTTACGTTAACTTAACTTAGTTGTTTAACTTGTGTTATTATGCTAATGCTTATTGCTACGGTAGATGACGGTGGTTAAAACAGTGGCGGCTATTTGGACAGGCTGTTCTAACCAGTAACATGTTGTGTCTTGTTAGCTAGCGTTAGCCTGCTGTTTCTGCTGTCTCATAAGCAAATGCTCTGACGATCTTTCGGAAATGACAGTCTCTTTCGGAGACGTGCCATGGTCATCATCAACTATGATGGACGAACAAGACCGAGCTGATCTGCTAATTTGCTAGAAATCCCACATTAATGTTGAAGTTATCTTACAAAATGACTGCAAATTCTAGAGTCAACGTGGATCATGAACAATCCTAACAGTACCGTTACGTCATGTATTTATTTTGAAACTCTTGGAAAGGCATGAGTGCTTTGATGGTTGCTTTGCATTCGGATGTGAATGCAAAATGATTGTAAAAAGCGCAACGGGAATGTCAGTAAGTTGAATTTGTGCGCTTGTGTGTGATTGAATGTACCCCGCCGTGTCAGTACAGCAGGACACGGTGATATGTTTGGGCAATGAGATCAAGAGTCGGGCGGTGGTAAAATACTCTGCAGCCCCACCGCCCGCTACCTACGCCCTTCTGCAGGAGAAGACGGACTTGAAACTTCCACCCGCCAACTGGCTTCGAGAAAGTGCCCAGCTGGGTGCAGCTGGCACGACCGTCTTGGGCTCCAGTAGCAAGAACAAACCCTTTTCCAGGTAAGCCTACTGCCCAGTCTTAGTAATCTTTAGAACAGGTCAGTGGTCCATAATGCATTGATATCTTCATCTGTTCAGAATTGGTTTGAATATGCCAGAGAAGTGTGCTGCTAGGCTGGGCCATTGCTTTTGTTTAAAATAGGAGTTGATTTTTAGCTGTGAATAACATGGGTAATTTTGCTGATTTTGTGCCTGACAATTTTATCAATTTGTTGTTTTTTTTCCTGTAAATGTTCCAAATCTTGCAGTTTTGGAATGGCATATGATTTCATTGACTCCATAGGCAACGATGTGGATGTTGTGTCTGACTCAGAGGTAGGTGTAATATATGCAGAACATTCTGGATATTCTGCTCGGTTACTTGTTAATCGTGTTTTAATTTGATGCTGGTCAAGCCCGTTTTAAAGAGTTTGGTAAAAACTAAAAGAAAGAACTTGACTTCTCTCAGAACATAAAGAAACTCCTGAAGATCCCGTACAGCAAGTCTCATGTCAGCATGGCTGTTCATCGCGTGGGGAGGACTCTCCTGTTGGATGAGCTGGACATCCAGGAGCTCTTCATGAGGTCATCCCAGGTATGGAATAGGGGTGATTGTACATGTATGTTTTTGTAAATGATATTTTTTTTTAAACTAAAAAAAACATGCACAGTACTGCCTTTTTATACAGTGGGGAAGGAAAGTATTCGGGCAGTGACATGATTTTTTGTTGTTTTGGCTCTGTACTCCAGAAGATTGGATTTGAAATGGAACCGTGACTGTGAGGTTAAAGGGCAGACTTTCAGCTTTAATTTGAGAGTTTTAACGTCCGTATTAGGTGAACCGTGTAACAATTGTAGCCCTTTTTTTTTTTTTTACATAGTCCCCCCCCCCCCCCATTGTAGGGGATGAAAAGTAATTGGACAAATTGACAAACTTAAAGTCATCATATTTAATATTTAGTTGCATATCCTTTGCCTGCCATTACTTCCTGATGTCTGTGACCCAACAACATCAAAAGACACTTGATATCTTATTTTCTGGTACTCTTACAAGCGATACTATAACCTCTGCATTTGAATGGATCTCTATGGGGGGGGGGGACTAGATTAAGATGTAAATTACGCTGGAACAGTATGGATCACATGGTTGGCTAAATGGCTGTAAGTGGTCAAGGGTCTGAGGTATCAAACAAGCCTCAAATCATCACTCTGCTGCCAGATATGCAGTAGATGTGGATGGATCACTTTAAGGGTTGTTTCTCCTGACTCATTTTCCTATTGAACTCTATGGAAAAATAAGTCAGGAGAAGAAACCCTTACAACTGCAGTGTCCGACCTGATAATCAAACCTGTGACAAGCCTGTGACAAGTTACAAGCCCTGTTCCCTACGCTACGCCCATGTTACGCCATTTGCCCATTGCACAGCTATGACTTTAGTCGTCTTTCATTGTATTTTACAGACCGGAGACTGGACGTGGTTAAAGGAGTTTTATCAAAGGCTGGTTGATCAAAAATGGCAGAGAAAGAAGAAGAGCAAAGAGCACTGGTACCAAAAGGCCATTCTTTCCAAGTTCCTGTATTACAGGTGAGTTTGTCCTTTACAGGTGCGCTCCCTGACTCTCTCCATCTGGCCTCTCACCATACTATTTGTTTAATTCTTAGAGGCTATTAACTAGGCTGATTTAAGGACCATTAGAAGGTACATAGTGCAGAATCTTCTCATAGTGTGTCTATCTTGTAGGCAGCAGTCACTGTCTTAAACACAATCCCTTACTGTAAGCAATGCATGTAAACAACTTCAGTGCTACTTCCCACTGCAGATTATATTTTTATGGTGTATGGGAGCAGTTGAGCGGTGATCCCTAGTCTATCCAGCAGATTCAGGGCAAATACAACAGTATAAGAGGGTGAATCGAGGTACATTTTTAAAGGGAACCACCAATGAAAAAACATGAACTCTAAATACAGACTGTTTCTCATTTTGTTCCCTTATCAAAATTGCTTACTTTTTTGTTATTTATGTTTAAAATGACAGCCATTGTTTATAAACACAATGGAAATTAATTGAGAAGTTTCTGGAAAAAAAAAAAAAACTTAATTATCTTCATTATAATAATTGATTATTGATTGATTTATAATCATAAATATAAATTAGTTAAGGGTTTAACTTTAAAGTTAATGACCGGTGAACACTTTAATACAGATTAAGTTATACTCAAATGGTTCAAGGCAATCAGTTTCCTCGAACCATCTGAGTGAATTGAACTCTTGGGTTTTCATAGTGTCTCTTTTTGACTGTTGTCAGTATCCAGTGATGCTGTGGGCATGCTTTGTGTGCATGCTCAGAGCTTTCTAATCCCTCACCTATGGCGAATGTCGTTGTTTCAGTATTAATGGCGATGGGTCAGTGGAGCCCATTCCATCGGACTCCGGCAACCCTGACCAGGGAGAGGAGGAGTGCAGGGGTGACGAGTTTGGCCCCTCGTGGCCCGCCACCTTCACCAGCTCACCGTCTGATTCTGCCTCCTCAAAAGAGGTAAGGCACAGCTTTCCCGAGACGCGCTTTTCCGTAAGGCCTTCCTATCCGACCCTGCGTGCTCCTGTCAAGCTTCCTTGTGAAATTGAAAATGGAATAGAATCTTTTGGCTAAGCGGTGCTGGTAATCGCTCGTTGCTTTTCAGGACGGCGTATCCGTGGAAAACAAGTACGCCCTGGGCCATTTGGCGTCGGTTCCCACAGAACAGAACCTCCCTACGCTTTTTAACGAAGGGGAAAACAGTCAGGTATCGCTCTTTTCCAGCCCTTTTACTCCATCACCAGAGAGCACGTTTCAAAAGCTCATTTGATTTGTACATGGATTAAACTTTAGTGGGGTATATTGGACTTTTTAAAAAAAAATGCCATATTGGAATTTTTTATTTATTATTTTTTTTTTTTTTCTTACACCATATATGGTGTAAAAAAAAAACAAAAAACCTTTGTCTTCTGTGTAGTTTATGAAATGCGAAGGTTTGGCGCATAAAACCACTGCCTCTATGCTTTATTTAAACAAACCTTTGAGTATTTTCTTGAAATATAATTAATACACATGGGGCATGGCTGGGTGTACCAAAGACTGTAAATACCTGACTGCAGGTTGTTTTTAAATGTGAAAGGGTGTGAGGAATGACTTTGTGAGAAACATCCTGTGGACGTTTGAGGACATTCACATGCTGGTGGGGTCAAACATGCCCATCTTTGGAGGAGGACGCTACCCTGCTGTCAGTCTCCGTCTCAGGTCAGCGCTGTCCAGATGAAAACCGTCTTAAGTATTGATCTGTGTAGCAGGGAGCTACCATAAGTCAATATCTGCGATGACTAAAGAGAGGCTCTATCTGATCAGAGCTGTATTACTTGCTGGTTTTTCTTTTGTAGAGGTAAACAGACAAGCTTAGCAGTGTGTTATGGCTGTTGTAGCTTTTCTTCTACACCAGAAAGCTAATTATCTGACATATTACACCTGAGGTTTAATATCAATAATCCCAATAACTGAGAGTTTCTGTGTCTTTATCATGTCTTATGAAACATAACAATATCCCTAGGAAATGTTGAACCTGATATTTTCTTATTTATTTCTGCAAAGGGCTCCTTTTGAAGATTTATATTTTTTTATTGTATGGTACAAATTAGTTAATTTCACGATTAAATGCTTTTTCTACCCTGCTGATAACTGCACTGTCTAATGCAGTCTCTCTCCTTCTCTCACAGGGATAACAATAAGCCTATTAACATTCTGACGGGTATTGATTACTGGCTGGACAATCTCATGTGCAACGTGCCTGAACTTGTCATGTGTTTTCACGTCAATGGCATTGTGCAGGTAATTATTTATAATTATTATATATATTTAAAGCAGTCTTTGTATTTGTTCCACGTTGTCATGACAATGGTGTCTCTTTTTCAAGTGCCATCCCTGAGTTTGATTGTCTTCTCGTTCGCGTCCCTCCACAGAAATACGAGATGATCAAAACGGAGGACATCCCGGACTTGGAGAACTCCACCTTCTCCACCCGGGTAGTGAAGGACATCGCTCAGAACATTCTGTCCTTTCTCAAGTCCAACTGCACCAGAGAAGGACACACTTACTGGCTCTTCAAAGGTACTGCAGGAAGCGGAGTTAACTGGTCATGTCACAGCCACACTACGTAACGCTCTCGAGGTTTAAAGGGGAAATCCAGGAGACCGCTAACTGGCCGTGTCACAGCCATGCTATAATATAACGCTCTCTAGGTTTAAAGGGGAAATCCACTAGGAAAAACTAGCTTGTACCGTGCATGCCTGTAAAACAGTTGACTTTCTTACAGAATTTTATATTCCATAAAATATGCATTAATATACATCCATTTATTTAATAATTTAATATCTATGACTTCAGTGGGTTTTCCCTCATCTCATCCCACCTAATGTCCTGTTCCTATGGATTTATGACGTGCGTATATTGCTTGCGGTTGTAATGGAAATGGCTGGTACTGATTTGAATAAAAGAACCCATTGTGAAGGTTATACTTGCAACTATGTTGATAATAGTAAAGTAAATTAAATATGAATCATATGGGGGAAAAAATGTAGTGTAATAATAATATTGTATGCAAAAGAGTTTGACAGTAAAGTCATTGTGTTTCATATATAAAGTGAAGCGTATGCATATGGTTAAAGGGAAAGCTCTCTAAGTGTTTTATTTATTGTATTCCTTTAGCCGCAGATGCACTGTTCTTGCGTCCGTTCTAAATCTCACCTTCCTTTGACTGTTCCCCAGCCAGTGGAAGTGACATCGTGAAGCTGTACGATCTCACCACTCTGTGCGAGGAGGCCGCCGAGGAGAAATGCCAGAACCCCTTCACCCTTCCTGTCGCTGTGCTGCTCTACAAGTGCGTACAAGGCCTGTCTGTGCTGCATGAATGCAGAGAATGTGCTCTGGGCTCATGCTGTAATGTCACAGTCGACACTGGGTGGCACTGAACCACACAGGTCTAAATCTGAGTTGAGATGAGTGTTGTAGACCGGCCTCCGTTAATCAGACTGTGGTCTGTGGTCTTTCCCGTCGAGTGAGAGTGTTCAGACATCCGCTATGAATATTCATGAGCAGATAGGCGTTGGCAGTTATTTGGGCTGTCAATGATTGGGAGGTTATTGTGTACTTACCTACAGAAAATGCTATCAGAATCAGAATTTGTTATGGTCTCACTATTTGTGAGTACTTTGTGTCAGCACCAACATTCTTTGATATAAGTAGATATTTAAATGTGGAGCAAAGGGCGTTGACCTCATTGTTCTTTCTCTTTCTGAGGCCTTGGTGGAGTGAATGTGACTGTTGTTTTGTAGAGTGGCCAGCAACATGATGATGAAGAAAAGCCAGAACAGGAAGCATTACGGCACCATCAGGACTCTGCTGCTGAACTGTGTGAAGCTGCTGGACCAGGAAAGGCACCCTCAGGTAGACCACATTCCTGCACCTGTTACCCCAGACACTTATAGGTACATGTAGTAAGGTCCAGTGTTGTAGGGAGGTAGAGTGTTGATGAGTAATCACTCGGTTGATTGGCTTGTTAGTGAGGCTTGCTTCTATGATTGGCTAATTAGTCACGGCTGCTCCTCTGATTGTCTTGTTAGCGAGGTCTGTTAATCTGATTAGCTTGTTACTGAGCACTGCTCATCCGATTAGCTTGTTAGTTAGGCTCTCTACTTTGATTGGCTTGTGAGTGAAGACTACTCCTCTGATTGGCTTGTTTGTGAGGTCTTCTCCTCTCATTGGCTTGTTAGCGAGTTCTGCTTCTTCGATTGGCTTGTCCCTCTCCAGATCATTGCCTCCGCGAATTACATGCTGTCGGAGTTGTTCCAGCTGGACGAGAGGGCGGACGAGGACGGGAGTGACTCGCTGCGCGCCGGCGGCTCAGAGGACAGCTACAGCGAGGAGGAGGAAGAGGATGACGAAGAGCTGCCGGTGGACAGCGACGGCTCCGACCTGCCCGACGACAGCAAAGCCGTGGCCGTCATCAAGTCTGTGAGGGAGCTGTCGGTCCCAGAGAAGTACAAGTCCACACACCAGATCAGAGTGAGTACCTGCACTGTGACCCTGAGCCGCGCAGTGCCGCGCAGTCCTCCACACGCAGGGGGCGCAGCTGTATTCAGGATCCGAGGGCTCTGTCCCGGGCTTAAATCCCAACTCAAGGTCTCATTTCTCCACATTGAAGATCACGCACCCGCCATACAGTCGGTTATTTCACAGCTGTTGCATGGAAACGGTAAATCCATATAGAATTACCTCTGTCCCTGCAAATGAACTCTTTAAACTGAAACTACATATCAGTAGAATGTCAATGCTGATCCAGGACAAGTTTCTAAGGGCATAAATCACACAAAACCTATTGATCTCTCATGAGATTGGCCATATTTCAAACTAAATGGTAGTAATAATGAATTACTTGGTGGGCATTCTTATCTGCGGAAACCAGCAATGCTTAAAGATTTACACCTGTGACCCTTTGCTGCAGCCTGGCCTTTGCTGTGGATTGGTGTACAGCAGTTGCTCATGGGTACAAAATCAATTTTCCATTATGGGATTGCAGGCCATTACTTTAATTTGCCTATACCACCACATGAGACAGGAATAATCTGCTGTGTGTGTTCAGTTTCTAGTTATCTCATATTTGGTATGCAGTTTAGCTTTTTTAATCCCAGTTTTCTTGCGTGTGAGATACGGCTGTAAAACTGCTTTTGTGTTTCGCTCTCCAGCCGAGCTACATTTTCCCAGTTTCCCACGATAAAGAGGAACGCTGTCGCCACGTCCTGAGCTACGTATTAAAGGTGAGTTTGAGGATATGCGTTAGGCGTAATGCACAATGCACAGGGTCTGTTTGGAGCGCTGCTCGCCTGTTCTGTGCCAGGAATTTGTGCCAAATTCTGCTTTTAATTATTTAATTGCTCAATCATATCTTAGGCTGACATTTGTATAAGCACCAGCTGCAGCAGCAGAGTATCCTAAAGAACAACAATGTTCTTTAAAAATGTAGCTAAATTTTTTTTGAGATAATTATATCATTAATTTTAATTCTTAAATAACGCAGAGAATTAAAGCTGGAGTGTGACTCGGAGAGAATTGTCACGCATAAGAAAGCTCTGGGCGAGTTGGAATCATGGTCAGGAGCTTGAGCAGTCGCGCCCTGAAGAGGACAATAGTCATTGCTCCAAGGTTTCATTATGGGTGTCAAATATCAGAAAGGTCTGAGAGGTCTAGGTTAAAAGGAATGACCCTGTACTTTCTTAAAGTGAGACGAAGCAAGTCGGTAAATGAGTCATTTAATGACTTGCCCCATGTAATAAAGACGCAATTAACATTCACATAAAAACTTTGAGTGGCTTTGACTTTCAGGCGGGTTGTCCAGTCGAGTCACATATGGTGCCTTATTCCCCTAAAATTAAAGTTAACGTTCAAGCCTGCCTTGAGTATATTGAGTAACGTTGCGGGGGCCTAGATGTGGACTTTGATCGCTGGGTGGCGTTGACAGGGCCTGAAAGCTGTGGACAGCAGTATTAAGAAGGAAAGCGACCTGCCGGCGGCCGACCCAAACACCCCCATTCCGCTGAAGTACGAGGAGAGAAACCCCAGTACGGGACCCAGCACCGTGGAGCAGGAGATTGCACCCCTCCTCGACAGAGGTGAGCCGCGCACCAATCTCCCAGAAACCCCCACTGCATATCCAGCTGCCCTTTGTCTGTCCTTATTAGGGCCACAAGTTTATCTCGACTTGTTTTCTCGCAGGAACTTAAGTCCTCCGCCAGCACGAGGTCGATAGCACTTTTTCAAACAATTATCCCGATTTCATTGCCCCAGTCACCTACGTTGAAAAAGGCACAAATTAAGCACAGATGATGATTGGCGGCGATGTTTACTAAATTCAGTCCTGCGGACATGCGCCAGTATTTTGAAATGTTTGCTTGAAGCAATGGGGAATTGTCACATTAAGAATGACCGAAGTTATATAACATTTAACTTGTACAGAAATAGTTAAAGAAAGAAATAAATAGTATTAATAATAATGAAATGGTTTGCAGCAGAGGTATATTTAAAAAAAGAAGTAAATTAAATAAAAGTGGTGAATGTTATGTACAAAGTTCAAATGCAAATTCAAGGTTCTAAACTCTGATTAGACTTGAACTTGGTCAGTTTTTTAACAGTTTATTCTGTCATTGATTGGCGATTCTTGGTGAAAACGTTATGCGGAGAGAGACGTGTCTTCATAACTCCATTATGAAGACACGCACCTTTCTGCATTGAATGAGTTAGTTACAACAGACAAGTATTGTTTTACCTTTCGTGTGAGGTTTGAAAATATTTCCTCAGCTGTATCCCAGAATTCACCCAGTCACATTGCAGTGCCGTTTTCTTGTGCTAATAAATTTGGGTGTTTGCCACGGAAGTGGCAGGTGTCACGGATTCCATGATTCCTTTTTTGGCAGTTCCGTGACTTTCCCCATTTTTTGTGCTTTCCTGAGTTTTCGGAAGTTTTGGATGGTCACTCAACCATAACATAGTTTACAGTGTTGTGGGCATTTTTCCAGACATTAATTGAATTTCAATTAATTTCATGAACTGACTGAGTTACCTAACCTTGCTTGAAAGGCCTGTAGTTTGTGGCGTAGGTAAGCCAGCAGAACCCTGCGCATAGCTATATTCTGGCATGCTCATCAGTGGAACGCTCATTGCTAGAAGTGTGTCTAAGCCCGGTTCTTTCTCCCCTCCTCTGTCCTCCCCCGGGACCCCTCCCTCTCCCCGGGTGTGCAGTCGGACCCTGTGAGGAGGACTTCAAGCACCCGACACGCTCGGGCATGATCCCCGGATCCTGGCAGTACAGGATGAAGCTGCAGCTCTTCATCAAGGCGTCCAAGGCCTACTTTGTGCTGTCGGACGCCGCGACCAACCTGCTGAAGTACGGCAGGGCCCTGCGCTATATTAAACTGGCCCTGCAGTGCCACGGTAAGTCTACCTTTAGCCCTGCCTCCCCCTCCCTAGCTCTGCACCTTATAGCCCCATGTCTCTTTTAGTCATTCAGTTTAACTATAAAAATTACATAACTATAGGCAATGGGAAATGGGGATTTAGGCTTCAGTGGAAAATCTGTATCTCTACTTACACCTAGTTGGGAGTGTCGCACCAGACCTATGTCAAATAATGCATTATTTGTTATGATGCTGGTCTTGTGGGTTTTGACCCACTGAGTCATGTCGTGTGGTTTTTCGTGGTTGTCTCCTCCCCCACAGACGCATACTGCTCTGTGTGCAGCAGCCTGCACCCCGAGGTGATGCTCTTCCACAGCCAGTGCCTGTCCCTGTGTGGAGACATCCAGCTCATGCTGGCACAGAACGCCAGCAACCGGGCCGCCTACCTGGAGGAGTACAGCTACCAGACCAAGGAGGACCAGGAGATCCTGCACAGCCTACACCGCGAATGCAGCTGCCAGGGTGAGGCGCTGTGTCCCGCGTGAAAGAGCCTTTACTGCAGTGGTCCTCAACCTTGTTCATGGAGATCTACCATCCTGTTGGTTTTCATTTCAACCGTAATTTTGCACTCCTGATTCTACTAATTGGCTTCTCAATGAGATCTCTAGCTATTGAATGAGGTGTGCTTTGTTAGGGTTGGAGTAAAAAGCGTGTGTGAGCTCATAGCTCCGTGTCATCGCTCACAGGTCTGTCTGGTTCAGAGTTCTGTCTTATAATTTACAGTTATAGTCTCTCAGTTCATGTGTCTGTCTTGTTTATATAGCTGTGTCTCATAGTTTACAGTTGTGTCTGGTTCATAGTTCACTTTCTTGCATCAGTGTTCAAAACAAAATTGAGAAAAAGGTTTTCTAAAAGCTTTTTGCGTAGCATTTAGCATCTAGCCTGGTATCATTGTGGACTTCAAATCTAATGAACAGTGGTTGAGTTGTGCGTTACCAAGATACAGGTGCTAGGTTAATTGCGCTTCTCTTATTTTCCAGCCTTTAACCTGGTCACTGACCTGCCCATGGATGCGGAGTACCAGCTGTTTGTGAGCTGCAAGTGCTATGAGGCGGCGTACGAGCTGCTGACCACAGGGGACCTGAAGGACCACAGTCCCGGGCAGCTGGCCCAGCTCCTCAAGAGGCTTGGAAACATCCGGAACGAGATGGGCGTCTTCTACATGAACCAGGCCGCCGCTCTGCAGACAGAGAAGGAAGGTGAGCCCAGAGGTATTTGGTTATTAATACTGCCAGCATGTAGCTCTAAGTTTTGTGTCGGAACTCTTGGCGCACAATGTGTGAGGAGGTGGGAGGGGAGGGTAGGGTAGGGTAGAGTATCTGCCTGGGTTCCGTGTTCCTGAGCGTTGGAATCGCGTTTCTCTCCGCAGAGAAGAAGTCTGTGTCCGTGGCCGAGCAGGAGATGTGGAAGAAGAGCTTCTCGTACTTCGAGAAGGGCATGAAGGACTTTGAGGCGATCAGAGACGCCACCAACACTGCCCTGCTCCTGTGCAACACGGGGAGACTGATGCGCATCTGCGCGCAGGGCCACTGCGCAGTCTCTGCAGACCTCAGCAGGGGCGAGTTCTCTCCAGAGGAGGCGCTGTACTACAACAAGGTCAGCGCAAAAACGCTGCAGATACCGCAACTTTCTATTAATAAACATTACATTAGAAAAGCTGAATGAGCTTTTTCATTATTATAAATTTTTTTTTTGATTGCTCTCATTGATATTAATGCAAATTCAGTTCATTAATTGAAAACATTTCAGTTCAAAAACATTTTCCTGAATTTCCACTGGTTCTTATCTGATTTTGGGTGTTTCTTCTCCAGGCGATTGATTACTACCTGAGGGCGATGAAATCTTTGGGTGCCAGAGACAGCCACACTGCCGTATGGGACTCGGTGAACTGGGAGCTCTCCACCACCTACTTTACTCTGGCCACCCTGCAGCAGGACTACGCCCCTCTCTCCAGGAAGGCCCAGGAGCAGGTGCGAGTCCACTTTCTGCCTGCGCTGCCATTGAATGAGGCTCAATGAAACCAACAGGGGATGGAGCTGCCATATTCTATCAGTGACTCAGTAATTTAAACCAATCATTGTGTTTTGCTGTGGAGGGCAAAAAAACGTTTCATTGGTGCAATGTCAGTGATTGACAGCTCATTGTGGCTACACCCATTATGGGGTTCAAGAAATCTCACTCATCGCTAGTGATTCTTTCCCATACAACATTAATATAAACACATTTCAAAAGTTAAAAGCATTATAAATATCCATATACACATATATAAAGCATTTAAATAGGAGCTGCAGATAGTGTGCTGTTGGTGATATGGTAAAGGATGCCTTGTGTACGTTTGGCAGATTGAAAGGGAGGTGACCGAGGCCATGATGAAATCGCTCAAGTACTGCGACCTACAGACTGAATCGGCCCGGCAGCCCCTATATCAGTACAGAGCTGCCACCATACACCACCGCCTGGCCTCCATGTACCACAGCTGCTTCCGCAACCAGGTGCGCCCCGGCACGCTCGCAGGCTTGTACCACGATTAAACAAAACCAAGGGAGGGGGTATCATAGAGGGGTCTGTGCTTGGTACATTGCTATACATCTACTATCACTTGCAGAGTTGGAGTCAATTTCATTATGCTTCAGGAAATGAATTTAAATTCAATTAATTATTCCACTGATCCTCATTGAACTTTATGGCCAATTTTGATTATGTGAATTGATATGAAAGTGACCCCAATCCCTTGAATTAAGGAACTTTATGTTTTGTCACAGACCAATTGTAGTCTGTGGTTAAAGGGCAGTGTGTCACAGGGGTACAGCAGTGTGTTGCATTGTGCTGCACTGTGTCTCTCAGGTGGGCGATGAGCACCTCAGGAAGC
The DNA here is from genome assembly GCA_029718625.1 of Synaphobranchus kaupii. Lineage (NCBI taxonomy): Eukaryota > Metazoa > Chordata > Actinopteri > Anguilliformes > Synaphobranchidae > Synaphobranchus > Synaphobranchus kaupii. The sequence goes on from CM056380.1 coordinate 64,382,829, forward strand.
AGCACCGCAGCCTGGCCGAGCTGCACTACTGCAAGGCCGTCCGCCTCTTCCTCAGTCTGAAGGACACGCCCTGTGAGCTGCTGCGCACTCAGCTGGAGAGGGTGGCCTTCGCCGAGTTCCAGATGTCAGGTCCGCACCCCCCGTCCGTCCGTCTGTCTGTCTCAGCGTCTGTCTTTCTGTCCCTGCGTCTGTCTTTCTGTCCCTCTGTCTGTGTGTCTGTCCCTGGCCCAAAGCAGGCGCCGCCTCTACTTGGTGTAATGCTTAGGAAACTGGGTTTGTAACTCAGGTTTGCAGGTTTGACGCCCGGATGGGAATCGAACCTGGAGCCACCGATACATTGCTGATGTGTCCTTGAACAGAGGGACTTACTTCAGTCAATATAGGGCTGGATGAATGGAAGCTGTTTGAGTGGCTCGGGGTGAGAGCGTCTGCTCAAAGCCTGAAAGGTAAAAGGTCAATTTAACATCTGCAGCACAGAACAGCAACGCGGCCAAGCTGAAGACCCTCTCCGGAGCCCTGGAGATCATGACTGAGACGCGCCACGCCTTCCGGCTCATCCACAAAGAGCTGCTCGAGGAGCAGAGCGAGGTACGCAACAGCGCCTCCGCTGGTCACTGCCAAAAGCCCAGGCCAGGCTTCATCACTGTCTCAGTTCAGCCAATTCAGGAAATGTCTTTAAATTCATTCAATTAATAACTGAGCACTATCTTCACAAGTTGATAAATGACTTTTGCCGGATAATTTTTTTCTGCCAGCGAAGTGGCTTATTTTTATGTAGTGTGGGGATAGCATCTCTCTTTTTGTTCTGCATTTTTCCACTCTTAAATAGAATTTCAGTTAATTTCCTGAATTGGTTGTAATGAAAGTTAACTGTCCTTCCACCCTTTAGTGAAATTACTGTTTCCTCTCACCTCTGCAGGCCGAAGCCCCCGGTGCGTCTGAGTCATTGACCGTCTCAGAGAGCTCCGCCTCCTCCGGACTCAACACGCAGGAAGTGCTGAAGCTGGTCGGAGTGTTTGAGCCCAGCATCTCCTTCCTCCTGCTCCACACTGTCAAGCTGCTGACCGCCAGTAAACGCAAGCCCAGGTGCGGTCCAGCTCGGTCATACTACTGTCCTCTGCACACACCTGTGGTTATGACCGTCTTACATCCGTTCTTCCTGTCTGTGTTTGCCTGTATTACCCCATCATTTTTCTTTAGCAGACACTCTTATCCATATGCACTCTTATCCATTCCTTGAGTGACAGCGGATTTCCTGATTCTCATTATGTCTGCTGATCTGGATAGGATAGGCTCAAAAAGGCCAACAGGATGCTGGGATGAATAGCAAAAATTGTTGAGCATAAATTAAGAAAGTTATACGTGGTTGTCAGACCACACTTAAGAGCGTTGTGTGCAGTTTTTGCAGCACACTACAAGAAAGATTTAGAAGTTGGAAGAAGTATGAAGAATGGAGCTTGGGTTCCAGGCTGGGGCTGTGTCGGATACTCAGGGTAGATGTGCTGAACGCCTGTTGTTGCGTTCCTGTGTTATTCCGGGCTTGTGGGGAGTCAGGGTTAAGGTTAGGGAAGTGGTGTTGAACAGGACCCGGTTACTTGGTTCTCTTCAATGTTCTCGTCGCGTCACACAGAGGGCTTTGCATTTAGCCGCCGTTCACATTGTGACAGACTCGCTGTGATCACGGTCATGTCTTTCTACCCTCAGCGCAAGAGCTGCCATTTAATAGCAGCTTCCGGCAGTTTCCTTTTACGCGAGTCAGTCTCCGCGCGGAAAACGACACCGCGACTGTCAGGCGGAGTATGGAAATGAGACGTGTGAAATGCAGGCTAGGAATGAAAGGTTTAAGCTGTGACATTGGTGGCAGGTTAAGATGTGATTTTGAGGACGTGGGACTGCCTAAAACGGAATTTGCATCTGATGTGCTCCACGCATTATGAAATAGTACTCCAGTGCATTAAGTAATGCTCCAGTGCATTGTGAAGTAATCTGCGTGTCTTATAACAGTGTGAGTAAAATCAGTCTGTGCGTGCGTGCGTGCGTGCGTGCGTGTGTGTGTGCGTGTGCATGTGTGTGTGTTATAGCAGCGTGAGTAAAATCAGCCTATGTGTTTGTGTGTGTTATAACAGTGTGAGTAAAATAAGTCTGTGTGTGTGTGTTATAACTGTGAGTAAAATCAGTCTGTGTGTGTGCTTGTGTGTGTTATAACTGTGAGTAAAATCAGCCTGTGTGTTTGTGTGTTTTAACAGTGTGAAGGAGGAAGAGGCAGTGAAGATGTACAAACAGGTTTATTCCAAGCTGCTCCGCGCTGACAAGGCGGCCCCTCTCCTCCACCGGGTGGCGCTGTGTTTAGAGTTGCTTGATCAGCTGGCGCTCCAGGTAGAAAGCCGTGACCGTAGAGTGTCACCGTGACACCTGTGAGGTCTCGCTCTCCAGACAGACTTGACGTACATGACGCACAGAAGCACACACAAACATAAATATGCGCACACACGCATATGGACATACAAACATACAACGTGTGCATGCGTACACGTATATGGACATAAAAATGTGCACATGCACACACAAGCATGCACCGCCCATGCAGACTTAGCAAAAATGTGAATATTAAACACTTTCATTCTGCCAACTGTGCCTTTCCAACTGAGGCTGTCCTTCATTTTAGGACACATTTCAAAGTGTTGCACCTTCTTACTGTTTTTTACACTTCATATATGATTGTCCTTGCCCAGTGCACATTTTTATAAACAAAGATGTGAGCCTGCAAACCACCCTTGAGAGTTTTCCAAAGTGGAGTAATTAATGAACTGCTTTGAATGTGTTCCAGCTACACTGGTGAATTAATAGATTTGTTAATAAGAATAAGGACTTGCAATGCAAGATATTTGTGTTACAGCTACTGTTTATGAAAAACAATGTTTGAAAATTTAAGCATAATGTTTAAAAAATGTAAACAAACATAAATGTTGTATGATGACATAATTGTGCAATACACAGGCAATGTTCACTGGAACTTGTTTGAAGGGATAGTATGTCCAGGTGTTAGTATCATGGGGAATGAGTGTGACTTGCGTTGGCTCGAACTGAAAAATAAAGGCTTTAATGCTATTTTTCATCTTTAGAAATGTTATGTAAATGTGGTCAACTGTTAGGAACCGGCTTCTTTTCAAATAATCCAAGGCAGGACAATGCAGGAACTCACCAATACAACAAACATTTTAGTAGAGAAAGTAAAAGTTTATTGACAATCACACTGGCCAGCGGGAAGATCACTAAGACACAGCACAAATGGCGGTCCGGCAACCTTCGACGCACTGGTCATCTGGCCAAGATTATAGACCCTCGGAGGCCTTGAGTTTGACGCAAATGTTTACATTATCTGTGAGACCATATCTCCCAAATGTTCCCAAATAACACATTTCCTTGTAAAACATTAACCCTAGAAGTAATATTTAGGTTTATTGTCATCCATAAAATTACAAAATAGCATATTTACAATGAGTCATTTATATTGTACTTTTTGGAGGTAAGACTGTGGGAGCGCTACTCAACTCCAGGTCCTGCAGGCTGCAGTGTCTGCAGGCCTTTGCTCCAACCATGCACTACACCACCTGGGGCGCGTCCCAATACTAGAAAAATGCACCCTCCCATCCTCCACTACCACCTCCTCTACTCCCTGCTCCGGAAACGGATATTTGTGTTTTAATCGAATTAAATCTTAATTACGTATTAATGGTTACATATTAATTAATGTCTCGACGCAAACCGCAATGTCAGGTACATTGTATACTGTACTTGTAAATACTTGTACTCAAAACGTTCAGGCAGTTTCGCATACTTCTGGTTAGGAGAGGAGCGGTAGTGGGGGAGTGGAGGAAGGGAGGTGGGGAGTGAAGAATATTGGGACGCACCCCACATTTCACTAATTATTTTACCTCCTTCAGGATGAAAGCTCATTAGTGAAAAGTTAAATCAGGTGGTGTAGTCCATGGCTGGAGCAAATACCTAAAGACACGGAGGCCCACAGGACCTGGAGTTGAGTAGCACTGTTACACACAGTCTTACGTATTTTTCAGTTTTTTGGTGAAAGACATTTTTTCAATATAAATGACCTCAACACATTTCCCTGTGCATATTTCACCATAGAATATGTAGGTTGTTTATCATCCATATAAATAATTTAAAAAAATGCATTTTTAAGATGACTCCTTTCTTGACATTTCAGAGGTAAGACTATAGTCTTATGTATTTTGCTGTTTTTTAACAATTTTTTTCTATATAAATGCCAAAATATATATACAGCGATCAGCCACAACATTAAAACCACTGACAGCTGAAGTGAATAACATTGATTATCTCATTGTTATTTTGGTTCTGTAGTCTAGCACTTTGAGTTTGAAAGGATAACATGACAATGAGGTTGAAGTGCAGACTGTCAGCTTTAATTTGAGGGTATTTTCATCCATATCGGATGAACCGTTTAGAAATTATAGAACCTTTTGTACATAGCCACCCCCCCCCCCTTTTGGGCATCAAAAAATATTGGACAGTTTAACATAATGTAGAATAAAGTAATAATTTTTAATATTTGGTCGCATATACTTTGCATGCCATGACTTGCTGATGTCTGTGACCAAAAAATATCAAAAGACTCTTGATATCTTATTTTCTGGCACTCCTACAAGTGATACTATAACCTCTCTGCATTTGAATGGATCTCTATGGGAATTGGGGGGTGAGACTAGATTCATCCGTAAATTACATTGGTACAGTATGGAACACATGACTGGCTAAATGGCTGTAAGTCATCCAGGGTCTACGGTATCAAACGAGCCCCAAACCATCACTCTGTGGCCAGATATGGAGTAGATGTGGATGGATCACTGCAAGGGTTATTTCTCCTGACTCATTTTCCTATAGAACTCTATGGGGGAAATAAAGTCAGGAGAAGAAACCCTTAAAGTGAAAAACGTGTCCTTGTTCATCATAGAAGTATTAAATAGGTTTGGTGTCATACATACAGTGGTGTTCAAAAAAATAGCAGTACAACATCAGTAACCTGATGAACGCCTGATGAACACAATGGTTGGCTAAATGGCTGTAAGTCAACAAGGGCCTGAGGTATCAAATGAACCTCAAACCATCACTCTGCTGCCAGATATGCAGTAGATATGGATGGATCACTTGAAGGGTTGTTTCTCCTGACAAATTTTCCTATTTAACTCTATGGAAAAATAAGTCAGGAGAAGAAACCCTTCAAGTTATCCATCCATATCTCCTGTATTTCTGACAGCAGAGTGATGGTTTAAGGCTTGTTTGATACCTCAGACCCTTGTTGACTTACAGCCATTTAGCCAACCATGGGTTCCATACTATTCCCGTGTAATTTACTGCTTAATCTAGTCCCACCCCCCAATTCCCATAGAGATCCATTCAAATGCAGAGAGGTTATAGTATTGCTTCTAAGAGTACCTGGAAATAAGATATCAGGAGTCTTTTGATATCCTTTTATACAGAATCATGATGGCATCACCTGTTTACCTGTGGAATACCTGTTTGACCTGTTTTTTTTTCACAGAATGAGTGAATTCTCTAATGAAACTCCACACTGCTATTATTTTGAACACGCCCCTTTCAATGAATGAGTCAATTACTCAGAACAAGCAGCGTGCATGGCATGACAGTTGGGTCTGTTGTTTTTCTATTACACTACTACATCTACAAGTAAATTATTTGCCATGCAGAAATATCACTACTACTAATAACAATGGTTCATCAGGTTACTGATGTTGTACTGCTATTTTTTTTGAACACCACTGTATAAGTAAAGAAATTGCCCATTTAAGATGAGTAATTTTTAGTATTTTCATAAAAAAGCAAAAGACTTGCACATTTGGCTGTTTTTTAGTCAAATACATTCCTTGTACGCATTTGATCATAGTAGTAATATTTAGTTTGTTTTTCAGAGGTAAATCTTGTGTATTTAGCCTTTTTTTGGTGAAATACGTTTACTAATAATACTACTGCTACTATTTCTCAATTTCCACCTCATCTGATGTATGTGAAACATTCGACAGGGAAATATCTACTGTGCATTTCAAGTCAGGTGCTGGATATTGTTTTGTTTTTTTGACGAGTAAAACAGAGAGCAAGACATGCAAGACAGAAGTAGAATATATACTTAAGTGTTTTAACTCTTCAATGATATTGTTTCTCTACCACCTGTGAGAGGCTGGAACAGGTTGGAATGATTAGTTTTCTGTAAGGAATCATACGTAAGGGGCACCTCATTAATAAACAGGCATGGAACAAAGACAACCGCAGCTATCAAATAACACTTTATTTTGTTGAAGGTTCAAGTCCTTGTGCTGTTCTAGGTTACCACTTTTTGTGATATTTAACATCTGTAATTCACAGAAACAAACAGGGATTGTTTCCTTGTTGTGTTCACCAGTAACAGCAACATATGAAGGGGGGGGGGGGGAATCAACCGAGCAATCAAATACATATATAGCAGATAAACACTGTACTGTACACTGCTTGTAAAAGATTCAAGAATAAGAATTACACCAGAAAATGCAGCTGTGAGCAGATTTTCTTATGACTATGGAGATAAAAAAAGTAAAGCAAAGTATCTCAGAGTGTAATTGTATTCTGTTCCACTAGATGGCAGTATATGTACACCAATAGACCTCACTTTGAAAATAAAAATAAAAATAGGTGTACAGTTAAAAGATATGCCTTTTAAAAAATGTAAACAAATATGAAAAACACCCTTGAATCACAAGAATCTGTGATATACAAATTAAGACATTACAGCTATTAGATACACTTATTCAAATTCAGTGAACAAAATGGCATGTTCTGGACACCATACTATTCACGTGATGCTTCAATGGGGGAAAGAAAGTGTGTATCTTTTTGATAACACAAACAGTATGGACTCCCTGTAGTCAAGAGAACTTTTTCACTTGTAGAAATTTTGTAGAAAAGCAGCCATCATTTTAAAACATCTTTCTTAATAACACAGCAAGTTTCATAAAAAAAGGTTGCTAATTGAACTATTTTTAAGAACATGAAAAACATGAGAAGTGAGAATATACACATAACAGAAAAGTGAACCTTTCCCTAACTTACACAACAACACCTACTTAGGGCGCGGAATCAACACTTATGTAGGACGTCAAATAATTACTCCGTAGGCTAACGTCAATGCAGGATGCAGTGTAAATGGCACCATGCACCTTGTGCTAGCATTAAAAAAGAAACGATAAACCAAGAATAATGCTGGAAATTATGTATGCAATGAGTCTGACACAAGCGTATCATCATTTAAATTAACTGATTTGGACAATCTAGTTTCCTCACAATATTTACTCCCATATAAAATGCACTTTTTGTAAGTCACTTTGGCTAAAAGCGTCTGTCTGCTAAATGTATTAATTATAAATTAATTATAAATCTTGAAGATCTTGAAGTTACCTGTAGAGGGAGTTTGGCAGGTGTGAAGTGGGGGTATAAGGTGTGAATCAGCAAAGACTTACATGGTTCACACTGTAACATCGAGCAATGTATGTGCTGTGCAACTGTTTGTAAAAGGACGTGTTGCTTTTCTCATTGCACAGAACATTCAGTCTCATCTTATTGGTCTAAACTGTGATGTGTCTGGATGCCATCAGGGGCACATAAGCATTGTACAGGTTGAGGAAAGCAAAAATGCCCAAACAGTTTTGTCAGTAGTTAAAGCTTTTCAGTTACATACATATTACAGTTTGGATCAATACTACTCTGATTTAATGACCTTTAAGTCATTTCAGAGTTAATATTCCATTCTGCTGACACAATAAGGACCCCTTTGCAATGTTTGCTAAGAAACACGACATCTTAGATATGCATGCACATGAAATTGTGGCATTAAGCAAATGTGTGATCAAAGTAGATTAATTTTGCAGAAAACCCACATTCAGGGACTCACGGACCCAAGGCTAAATGGCACCCAAAAATATCTGGATTAATTGGGTGGACTATATAATCAGCATGATTATATATATAAGGGGTGCAGCGCCATGTTTTAACAGAGCCCAGGATCCATGGCAATTTCCCCCGCTGGCACTAATTAATACTGCCCTATCACACATTACTTGAGTAAATCATAATGTAGTATAACCCCCCCCCCCCCCCCCCCCCCCCCCAAAAAAAAACAAAAAAACAAAAAAAACATTGAGTAACTTGGTGAAATGAAAAGGATAGTAATATGCTTGAATGCTGTATTGGATATTATGCATTTGAACCAGACTGATAGCGCAGTACAATACATAAAGGGCCAAATAAGTGGAACAAATTTATGGGGTTGTAGATTCATACATTTGTTCTTCATGAGAATGTAGCTAGCAATGCTTATGGAATCCACATACAGCCTCAGACAGTTTTACCAGTTTACAGAAAGAAGGCCATTTGTTTTTAACATTTTACTGAAGAGTTCCTCGACATGCTGAACTTTAAACTAGTATAACATCAACTTGGCTTCTGCCTTGCCTCATCCTAACAGGAAGCAAGCAAAATGATTTTTATACACTTTAACAGTTGATACTGATTAATGAACTTAATTAAAGCTTAAATTTGCTCCATTAAAGAAAACTGAAGAGAAATGATTCCACAGAAGCTCTGCATATGCAGCAGTGTATGTACTTCATCAGAAATAAATAGAAGTTAGACCACTCCAAGTCTAGCCTTCTGAAGATACAGGTGCTTAGTGCTCAACAACAGCAAGTTCTGGACTTTTTTCAGTTCTATTGGTGCTGATTACTTAATGTTGTGGGTGCTACAGGGCTTTTTTTTTTACTACTGTGGAAACCCACAGTATTGCATGCTCAATGTATCAGCCCATCCATGTAGGGGGGGATGTTCTGCCTGTGTTCTGCCTGTGTTTTTAGAAGCAGATGTTTAGCATGACCTTGCTAGTGTTATCCTAATGGCTTTTAAAAGTGACAAATATTGCTTTTAATGAAACGGTCTGGCTCAGACCGGACTGGACCCTTTGGGCCTAAATACAGTGGACAAAGTATAAAGGTAGAAAATGCAATACTGTGAATTATTATAAAAAAAATTTTAAAATAATGATTTACATAACAGAAATGCCTGTTTGTTTTTTTTAAAGAAGTATTGTTACCTCTGAAAGCAGCAATACATAGTATATTTGCCCATATAGTGAAGAGTTGCAGTATCATAATATATTTTATTTCAGTATATTCCATTTCCATAAGGGGAGGGGTGAGGATACCCCCAAGTGAACCCCAAAATGCGTGGAGTCCTCATGTGTTATCAATGACTGACTGAATTTCGTATTTATAATTCTTATTTATTTATAGTTCTAAACCATTTTTATATGCACTTACAGTATTACTCCCAATTTTGAATGGCGAGTGGTGAGACTGTTCTTTGTTGCCATCGTGATAATTATACATGGCTGCTGGTTAAAAGGCTTGGACAGTGCTTCATCCAGTGGTGGAATTTTATAAAAATTTTAAAAAAAGAAAAGATGGAGCCATTGTCCAAACAACAGGTTTCTGTCTGGATCAATAAGCACATACATAATTTGATAACGCACTGCGATTATTTTCAAGGCACCTGCAGGTACAGGTACATACGCATGTGCTCTTTGTGAGAAACGGTCTAGCAGTGGAAGGACCGGGTCTTGAATCGTGGATATTTGGTGTGGATTATAGCGGCGTACCACCAGAGCCCTTCTCTCGAGCGCTCGGCACAGAAGAGCCGGCTGGGATCTCACGCGTCAGGCTCCCCCGCGTCAGGCTCCCCGCTAACACATCTCTGAACACACACTGCTCTGTCCAGTGTTCAGTGGTGCTCAGCTTGGCATGCTGCGGAGGTCTGGACTCTAAGCTGAAGTTGAGAATCTGATACAAATCCTTTACAGCGATGTTAACCTCCTGTGTTGAGCCCTGTCACAAGGTTTACTGCAAAAAAAATACAATTAAATAAAGAAATGGCCTTTGTATCACAGCAATCCTGTGCCCATCTGGCCGACAGAGAGAATTCCAAATATCTCTATTGTGTCCCTTAAAGTCTACATTTACAATCCAGTTCATTTCACAGTGCCTACTCACTGTTCATTTATGGCAAGGTCTTTCACAGATTACAAAACAAATCATCAATCTCTCCCTCTCTCCAACGCTGGAAAAACACAGCGGGGAATTTGACGTGCCCCTCGGCTACGGCTTAAAAACCTCAGTGCTCCATTTTCCGCCTTTCCAGCGTGGAAAGAAAAAAAAACAACATAAAAAAAGTCTAAGTCACAAAAAAAGAAAACTGTCACAAAGCGTCAACCACAGTGTCCTGTGGCACAATAAATATGGATCCATAAATAAGTTACAAGTACCTGAGCGAGGACTCGTAGCACCTTACTGAGCCCGTAACCCAAAAGGTCAGCTCGATCCCTTTTTGTGAAACTCCAAAATATAACAAAACTTGTCCAAAGGGTTTAAGTATCTTAGTGCAAATTGCCATTGTATTTTGTGTACAGGTGTACAGGTGCCCTTTTCCATCCATCCTCTACTTCAGCGGGTCATATGAGGCTCTGCCAGGTTGAGGGGGTTGTCTGGGTGCAGTTCTAAGAAGAACAATCGAAGAAGAGGATTGCAGTCACACTTTCCTGCACGGCAATGTTCTTAATAAAACAAAGTGTTTGCAAATTCAGCGCATCATATAAAACTGTCTGACTGCAGATATCGGTGGAGTCTATAACTACGTTTCACAAACCCATCAGGTCATGGACTGTTTCACTTGTCTTCACACTTGATTTCATGCAAAGTAATGCGACAATGTGTTGATTATGTGCAAAGTAATGCGGCAATGTGTTGATTACGTGCAAAGTAATTAATGGACTGTTTCATTTGTCTTCACAGTTGATTTCATGCAAAGTAATGCGGCAATGTGTTGATTATGTGCAAAGTAATGCGGCAATGAAAGGACAGAATTAGGTGTAAAAGCAAAGGCACCCAGACTTTGAACCACATGGTCAAACAAGGAGCGAATCCATTGTGAGGATCCAGCTGTTGCTCTAGTTAACTGTGTCGACTGCAGCCTAAACTGTCTGAATGAGCTTAAACGATGTATGGTGAAAATTAGTATTGGAAATTCTTGAGGATGTAACATATAGGGCCAGATTCAGAGATGGCCAACTTAAGTCATGCACTTAAGTGCCTCATAATTGCAAGTAGGCTAGGAAAAGGAAAATGAGACCAATATTATGTTCAAATAACATGCCCTCATTCTAATATCAATTTATGCGAAATATTCAGTATTTTTCATGATAATCTATTGGTGGCGCTAGACATAAACCACCTTTTAAGTGAAAAGTGTCTCCGGGTATCTTGTAGTCACGCCTCTTTTTCGTAAAATCTCCACCCCGTGTGTGCATGTACTGGAGAGACACTTAAAACAGAGGATAAGTCTAATCCTCAGCCTCTTTACTGTTACAATTCAGATTTTTTAACAATGTCTAAAAATGGCGATAGTCCCGCTGTTCGTTGTTGCTATAGTGATAATTACATAAGTTTAAGCTGCAGGTTGAAAGGCTCCAGCCGGAGGTGGAGTTTTATTAATTTTAGTCAGCCAGAAAAAGATGGAGCCATTTTCCAAACAACAGTATCTGTTTGCGTCAAATCAAGCACATACATAATTTGCGAATGCACTGCAGTTATTTTAAAATCACCTGCTGGTGCTTAAAAAGTGTGTGTGCTTTACTTTGGAGAATAGAATGGAGTAAAATAGAATCTGACGTTATTGTCCTCTGGAAGCGGGAAATGAGACTACACCTCCCAGACTCACCTGGCAGGCTGTGGGAGAGGGGGCACAGGCCTGGGGACGTGGGGGACGCTGGGAATTGGGACGGATATGGGAATGCGGATGCCCACAGCAGAGGGACTGCAGCCCAGACGGGACGTTCTGCCCAAGGGGTCTGCAGGCAGGGGCTTCTGTGGTGGACTGGGCTTCTCCCAATCCTGTGAGCAGACCGACAAGAGAGCAGTGTTTTACATTCTGACCAGCTCACATACACAGCACACTATACCTTAATCCAGAGGTGGGCAACAAGGGCCGTATCTGTTTCCGGTTTTCGTGCCAATTTCTGCTATTAATTACTTTATTAACCTAACATTTTCGCCAACTGACATTTTAGCTAAATTTCTTGATAGGCGCATGAATGACAGCCGAAGACTGTTTTTGTGTCGTATATGAAACATTTTACTGTGATCGAATCTATCAGTGAAGCAGTGTTTGTGTATACAACCAATTAGCTAATTTTGCTAGGGTAATTGGTGGAAACAAAAATCTGCATACACACCGGCCCTCCAGGAATGGGATTGCCCACCCCTGCCTTAATCCATTACTCCTCTGAAATATTTTAAACACCGACCCTACGTTATAACTATGCAATAACTTTATTTCTTTATTTCAGAGTTCTCAAATAAATAGGCAGGCAAATAATATTTAATTTTGTTGTAAAGCGCTTTCAGAAGACGATAACTGGTGTCTGACCAGGTGTGTGTGTGTTCACTGAAAGACCACTTCTCATTGGAAGTAAACTAAACAGGTACACCACTGATTGGTCAAAAATGTAAATAACCATGCTAATTATGCAAGAAAGTCAACTCTTGTCTCCATATGATTCATAGACATTTAATAAAACATAAAAAAATCCAACAGAATGGGGTCTCAGTGGCGTAGCCTGTCCATATGCTTATTGCGAGCCACGACGTGGTTCAAATCCGACTTTTGTCGCATGTCTCTCCCTCGCTCCCATTCATCCTGTCTCTCTACACGCGCTGTCCAATCAAGCTGAAAAGCCCTAAAATATAGCTTTAAAAAAACAACACAATAAAACAGGCTTAATATCATATTATTTGTTTCCTCTGGCTCTATATTTATGATATTACTATTTTAAAAAAAGATTAACGCTTTGGAATCCAGTAAAACTGAAAAGACTAGATTTGTCGCAACAAAGCAAGTAGCCAAAACATGAAATCATATTGCAATGATTTGAAATCATCAGATGTTTTCTCTTAAGATTGTCAGTAAACCTGCAAATCTTACTCATGTCTAAAGGGTTGAATTACATGAAATAATAAACGGAGCCAGTTGTGAAACACACACTCTCTGCAGATGTGTCTAAGGGTCAGGGGTTTTAGTGCTGGTCGCCCACCAGGGGGTGAAGATAGTCCATTACATTTACTGTCTTGAGCCAAGATGGCTGATTCGCAGCATCGGTGAGGGAGAGCATGTGATGGAAAGTCATCATGTGTTACTAATCCACTCCAGGGGGTGGTGGAGGGTAGGATGAGGTAATGACCAGCGTCTGCTGCTGCCTTCGCCACAGCTGTTCTGCATCCAATCATGTGGAAAGGGGAAAATCTGTCAGAGTTTAACCACGTGGGGGCCACGAGGGGTGGGGCACCAAAACTTCAGACACCCCCCCGCGTTGAGTCTGTAACCAAATGGACCCTGGCCTTGCATGTTCATCCACTCCTTTGTTCAGTGATGCTGTGGAAAAAAACGGGCCACCACCCCTTTTTCCAAAGGCACAACTGCTCAAGCCAGCCTGCTGGGGTCTTGCGTGACACAGCGTTTTACCACGCCGGCAATCGCAGGAAAGTAACTCACAGTACGCTGCTCAAGCAGAACGAGATCCTCTCCAGTGAATACAGATGATGTTGTCGTTAGAACTGTGTCATCCACACTGGTGGCGCCAGAAGAGGATAACCTGTCCCAAGATGGCTAAGATAAAAGCGAGGCGGATTACGCTCGCCACTGCAGAAAGCATCAGACTGCTAAAGGAGATGCTAAAGTGTAACTCCCTCTCCTTTTGACGCTGCACACTCTGTGAGATCAGCCCTAAGAGCAAGAGTCTGGCCTGCGCTAACATGCTAACACACTGTCACACTGTGATCCCTTTGATTGAATTTATAGAGCTAGCGGGTGGGCCCTTCATGCTACCTTGTTAAATGGTGCAGTTGCGTGACTCCATTACACATCTACAGTGTCCGCAGTGTTAACCAGCTTGCACTTAATGACTCTACTTCCCTGGTAGCAATGCTTGGAGAAACTCTACTTGCAAATACTGTCGCCGTTACTTTTTTAAAAGGCAGAATATTCCCCCACTTCCCATTTCCCTCATTTCCCCACAGTAAATGAGAGTGGCTCTCTATCATTAGGATGTAAAGTAATTAGCTAGAGCCCAGTGTTAGGCCTTCCAGCCTGGGCCCCAGCATGCTGTTAGTACCCCTGTCGTCTGTGATTCATTCGAGTCATAAAGGCGACCCTACCAGCAGGGCTGTGGTTCTGATCGAATTAATGCAGCCGAAATAGGCAGGGGCTGCAGCTCGGCGCCTGTGGGGAGCACAGTGTGCCCTGCTCCTACCTGAAGCCCGCAGGACAGCCCATACCTTTCATCTCCAAACTCGATTAGGCTGTAATCAGAACCATGCAGAGCCAATCACAGAGGCTGGGGGAGAGAGAGGGGGGGCGGGGGGTGGGAAGCTAATGTGGCTCCCTGTTGGAGACTACAAATTCCTGTCTCTAGAGCACACTCTGAGTACCCCCAGCACCTGGGAGCTGTTACCCCTTATTTATTTCTCCTTCATAAATGAGGAGAAATATATTCTGACACAGTGTCGGGGTGAATTCAATCTAATTTCATCCAATTCAGAAAATGGAATAAAATTCAACTTATTGATTGAAAAATCTCCATAGAACATTACGGGCGCTATTCAATTAATAGGGTGAATTTTCAGTGAATTTCCTGAATAATTGAATTGTGGATTTGTTTATGAAGGAGGACACCCATAAAAATCTTGGTTTCTCTCTCATTATTTTCCTAGACAACTTCATTATGAGTCCGATTTTTATACCGTTGAGGGCTGAATAGGGTCTGACAGCCAGAGAAATTCAAAATGGCATGTTTCAAAACAATCTCTTGAGCTAGCTAGGTAGCTAGCTAATTTGTTCAGTAAAATTAAATAATCATAACTGTTTAGGTAAAACCCGATGATAATATTTCTTGATCAGTTGAACCCACCTTATATTCACATATTTTGCTGGCTAAAGTACATTAGCTACAACCACATGGGCTTCTTGGAAAGCTTGAGAAACATCCAACCTACGACTCAAATGTATAATATTTACAATTAAAGGTTAATATTTTTAGGCATAACTACATCACATGGATAATTCACTACACTTGTAAACCAACTCCAAGTTTCACTGAGCATTGTAGGGATACCGTCACAATCGTTTTAACGGAAATGAACATATTTAAGGTCATCAAAATGATTCATGGGATATTCCACCTGGAAAATAATAAATGTGATGCTCCCTTCAGAATTGGCCAAATTAAGACATATTAGTTGGCAGAATTCTGTGAACATGCCAATGAATCAGAACAGTACATAGAAGTGTGATTTTTTTTACTTCCTCCCTTAAAATATTCCTTTATAAATCAGCACTTTGTTGAAATAGAAGGCATCCTGTATATTGTTTATCTAGAAGCACAATGTGAGTATTCTGTACCTGAATCATGGAAAACAGTCGAGACAGGAAATTAGTCATTTTGCGCTGGAGGGCAAATCACCAGCACATTAAAGCACTGATATGTGCCTGTACTTACCTGGTCCGGCCTGTAGGGGCGCTGGCGAGGCAGAGTGCAGAAAGAGGCTTCCGTCGGAGGGGAGTGGCTGATGGGAGACAGGGCCCTATGCGGGGGTGGAGCCGGGGGTGGGGCCAGGGGGATGGGTGGGCTAATGCGGATTGGCTGGTACTGGGGAAGCTTGCGCAGGCTGTGGGAGTGGAATCCGTGAGGAGGGAGAAGAGGCTCCGCCCCCAGATGAGCAGGCTAGAAACAGACACAGGACAGAACTATCAGACACTATTTACCTATTTCACTATTTTACTATTTCACTATTTACCACTCAATATAATATAATATAACAGAATAGAATATTACATTATTGCCCATTATTGCAATTAGTCAATACTAATTGGATATGTATGTGCAATATGTATGAAGTGCTAACCTCCCATTACACACTGATTATAAAATAAAGAAAATGGTATGAGAGGCCGTTTAGGCCATACTTAATTTTGGTCCTCTCAAATACATTAATGTTCTCACTCATACACATTAATTTTACTCGCACATGCATATATTCTCTCATATTTCACACTCTCTTATACATTCATTTTAATCTCACATACCTTCTCTCTCATCTCTCACATATATATGTTCTCACTCTCTTATACATTAATTTTACTCTCACATACATACAGTATATTCTCTCTCATATATGTTCTCACTCTCATATACATTAATTTTATTTGCACATGTGTAATGAGTGTGAAAAGAGAGAAGCTTACTCAGAAGCCCAAGGTGAGATTTGAACCTCGCTCCTCTCACTCATCCAAATCGAAGGTGTTACCAGTCAGCTAAAGGCAAAATCGACGATAGCTAAGGGCAACGTCGTTATTTTCAACCTGGAGGGTTGCGTCGCCAGAGAGTGTTGTTGCGCTAACCTGCTACAAGGCTTTCACTTTACTGCACCACACTGTGCTTACTAGCGAACTAGCCAAGCTACAACCGCTACACATGCATATATTCTGTCTTCCATACTGTATGTTATCACTCTCAAATACACTAATTTTACTCTCACATACATATATCCTATATATCCTCTCCCTTCATCCCTGCCCTCCCCTCCTCTCCCTGTTTCCTGCAGCTGTCTCCCAGGGTAAACCAAACCAGTCAGGCATAGACACAAAACAATCCCAAATCAAAGAAGGAGCCGTCTGATTGGCCCGAGCAGATGTTTCTTCTTGTCAGCGAGCCTCAGTTCACCTGAGAAGGCTTTCCTGGATCGACACCGACTTGATCAAGTACACAACCGACAGGCCAGGAACACAGCTGACACAAACAGGGAGACAAGTACCATAACCGGGGACACAACTGACAAAACTAAAGAACTGACAGGCACCTCTGACATCATCTTTTATAAATCGCCCCTAATTCCCCTCAATTTAAACAGCTCTTCCTCTGCCTGTATCCTCTGCCCAATCCGCTGTGCTCCGTTCCCTGACCGATACCTTTAAGTCTGCCCTGCTGTTGGGCACATTAAAGGCTGTGTCTAATGATATTGCAGCAGGGCTCAAGTTTCAAAGCCACTGACTCATATTTAAGGGTCCAGTCGCCTTCTAAAACAGCGAACCCCCCTCGTTAATATTCCCCGGGGAGAGAGATGCTCAAATGAATCGTTGCTTCTCTCGACGGTTGTCTCCTTCAACTGAAGAGCTGAGGAATTTTTGTGGATTTCTATCAAATGTGAGTTCAAGATAGGAAGGCTCTCTGCTGTGTCTTTATTCAAAACAGCAGTCTTAGACACCTGACATTGCTTTGTTATACAGGTTAAAGCTGACAGGAGTAATAGAACACACGACTATGATATAGGACTTAAAAGTTCTTAAGCTTCTGCAAGATGTTTGGCGCAGTCAATACTGAAGCCATACGCCATTACCGCCATGCAAGTGGGGATTCGACCCCCCCCCCCCCCACACACACACACCACACACACACACCACTCCCCCCACACACACACCACTCTCCCATGGCACTTTCTTCTCTATATGTTACTGTCTCTGCTTTATACCTGTCTGAATAAAGCACAAAGTATGAAAGGAGGGCAAACAGTCCTGCTTTTAAAAAAATAAAAACATTCTAAAGTTGATTTAAAACTATGCTCTCTAGACATTATTATTAATAATAATAATAATAATAATAATAATAATAATAATAATAATAACTTGATACCTTTCATGCATCCTTTTGCCAAAGAAAGTCATGAAGGGATGACATAATGAAGAGGCATAGTAATGTGTAAGCAGGGCTCTTTAACATAAACCCTTGTGGTGTAACTGGGTCATAGACCCTCCTGTCTGCCTCCACTCTCCATGGCGACAGCACACAGCTTTTCAGCCAATCATGAGTGTGGCGAAACTGTGGCGGTGGAAAGCACACGCGGCCATCTCCACGGCACCCAGCTGAGCTTGGATTGGAGAGAGATCACTGCTCGCTCTGCGTGTAGCCTGGTGGGGGGGGTGGGGGCCGGGTGGGGGTGGGTTGGCGGTCAGACCCCTGGTGTGACACACACCCCCCCCACCCCGGGTTGGCGCTATGTCCCATGGAGAGACTGACCTTGTAAACGCTGAAGCTGTGGGGTTTGGCTGGGGGCTGGCGGTGCGGGGAGGCTCTGTATGCAGGGTGTGGCTGGTTTTGGCTGGACGGCCTGTTTGAGCCTACAGTCCTGTAGAGAAGCAGGAACAACAAAAACGTTATTTCGGAAGCTCTCCTTCTGCATATACTGTATATTATTACATTTAAGCAAAGACTCCTATCCAGAGTGACTTTCACATACAAACCATTTATATAGCCTGATATTTACTGAAACAGTTCAGGGTAAGTAACTTGCATCTATAAGTTACAAGCCCATGTATACTCTTCTATACCCACTGCTCTTCTAAATTCTAAACTGTTCTCTTAATATTTGAGGCCCATACAATTTATGAATGTACAATATATTGTCTCATACCTCTTAATATACAGTGTAAACTGGCTTATGTGGTTGAGTCAGTTATTGATTTCTGCCCCCACTTAACTGGACAATAAGCACAAAGAGGTCAGCAATATGAGTGACGTCCCCTCCCGCCTTTCCAAACTCAATAGACACTGCCTTCATCTTGAAATTTAAGAAGATGAGTAAGCTGTACCTTAGCTTCTCGATGGTAGTCTTCTTGTTGGTGAAGACCAGGCCAATGAGACTCTTCCTCTTGAAGCACACAACAAGGCCAGCGGTCAGTACTACTGCCATCGTCACCAGGATCGCCACCATCACACTCCTGCTGTCTGCTGATGAGACACACAAATGCACGCATGCGCGTACGTACGCACACACACACACACACACACACACATGCGTACACACACACACAGACACACACAAACAGACACAGGCACACACACACACACACACACACAGATCAACACACACAAGTACACAGAGAGAGAGAGAGAGCAATTCAATGTTCCAAATTTCTGTTCACCATCCATGACTGTTTTTAAATGTGAGTTTAAAGCTGTACTTTATAAGCTTTTTCTAAGCTTCCAGTCTCCCCTGCAGTGAGGAGGAGGAGGGAGTGCTGTACCTGCCAGTCTCATGGGACCACTGTCCACGCTCCCCCCAAAACCCGACCTGTCACAGAAAGGTGGGCTCCATTGTGCCTGACAGTGGCAGTTCTTCTTATTGTTACACACCTGGCAGAAGAAATGAGAGCACCACACCGCACATTATTGACATAATGCATTTAGCCTATGCTCTTATCCATAGTAAACTTACATATGTAAACTAGCCCCCATTCACTACCTCAGACATACAGCTTTCAGTTCTGAGATGTGTGCTAGCCATTGCACACCCGTGTATCACCCAAACGGACATGTGTGAAATAATCTGCTCCCATTCCCTCTGTGGTTCACAGTATGGCATCCAAAACACAAAATAAATCACACACACACACACACACACACACACACACACACACACACCACACACACACACACACACACACACACACACACACACACACACACACACACACACACACACAGCATGCATCCACACAAATGCTTGTGCACACACATGCACACACACAGTAACAAAACAAAGGCGCTTGGAACAGGCAATTCCAGAATATTCCATTCTGGAGCAATAGCTGGATCCTGCATGATTCCTGATGAGGTAAGGAAGGCCATGTGCGGACCGCTCTAGCAGGGAGTGTCTCTGGGAGGGCCCTCGCGGACGAGCGGTCTGCGCCATGCCTCCGGGAAGACACGCCCACGGCTAGAAGGCGGGTGGGGGGTTGGGGTCGCATCTCTTGTGTGAAACGCTACTCTGAACCACAGCTGGGCGTGGCATCCACCCTGGCCCACACCTGAACACAAACGACCAGCCCTACTCCCCACTCCAAGCCAGGTCTTATTTATTCATAGAGCCATGGAGCTGCAGCCAATGACAGCCACCCAGGCCAGGCTGCAAAGATGCTCTGCTTAAGGTCGAGTCACATTTCTGACATCATCCGGGCTTGGAAGATCTCTGAGCACAACAGTTCTTTAACAAGAAGAACTAAAAGGAATTAATCAAATAATACACTGCAGAGCTGACGCGTGTTACTGATGAACGCATTCACATACTGAATTAAAGAGTATTCATTTTTACACCCCAATTTCTTATTCACAGCAAAAAACAACAGAAATAAATAAAACAGCAAAAGCAACCCCCGCCCCCATCTCCCGCTGTGAAACTGTAACCGCCGAAGGATGATGTGGGTTTTAGCAAATCGAGCTTTTGGATCCCAGCGCCGTGCTAAGAGGACCTGCCGCTCCAATGGCAGGAGTTGATGACTCATAATTAGTTTTTTTTATTTTTATAACCGCTTGTCCTCCCATTTTCTCCCCAGTTTTTGGAATGCTCGATCGCATACTGCTGTGAATATGCTGTAATCTCCTCAAACCCATGTGGTGGAGTGTACACCTGCATGCACAATCTTTCCAAGCATGTGATGTCACAGCTGCTTCTGATGCAGCCCATAAGCCGAGCTCGCACTGACATGAGTCGGAGGAAGACATTTCATATGCAGATTTAGCAAGTAGACCGCGGGCACCCGATCAACCAGTAGGGGTCGCCAGTGACCGGTGAGAAGAGGATCCCAGCTGACTGAATCCTTCCTAACCCTGGGCGATGTTACTGCCAATTATTCATAGCCCTGCAGT
This sequence comes from Synaphobranchus kaupii, assembly GCA_029718625.1. Taxonomy (NCBI): domain Eukaryota; kingdom Metazoa; phylum Chordata; class Actinopteri; order Anguilliformes; family Synaphobranchidae; genus Synaphobranchus; species Synaphobranchus kaupii. The sequence goes on from CM056380.1 coordinate 64,403,710, forward strand.
GCTAGCGGCCCCAGGCGACAGTGGTGCGGTCGGGATTCTGTCGCGGAGCGTGGGGCCCATGCATCCACACACTGGAACATTTCCTTAACAGAGACCTCTCCATGGGGTCCATCCACACACTGGAACAGTGCCTTAACAGATACTAGACTGTGGGCCCATCCACATACTGGAACAGTGCCTTAACAGATACCAGTCCGTGGGCCCATCCACATACTGGAACAGTGCCTTAACAGATACCAGACCGTGGGGCCCATCCACACACCGGAACAGTGCCTTAACAGATACCAGACTGTGTGGCCCATCCACACACTGGAACAGTGCCTTAACAGATACCAGACTGTGGGGACCATCCATACACTGGAACACTGCCTTAACAGATACCTCCTGCACTTTAGTTCTTAACTGATCAATTAAAGCTGTTCTCAGCCCTAACCGGTTGCTAATTTTAGGTAAAAAACAAAAACCAGCGTACCCTGCATGCCTTCAGGGCCTGAGTTAAGGACCCCTGGTTCAAACGCTGGTGTCTATAGAGCAGTCAGCGAGACTTTTCCCCAGTGTCCCTTAGCTGAAAGTATGGTGTTAGGACTAAGAGGACTCACCCCGTGACCGCTGCATTTCTCAGAACAGTCGTGCACTCCGAACATGCTGACGTTCTGGCACCGCCGGTTCAGACACATCTGCAGAACCACAAAAAAGGTGGACAGGTGCCATTTTAAATTTACACATTTACAATACATTTATCAATCCAATCATATTTCCTTTAGTGTGGTGTATTAAATTGAGAATTTGCCACTGGAGAATTAGAGCAGGTGAATTTTAGTAAAGCGGTCCATAAAATCAAGCAAATAAATCAAATAAAATACAAAAAATAAAGACTGTAACTACCCACAGATTAAGAACAAAACAAATAAAATAGTGTCTCTTATAAGGACAGGATAAACATTTATGTACACAGACAGTATTCCCTCATTCATGTTAGCTTAAAATGATAATGCAGATATTATGAAGCATAAATATGTTGGATTATATTATACTTTGATCCAATATCATTTAGCAGAATAGCAGAATGCTATTTTCATGGCAGGAACATGGCAAACTGATTGTGAGGGACTAAGACTGGAATCTACATGATCTTGGGAGGAGACAACCAGCTCTGAAGAAATGAAGTTCTAATGCCCCAAATAAAGGTCTGATTTAGATCTGATTGAAGAAACTAGCACTGTAGTGATGCTTGTAGATACCACTCTTTTGCATATTCTTTATATTATGTTATATTATATGCATTTAGCAAATGCTCTTATCCAGAGCGACTGTTGCTGTTGCATTTTTACATAGTATCCATCTATACAGCCGGATATTTCCTGAAGCAATTCAGGTTAAGTACCTTGCTCAGTAGTACAATGGTAGTGCCCTATCTGGGAATCGACCCCTGCAACAAGCAAGCCCAGTGGCCTAACCATTATAGCCAACTGCCACCTACAATGCAACACAATACATGGTCCGTCACAAGGAGAACATTCACGTAACATGACCACTCCTTTTTCTATACATCTCCGAGGAAAAAACACACACTTAGGGGGTGTGAAAATACATGCTATTTCCCAATCACTGATTGGCATGACCATAGTAAGGGTGTAATCTAAATTTTATACAGAACAGACATCTTGGAGCTGCCAACATTGTAAAATTCCTGCTCAATACACATCTTTGGCAGTTGTCCTTTTCCTGATTTTAAGCTGGTGGGATGTCTGTTCAAAACAGAAGCATGAAAAAAAGCAGCCAGTGTACAGGCACAACTATTGAGAGTCTGCTATCTGGGTACCATAAAACTTTCTGTTTTTAAACCTTAACCTGTTAAACCCTTGTTGAACTATCTGAAAACACAATTTTCCTGAAATTATGCATTCTGAATAATTTCTCCTGCATAATTTTGCATTTCACGGTGAATGATTGAAATTATGTCTCATAGCATTGCAGGGGAGCTGAATATTTTTAAGGACAATTGCAGAGAAGGGAACCTCAGCTATATTGTGAGCGACACTTGACTTGGTCCAGGTGTGATTTTGAGAGGCAGCCTGTGTGCTTCTGACAGTGACCCTCACCATGCCCTGCCCGCACTTGGTACCGGTCAGAACCAGACCCGGATCCGGCATGTCGTCCCCCAGGTAAACGTGGGTCCCCCTGCACAGGATCCGCCCCCCTTCCTGCAGTGGGATGTTGGTTTCTATGGAGACGGCATTTGTGCCGATGACGGGCCGGTTGGCACCCCCTTGGCACTGGATTTTTCCACATTGTGCATCTCTGACAAGGAAAACCACACTGCCAATCACATGACCACCCCTAGCCATATATGCCATTTCATCATTATCTCATCAAATAGTGCTTCATTTTGGAGTTTGCGAGTTTCAGGTAATATTTAAACAGTAATTGCAGATATTTTCAAATTCCATTGGCCAACAGCAATGACCAAGGTCAGCATTATTGAGCTGCCTCAAGTGTTATTGACTTTGAAGAAAATGCCAATATCATGCAAAGCACAGCCATTAAATCCATCCTTGTAAAAATCCTTGTAAATGGGAGGTTTACAGGGTTTAAAGCCAGAAAGATCTCAACACCATACATGAACATTTTGTAAAACTCCAGGGAATATTTTAAAAGCAAAATTTTCAAAGGCCCATTGTATGATGAGCCCATTACATTGGGAGTGCCTGTCTCATTGCTTTACCACAACCACTGTTGTTTTTTGTTTTTTTTTCGTCTTCCCAAAGAAGATGGCAGACTGTTTGCGCAGACAGCAGCATTACCGTGCTTCACATTTGGCAAAAGAGCCTTTGGAATCCTTTCCACAGTTTCCATAGGGATCCCCGGCAGAGTTCACCCTCTCAAAGCAGATCCCCGGGGCTGGCTTAGCTCCTGAGAGAGAGGGCGGGGCATGCAAAAAGCTGCTACATCAGCGGATCCAGAATTGACCAATCACAGTTAGGAGTACAATCAGCACTCAGACCCTGCTTGGATTACCTGGAGGAACACCTGGGGGGTATAGTGCGAAGCAGGATTACATAGTTAGCTGGATAACTGCACTGAGTAAAACCGGAACCAGCTCTTTTTACTTCAGTATGTGTTCCAGATTTGGGATGGTTCTGGGTTTAACTCAGTGCAGTTATCAAGCTAACTCAGTAATCCTGCTTCATAGTATACCCCCCTGCTCTGCCTGAAATATCTTCTAAAATATTTACATTATATGATTAATCATTATTACCAAAGGTTGCCAAATTGTTTAATCTCAAGCCCTGCAAAAAATGACCTCTTTGTTGGAAACTTTCCCAACTCAGTAAAATGTTTGAAAAATTATAACAAAGCTTTCCCAGGCACTAGTGGGTCCAGGGGGCATTTTCAGATTTTTTCCCCCCTGCACAAATAATTACAAGATCCACGCCCCCCAAGGATGTGCACTGAATAGCCAGATGCTTTACTGTCTCATCTATTTGGGTTTAATTAAGCAGATTTAGCACCACTGGGAACACAAGAGCCCATCATTCCAACAGCGACAAACACCTCCGGTCCAGAAGAGGGTGCTGCTCTCACCTTGGCCCCACAGCGTGATGCACTGCTGCTCGTGGGTCTGGCAGATTCCGTTGTAGCAGTACCCGTCAACATTGTGACAGGCGTGGCCATCGTGCATGTAAACGTTGGAGGGGCAGTGCGGGTTGGAGCCGGTGCAGAATTCGGGCAGGTCGCAGGAGTTGCTGGAGTCCCTGCAGGGCGTCCCAGCTGGCTTCAGCTACGGGGACAGAGACAAGGCCCGAGGGTGAGTCAGGAACAAACATTACATTACATTACATTACATCATATTGCATTACATTACATTACATCATATTGCATTACATTAATATACACTACATTGCATTATATCACATTTCATTACAATACATTACATCAGATTACATTACAGTACTTTACATCACATTACATTGTATTACATCCAAATAAATGTCATTACATTGCATCAGATTATATTAAATTGCATTACAGCATATTAGCCTAAATTATGTTACATTAACTTTTTTGCAGTCAAATCCTGTGACATCATATAATATTAAATCGGTGGTTCACTTTCCGACTTTGACTACATTTTCTACAACCCGCATTTTCTTAAAATTCAACTAAACATATGATGAAATATCAAATGCAAATGTTTACATATGATTAAATATCAAATGCAAATGTTTTTAAAATTATGCTGAAACAACTAACGTTACATACATGAATATTGTAGCCTGCATGCAAGTGGTCTACCTCAATCCCTCTCACAACTCAACAGTGGGTCTCAACCCAAAGTTTGGAAACCACTGAACATCACATTACATCACATCACACTACATAACATAGGTGCCGAATCCGATGGGAAGTAAAGTTCACAGCTAATGTAAAACTTCCTATTAGCACCGTTTCCGGTATCGTATCGGCTGCCACGGTAAGCCTTTATATCTCCATAAATTTATCTCCAGACACTTCAAAGTGAAACATTTCAGTGTTAATTCAATGTTTGAGTGCAGTAGGGATCACATGTACCCTTTCAGATTAAAATGTACTCTATAAGAGTCTATTTAAGCATAGCATAGCATAGCATTGGGAGCCGTTACCTCGCAGTCTGTGCAGCACTGTCCGTGAGCACAAACAGCACCGTCCTTCAGCGTGCAGGTAGTAGCATTGCAGCAGGGATTGGTGCACTCCTGAGGGAGGAATAGCACATGGATATTACTGCAAGTATAACCACCGGCTTTTAGGGCCAGTGATACCAGGAGGGAGGTGGTTGGGCTGCTACCTCTCCGCAGGACATGGGCAGCTGGAGCAGCTGCTCACAGTGACTATATGCCATTCACGTTTCCCTGGAAACCAGGGAGGTCACATGACAGGTACCTGCTTACTGTCAATGTAGTGCATCCCAAGGAACCAAAGAAGACCAGCATTACTTTGTGTCAGTTATTCCTGGGATACCGCCCACTCTGCTGTAAAGGGTGTGCGTGTGTGTGTGTGTGTGTGTGTGAGTGACTGTAATTGTGTGTGTGGCCTAGCTCTTCAGAACGAGGGGATGTGATGTCATAGGAAGACTCTCTATAAGCAGAGATGTTCCTCACCCTGTATCACAATGAGAGGAAAGGAACAGTGCTGAGGGGGAGGGGGGAGGGGTAGGGGTGTACTGAACCCTTTCCAGATCCCTCTGCAGACCCTTTCCCATGCCAGGGGGGTGGATCGGACCCTCGCTTTTAACAAGGCCCCCTCCGTCTGGCCCTCTGAGCTGATGAGGTGTTGATCGGTCGGCATGGGACCAGCTCGCCGTCGCCGTGGTTGCATGGATGGTTTATGAGGGTTGGCTCCTGTCTCTCAGTCTGACGTCAACGTATTGTTTGCGAGCAGAGCAACTCTTTTATCCCCGATCAAACCAGGCGTCTGTCCGGCCCCCTCGAGCGCCCACTCCCCCCACACAGCCCCCACAGATCGGTCTCAATCAACAGCCTTCCTTCAACAGCCATCTCAGCACTGCTTGTGGACTTCCCAGCGTGTTATGAATTAGCCAAAGGTCAAGTCACTCCATTTCATGAAAATTTTGTAAAGGTTTTACTTTGGTAGAAAGGAGTGCTTTCATTTGTTTTTTTGATTTTAAAGGAGGCTTTTCTATATCCTTCCTCTCTCTGACAAATTCCTCTTTTATACTCTTTTTAATTGACACACACTGTACGGTTGTGTGGGAATGCACACAATGTGGTTTACTTCTTATTTAGATGCATCAAGCATCTCTAATCAGGCTTGTGTGCATGCTTGATTTAACCAACCAAATTTAATCTTTATATCTTTGAATTTTTCCAGATAACTTGAAAAATCCGACTCCAATCATACACAGAAGCTAAATGGCAACACCGCTACAAAAGACAATTTTGTGGTGTCAGACAAATTTCCCTTAAAAACAGGAAGAAATAAAATAGATGTTTATGCATCAGATGTATGAGAATAGAAGGCCTGATAATAAAATCTGACCATCCTCCTCATTTTTAATTGTTTGCTTCAAGTAATTTGCAAGATTGTATGCATTTTTTTGCCACAGAAACGAGGACTCCAAGGCCTTCTTTGATATTTGCCTGCGTCGCCTTCAAAGCAGGTGTGTTGTCCATGTAAACAGCGCTGACGCAAATGCAAAATGAATCTCCAAAGCTTGAAGAAGGCGGTCACTTGTTTGAATAGCATAATCGAGCTGATCTCATGCGACGCAGCGCTCTGCCCCCTCGTTTGCCTGCTCCACGGGCGCCTTAATGCGCGCGCCTTAATGCGCGCGCGGTCAGCATAACAGCAGCTGGAGCCGCTAGCGTGTTACTGCCATGCATTTTGTGCCTAACCTGTTTATCCTGACGGCACGTGATGAAAACCCCTATAACAACACACCAGATGTTTCAAGCCACGTCTCGCCAAGCTCCGTGTTGCCTGCTTCCCAGATGTGTTTTTATAATGCCATTACAGGATCAGTCGGTTTCTGTATTTGAGTCAAAGAAAAGCCCCCCCCTCCTCAAATGTGCCCTCATTAAGTTTTAGTTTGTACCATTTGTGGGCGGGGGACAGCAGAGAGCTAAACTTGAGTCGTGTGCTAATCGACCGTGTCTGATGTTTGAATCGAGGGGATGCCGGGTTCTCTTCTGAGGGCCGTGCTGCGGTTGTAGGGGCGGGGTTTTGCGCTCATTCCGCATGCGGATTCGTACCTCCAGCTCGCCGCAGTCACACTCCTCCCCTTCCTCCACGTAGCCGTTTCCACACTTCTGTCCGCCGTAAAGCACCTTGATTTCAGGCATGTTGAAGAGACACATGCCCACGCCCTTCTCCAGACTGGCAGCCAGGTCCTTTCTGCTGCAGCTGCTGAACACCGTGGGAAAGGGGTACCTGCGGTACAGGGCGGGAGAGGGTGAGGTTTTAGAGCAGCAGGGGGGCAGCAGCGAATAATTCTCTCACCTCACTAATCACTTTATCATCAACTTCCAACCACCTCAAACAGAACATGAAAAAAGAACAATTGAGTTTTGCGATTTGGTCAATTAATTTGGTACATGTGACCAATTAAACTGCCATGACATCGCTGTCAAAGGGAACAGGAATTTTGAAAGATATTCACAGTGCAAAAGCTTTGTAGATCTCACTAGTTCAATTGCATGGGGATTTTGGGAAAATGTGCTTTCGATACTCATTCTGAGATGGACAGAGTGGAGAAGATGCATGCCTAAACCAGATCTGTCTGCTTTGTTTTGAAGCTTGAAAAATGGATTTGTTTTGATTGTACGCACCACGCCATGTGCCAGATGGATGTGTGGAGAGGTGCGTCTGTGTATGCGTGTATCGGTCTGTTTTTTGTGTATGCTTGAATGGTTGTGCGCATATGTGTGTGTGTGTGGGTGTGTGTGTGTGTGTGTGTGTGTATTATCTGAAGCATGCTTGCCAGTGCGAAGGACCTAGTCTACCAGCCATGTCTGTCTGCAATTTAAAGTCTCGGATTACGGTTCCCAGTAAGAGTGCTGCGACAACCTCTTCAACATGACATGAGAAGCATGTATTCCAGGGCGTGTGAATGTGAGGACACCTATGTCTCCATATGGCCAATGAGCTACCGCCCCCAAGCATCACACTCATTTGAGTGGTAAACTGGGAAACCAGGCAAGAGTTAGGAGAACAACAGAACAAGTTGGCCTCGTGTAGGACGCTCGCCTCGGCCTCCGATGAATATTTACGGTCTGTCGGGATCCATTGCACTACACCGCAGGTTCCAATTCACTGAATTAGACAAACAGGAAAAGGAGCAGGGAGTGCATCTGTTTAGTCTGCAAACATAAAACCTAAGAGTGTTTCCACACACACGGCAAACTCTTCTTCCTCTGAGGAATCACAGAATCCGTGCTGCGGATGAGGAGTGTGTGTGTGTGTGTTTATGTGTGTAATAGTGTATACATAGTGTGTGTGTACGCGTGTGTGCGTGCATGCGTGTAAGTGTGTGTGAGTGTGTGTGTGTGCGTGTGTGGAGAGGTGCTCCCTACAGGACATCTCCAGGCCTACAGGGACCTAGCTGACAGACTACTACCCCCATCCCTCCAGTACTGTGGGACCAGCACTCCAAAAATCTTAATTTGCGGCTCTATGAGGTGCGCCAGTTTCTGCTGCACAGCTGTCTCTGACGGCTCCTCTGTCTCTCAGGTTACTGAAGTATGTGTGTGTATGAGTGTGAGACAAATGAGCAAATTGCACCATCACCCTGTCTTTCACTTCCCCCATTGTGTAAGTCCTGATCTCTGACACACTTTTCATTCTTCCAACAGCGTTAAACCCACAAGGACCTATAAGCTACATTGGATGCCATTTTGGCTCATTTTCCTAAATCTGACACCATGCTGAATATGCCAGATAAAGCACAAAATAAGTCAGATTCAACATGTTGTTCAACAGTCCATTTTTGGCATGTCTTTGATTTCCTGTACACCCAATCCTCGCTAATCAAGGCCGTTTCTGTATACTGCAGCTGAGGCGTGCCATCACCCTCCACCCCAGTACCTTAAAAACTCAAACATATTCTGTAAAAAGTTGCATTATGTGTAAAAGGTCCTTCGAGGAATGGCTAGCGGAGCAACATGGGGTGGGGTGGTGCATGGTTGGGGCGGGGTGGGCCTGCAGCAGGAGTTCTTCAGCTGTGGAAACAGACCCAGTACAGATCGCACGCAGGTCACACCACATTTTCCATCTGCAAGCACCTTGAGCTCCAGTGTCACAGCAGGACAAACATCTGCACAGCCTGCAAACATCTATGCAGTCAACAAACATCTGTGCAGCCTACAAACACATGCACAGTCTATAAACATCTGTGCAACCTACAAACATCTATGCAGCCTACAAACATCTGTGCAGCATACAAACACCTGCACAGCCTGGAAACATCTCTGCAGGCTACAAACATCTGCACAGCCTGCAAACATCTGCACGGCTTACAAACATCTGCGCAGCCTCCAAATGTCTGCGCAGTCTACAAACATCTGCACAGCCTGCAAACATCTGCACGGCTTACAAACATCTGCGCAGCCTCCAAATGTCTGCGCAGTCTACAAACATCTGCGCAGCCTCCAAATGTCTGCACATTCTACAAACATCTGCGCAGCCTCCAAATGTCTGCGCAGTCTACAAACATCTGCGCAGCCTCCAAATGTCTGCGCAGTCTACAAACATCTGCGCAGCCTCCAAATGTCTGCGCAGTCTACAAACATCTGTGCAGCCTCCAAATGTCTGTGCAGTCTACAAACATCTGCACAGCCTATAAAAGTCTGCGCAGTCTACAAACCTGTGACCTAAAAATCTGTTCAGCCTGCCAGAAAACGGGGAACCTGCTCCGTCTGTAATCCCTTTGCCAGGGGAAATAACGCTTTAGAAACAGGCGCATACCTTTGCCCTTACAACACAGAGTGAGGCTGATCTTTCCCTCATCATGATCCAAACAAAATCATCTGGGAACATTTAATAATGCAGGGCAAGCTGCAACAGCTGTGTACCCCTGGGGGTACATGTTATTATTATTTGGGGTATATACTACATGAAGAGGCATGCCTGTCAATAAGTACAGGTTTTAAAGCTGTATCTACAAGAGGTGTGTAGATAAAAATGGCAGCTCACAGACCCTAATCCACTGGCCTCCAGACTCGGATTATTGAAAGTAAAATACTTAAAGCTTTTACACACCAGACAAAATCTTGTATATTACTGATCTTTACGAAAGGAAAAAAAGTAGCTATTTTCACCAATATTCAGGGCACGTTTTTAACACAATATTACATTTTGGTTAGTATAACACTCAAATGTAAATTCTCAGGGATCGGTAGTACTTTTTTCCCAAATATTTCAAATACACCTGACCCACATCTGACTGTTGAGAATGGAGAGTCAAGCTTGTTACTGTATTGACGGGAGCACAATAAGAGAATTCACAATGAAAACGTCCTCAACAGTTTTTTGAGGGCTTTTGATTTTCAGGAGGTGGAGAGAGAAGGCCAGCATGCAGCCCTAAGGACACCCAACTCCTCTCTCACAGTTAATGCAGCTTCTCCACAAGCATGCAACAGTAATGCAGCTTCTCCACAAGCATACAACAGTAATGCAGCTTCTCCACAAGCATGCAACAGTAATGCAGCTTCTCCACAAGCATGCAACAGTAATGCAGCTTCTCCACAAGCATGCAACAGTAATGCAGCTTCTCCACAAGCATGCAACAGTAATGCAGCTTCTCCACAAGCATGCAACAGTAATGCAGCTTCTACACAAGCATGCAACAGTAATGCAGCTTCTCCACAAGCATGCAACAGTAATGCAGCTTCTCCACAAGCATGCAACAGTAATGCAGCTTCTCCACAAGCATGTAAGTAACTCCATGCGACCAAAGACATCCCAACATCCCATCCTTAGCACTCTAGCTGTTAAACCTGACTGGTTCCATCAAAAATACTGTATCAACAGAAAGCAAGACAGGGAATGTCATTCTTCACACTCATTATCCTCCCCATGTGTTGTGTAAAAACAGTTCCATAAAGACTTCCTTAGATGCACAAACATTTAATTAGGAGCCAGGGCTCTTTGCCCAAACAGAATATCTCTCTTCCATGATCTCCCTAACGGAAAGAAAATAGTCTCTTGTTTCCACTATGTGTTTGTACTGAAATGCCTTTATTTTAACATAGCATGTGGATTGTAAAGACCCCGTGACTGTTATTACAGCTGTCCTGTGTGACACTTCCGTTCCAGGAAATTAGGGAGAATACTGTATGCTTTGTGTGATAATATTAGCCTAAATCACACCACACTCTCACTGTGCCTCCAGCAATGTAATAAGGCTTTTGAGGGGTTACATTTAGTTCTTATTTACGTGGCGTGCACCGTTAGGCTATCTAGAATTGCCAGCAGCAAAATAGAGTGCTGAAAACAAAAAGGTCAATGCAATAAGTAAACATGATACAGCCTATAGCATGGACATAATGTTAATAGAAAAATCCCACGTGTGAAATGACTCCCAGGTCCATCATTAGGCTTAGGGTTACAATTAGGGTTAGGATAGCGCGGAGCATTATGGTTGAGGCAAGTTTATGGTTATGTCCAGGAGTGAGGGAAATGGTTAGCAGACTTGCATTTGGGCTTGCTGGTTTGGGAATGTTTTTAGTCAGATCTGGCAGCATTGCTCACATAACTTATGTTCTCTTTCATTCTAAGTCTCTCTGAAGAAGAGCATCTGCTAAATAAAATTAGATTGCCTTATGCGAATAATACAGTAGTTTAATGTAAAAAAAAAAAAAAATGAACGTACAACAGTTTAATGCAAAGCAATTACAGCTTAACAATCTATTATTGATAAGAAAAAATATTCCTCTGACCAATAGAAACACATAATATAAATTTTCTGTTTTGGCAGCACAGTGTAGTTATAAGCACGACCAAGCTTAAAGAAAATCACTTTGGGCTCATTCGTTATTATACAGTAGCTTAATAAGATAGTGCTACCAATCTCTTTCCTCTGCATGCTTGACTCTTTCCTTTGGTATAATCTCCAAGAACTGGTCAGCAATCTGGAGTGTGCAGCAATAACCAGAGCCAGTTCCATGCAAAGGAGGCTAAAAGCACATCAATTCCATTAAGTGATACAACACAACTCACCAGTGTTCAGGACCACAAGGCACAAACACTGCAGAAAGATTGTCTATCGATTTCAGGCAAACATTCACAATAATTTAATAATGTTACTAAGGGCCAAAATTTTAATGGCTTTTGTTCCGTGTCTAGATGTGGCTAAGATGATTAATACAAGTCCTCTGCCTCTGGATGTTGTCCCGTTGAGCTCTCAAACCTTTGCGTAAATGAAAATCTGGGGCAGCTGCATGAGATGGTGGCTTTTGCTGGAAGTCAGTCAGGATTATGTTCAGTAAGATGTGGCTGAGTTTGGCTGCTCTGTAAATGGCAGTTAGGACACGAGGGCAGTGGAGATGTGCGCGCCAGGGCCGGCCTCTGGGTTTAAAAACCGCACCGGCCCGCTAGCATCTAGCATGCCCGCCATCTGTGCAACACGCAAAAAAACAACTTGAGTGTACATGAAGGACCTGCGTCTTTACACAGCTCTCAAACTGGCTTCCTGGAACAGACCCAGCCAGGCCCTTCCCCACATACACACACACACACCCGTGGAGCCCCATCTCTGCACATATTACTCCTGGCACCGTCAATGACAATCCAGACATCCAGATCGAGGCCGAACTGGGAGCACCCCGTCCGTCTGAGACACACAACAAAAAAAGGAGAGAGGAGGGGAGGGGATGGTGTGTGGCAGGCCAAGGTGCTGGACAGGGGGTGTGGCAGGCCAGGGTGCTGGACAGGGGGTGTGGTAGGCCAGGGTGCTGGACGGGGGGTGTGGCAGGCCAGGGTGCTGGACGAGAGGCTCCGAACCTGTGACTTTCTGCAGCCGCAGAGAGAAGAGGATGTTTCAGATGGAAATTGGAAATTGGCAAATAGAAAGTGCGCTGTTCCTCAAAAAAAAGTATTTCCCATGAGAGTTGGGATGCAAGGGAGGTGTTTACCGTTGGCTCGGCCCAATCGAGGGATTTTAATGTGCCATGCCACATGGCTTTGTGACTTTTCATCTGCAATAAACTGCAGAAGACTACAGACCCAGGGGAGCCGAAACGCTGTGGAAAACGGGGCATCGTGCCGTCCGACTCCAAATTAGCCCTCCAAAATCACAAGAATATGTTGTTTCTCTTCCCACAGCTAATCTAATAACGCTGCCATACAATACACTTTAATTTAATAACAAACAGCGTTGGTGATTACAGTGAAGGAGCTGGAGCCCTGCAAATCTCTCCTGGGTTTCTTTAGATTGAAAATTCCAAAATAAATAAATAAATAAAAATAATGACATCCGATGTATTTTTAAAGAAAGAGGCTTAACTCCGCAGGAAATGTAAATGAACTATACAAACGCAAAGCAACTTTTCTTATCATAATCCCCATGGTTAACAATCCCATGGCTTTCATTCAATGAGGTATTTAAATAATAGGATTAAAATAAGATATTCAATATACCCACATATTTTTTTTGCTAGTTGCTCATAAAATTAATTTGTAATTATGCAAGGTGGCACGCATGCTGAACGCCTTATTCCGGAAGGTGTTACTAGTTGGTTAAAGGGGAATTCCACCAAAAAGTGATGTTTGATTTGTAGAAGAGTAGCTGTCCTCCTGCTTAAAATGATCTGTCAGCCAATTATCTACCTGTATTCAGAGCAGAGATAGAGCCTCAAACTACTTACCTGCTTTACTGTGAACTACAATGAACAGGCGCTTACAGTTTATGTACGGGCGTCAGACAATGCCACTCACAGGTTGCCACTCCCACTGAATACAACCGGAGGGGCTGGGCGTTACTACTAGTCCTCAAAGCGGTTTTTCGAAAGAGGCTAACGTTACTCGCTGGCAAGCTAGCCACTACAGTTCTGGAGAAAAAAATATCACCACCATTAGCTGGAGTCTCAGGGGGGGATACAATACAGCCATTCATTTAGCTTTATTTAGGAAAACACAGCCCTTCATTAACTACTTTTGGCATAGTGAAAACATATTAGCTTGCCTAGCCAGAAGTCTGTGACACTCGTTACTCATTTCACCTCCCGATGCTCTAGGTCTGTGTCTCTTACGGCAGTTAATTTTGGGGATCCTGAAGAATGTCTCCAAAACAAATTTGAGATTGAAAATCGGGGTGTGTAATCAGACTCTTCCCTCTTCATATGTTTCTTGCTCCACAGATGACAAATTAATCTGGGCCTGGTGCCACTCATTGCAGCAAACATTTCCATTTCAGCTGGCAGTACGGCACAGTTACCACAGGTACACCACCAGTGATCGTTTACCCGAGGCAGTCCAGGGCTCAAAACGGCAGCCTTCCACCTCCAATTCAAGTAAAATTTCTCTGATGGTGTCGTCATCCAGTGTATAGTCCACAAAATCCCACCCGCTGTCATTTTTTATAAAATAAGGAAGGGTAGGGTAATTTTGACGTATACCTCTATCAAATGTGCACCTTTCGTTGCCAATATTTATTTTCAGAGATTGTTTTGGCTAGCCACAAAGAGACTTAATCAGTTGCCCCTTGATCTGTTAAATATGGTTGTTTTCCAGTGGAATTCCCCTTTAAGTTAATTTCAGGCTGCAGATAGAAGGCTAAAAATGTAAGTAAGCAATAATCAACGACGAGGTGTGCATTACACGGTTTTAACCGCACGACGTTGAGGCGAAGAACCACCCGACGCGAAGCGTCACCTCGGAGTTGATTATTGCGCTTATACCATGGTTACCAACAATGATTATATATAGTTACTTTCATATTTATAGATTTTTATCGATTTAATCAGCTGAAATTTAAATATACTTCCGCAGCTCTTTGGGCTTGTTGTTTTTGCGTTGTCATGCAAAACAGCTGGTTGGTAGTTCTAATTGAACATAAAACATCTTGTTGCTAATTCTATTTCTCGTTACTAGTTCTATTTAAGTGCGTTGCTATGCAAACCCTCTCGTCGTTAGTTCTGAAAATAATTGATTCTATCGGGGAGAAAAATAGTTCCTTCTCGGTTATAACGTACAATTGGCACCAATTTTGGTTATTTTCGTCATTACATTATTTAAGAAAATTGTATGAAACCATAACTCAATCAGATTCAACATTACCTCCCTTTCTCTGTCTTGCTTTTTAAAAATGGTTTGGTCACGCAGTGTGTAGCAGATTCGCATCATGATGTCCTATGGGACCATCTAAAAAATACTACGGAGTTTGTTAGATGTAACTTATCGAGGAATTTTCGCTGGATAAAAAGTTTTCCACATATAGCCTATAGGCTACGGATTAGCATGCTTTGTGAAGTAGCCTAGCTTGCATTCACAAGCAGTCAGCGTGTTGCCGACGTCAATTTACATGTAAATTCCTACTATGATAAATTTGTATTTCCAACTGAATAAATACTGCACTTCTAAACACAAAAATGTTTTGCTAGATTTAAGTAGTTGTAACTAAGATATCTGCCAAATACAAACTTTTTAAAATCTGTAACGTTAGATTAATGTTGTTTACCGATTTTTATAAATCAGATGTATGCTGTTGCTACGGCAACGTTACCGTAACTTCTACCTTAGAGACAGATTTATGGCTCGCAGTAAAAAAAGATTAGGCTACGCATTGCACATAAACACCATGCGCTTTGCTAACTCCGTGATAATGTAACTATGGCTAGCTATATAGTTACCTCGCCACGTATTGCATTTGCATTATCTTAAAAACAATGACAAAAGTATATCGTAGCCAAAGTTAGCCTACTATTTGCAGCACACCTACGAGGCGAAGTAGCCGTCTGCCGTAGGCTACAGTAGCCTAACGTTAGTCACTGAGGAAAATAAAGTAGGCAGGCTACATTCGTTTACTTTATTAATTCAATTTATTTATTCCACTTATTTTCTAGAACGTCTTGGACTCTGAATTGACCAGTCATGTTTGCCATTCCCAGGTTGCATAGTACTAGCTGGCCAGGCAGGCAGCGCATTCATTTAGAACTGTGATTCAAATTGTGACCCGGATGACTGACCGGTTATACAGAATAACGACCAGTCATTGACCAATCAGAATCGAGTATTCACCCATACCATGGTATAACAGTCTAATAATCATTCTACCACCGACAGTCCCCATTGGTTGTAGATTCTATACCTAGTACATGACCATGGCTGTGTCTGAATCAGCACCCTTCCATACTATTAGGTAGGCTTGTTGAGTAGACAGGACAGAAAAGTTGTTAAGTAGGCAAAATTTCAAGAAGTACACAAACGTGAAGCTTAGTTTTTTTAAAAACTGCAAATACAGCAAAACAAACGTGACATGGCCGTGCAAGGGTGGGCACAGGGTTGCCAGATCTTGCCAGACTTTCCAGCCAAATGGCGACTCAAAATTATCCTAAAATATATTTTTAATAAAAACCAAACGTATTTTAAATAGAAATCATCATATTTTTACTTTTAAAATAAGTGTGTGCTTTGAAACTTTTCATTTTTACCCGTGAAACTTCCACAGTACAGTTGGGAAATAGTATGGCGGATATTTCTCGCGGACTGCACATCACATGCTATACAGCGCACATTCAACAACACACTTCTGCCAGTGCACTGTATGCAGGAGACAGGGCGCAGTGGATAGGGCTCTGATTCAGACACAGCCCAGGTTATTTTCCTCTTTCGGCTTTTAATGATACACTAACACTGGAGCTTTACTCAGCAGTGGCCTGAAAACCCCATTAGGTTTGCTTGCTGCTTGTCTCCATGTTGTTTTATAAGCACATAATTGAGAACAGTGTTACCGTGGTTCTCGTGACCCGGTCCAGTTAAAATTTCAGCTGGGTCCAGTAAAAACACACGGTGCTCAAAGCCGCCAACAGACTAGTGCTGAAAACTCGAGCCATCTGCGAAAGATGCTCAAACCCAGTTTCTTACAACAGGGCCCTGGGCTATCTAGGCGGGAGCTACATTCAGATTAAAAAACCAGCACTGGACGGCTGGATACACTTACAAATTGGTGCATTTTGTTCTCTTTTTTTAAAACAGCTGGTAAACTCATCCAAAATGACCATTTATTTTGCACCAACATTCATCACCAGATAAAAGAAAGAGCTAGGGTAAAATTTTATAGTTTGGGGGTACACTTTGCTGGTCTGCACTTTAGGGGCATTGGATTCTGTGGGTTCTCCACAGGTGACCTTGGTACAGTGGCCAAGAAGTGCAAAACACAACTGCATTATAAAACAAATGAACAAATTAGAAAACACAACAATAAGATCTCAGAACAAATGAACAACTCTGAAAACACAATGACATTTCACAAAACAAATGAACAAATTAGGAAATCCAACAACACATCTCATCGTAGTGACATCGTAGACATCCAATCAGCAATGACAAAGCTTGTACCTACCTTCCGTTTTCTGTTTTGCTGTTGTGTTTTCTGAAAAGTGTTTCTGGTTTTTTAAATTTGTGTCATGAAATGTTGTTGTTTTCAGAAGTGTTAATTTGTTCTGAGATTTGCTGTTGTGTATTCTAATTTACTCACTTCTTTTGAGTAATGCAGTTGTGTTTTGCACTTCTGGGCCACCGTACTTTGGGGTCAGGTGACCCACGAAACATGGAATTCTTAGAAACTGTTGTCCTCACCAATACAATTTCAGTCCAAGGGTTTGAAGCACTCTTTTCCAAAAAAGGAAGGAACAACAATTTACAATTGCAAAGAATAACACTTTAATAAGAAATTGTGTGTGTACAAATATTAGCATTTAATAGCAAGCAAACCATTTGGGAATAATGTGCAATTAAACTTTAGCAAGGCCCAATTAGTAAAAGGTTAATTATTCTTTGGTATATTGCGAATGTAGTGCAGTTAGTGGGGAATTAAGACATCATTTGCAAGCCATTATGTAATGAGGCTTTGTCGGGTCTAATGAAGCAGCTACAAATGATTTCCTGGGCAGAGTAAATCTTAGCCTAGCCAACATTAACAGTGGCCTTTAACTCAAACAATTCCTTTAGCAGAATGTCTTGTCTCAAGCACAGTGTAGCACCTTGTCTTTGTGGTGTCATTTATAATATGATGCACGTTCAACAAGACCAATCGTATGCTTTCTAGTCTCTGCCAAAACAATTCAAACTTGGTTTTTGCCACAAATGCTCGCGAACATCATTCTGAAAAGGAAGTGCTCAGAAAAACCTGCCTCCAGAGGGGGAAGACACCACAAGGGGGAAGTACCACAAGTAAGTCCACAGACAGCACAGGCTGCTATCATTATTAAAACTTCAACAACAACAAAAAACAATAGACAGGTAATGTGTGGAAAAAATCGTTCTCTTCCTCATTTTCGACAAGGCCAGGACGAGGTCTTCATGAAATGAAGATCATCGAAGAGCAAAATGGAACCTGTGCTGTTACTGTTAGAAGAAATCACAGTTTTCCGTGATCATTCTAGTCTCATCCCCCTCCTATGTTATATGGCTCAGACCTCAACCAATCGCCTTAAAGGGCACGACACCAGAATGATAACACGGCTGACCGTTAAACTTCAAAAGTGACAGTTTTCTTCAAAAGTTGACCTTTAGAGTGTAATTTATCAATAAATGACCTTTGATATATAATGTATTTCAGGGTGGGGGTGTTGATAGTCTTGAAGTGAAAGCCCTCCCCTTTATTACTCCCCTGCTTTTATGCTGATAAGTTGTGGTCTGCCCCCCAGGAGCGCGGACTGTACCACCCGCAGGACTCACCCAGTGGAGGGGGTCATTATGCAACCCCCTGGACTGTACCACTCGCAGGACTCACCCAGTGGAGGGGTCATTATGCAACCCCTTGGACTGTACCACTCGCAGGACTCACCCAGTGGAGGGGGTCATTATGCAGCCCCCTCGGTCCATGGTCAGCCTGCAGCCGCAGCCTCTCTCCGGGGTGTCGTGGTTCATCCCGAAGTTGTGCCCCAGTTCGTGGGCCAGGGTCACCGCCGCCCCCAATGGGTTGTCGGAATGGTCCTGAGGCAGGAGGGGGTTGGGGGAGGGAGGAGGGTTGCCTGTTTAAATGTCTTGTTATTATTTTACTTCTACATAACCAGGAAAGACAGCTGAGGGCTGAGAAATCAAAGTCGATGTAAGTCAGGTGAAGAAAGGCAGCTTTTTGTAGGAAATACCCTTATGGTAAGCACTAAGAGTAGGAAAAAATCAATGCTAACCATAAAATTGTCTGTTTTTCATTTGCATAATTTAGTGTGTTCCCTGTGCCATCGCTGCTCTATTTATTGTAATGGAAGTCTCACTGAAGCTAAGTGCGTGCTTCATATGGAAATTATTCATATTTGTTGCAGCCAAATGATAATGAAGCACAACCCACAATCAGGGCACGGGTGGAGCCTATCCCAGCATGCATTGGGCGAGAGGCAGGAATACACCCTAGGTAGGTTGCCAATCCATCACAGGGAACACCATTCATTCACACACTCATACCTATGGACAATTTACACTCTACACTCTCTAATTAGCCTAACCTGTATTTGGACTGTAGGAGGACACTGGAGTACCCGGAGGAAACCCGCACGGACATGGGGAGAACATGCAAACCCCACACAGAAAGGCACCCGGCCGGCATTCAAACCTGGGTGCTGTGAGGCTACAGTGCTAACCACTGCACCACCGTACTGTCCTATAAGTCAATATTATTATTATTATTATTATTATTATTATTATTATTATACAACATTTAATTGTAATTATAATGTTAAAGATTTCTATGTTTATACAGTTATTGTGGATAAGAACAAAAGAGGCTTATCATTACTGTCCAAAGCATGGATATCAAATAACCACCAAGACCTGCAGCCATTGTGGTTCTCCAGGACTGGTGTTAAACCTGCAGCCACTGCGGCCCTCAGGACTTGAGTTAAACCTGCAGACACTGCAGCCTCCAGGACTGATGTTAAACCTACAGACACAGTGCCCCCTCCAGGACTGGAGTTAAACCTGCAGACACAGTGCCCCCTCCAGGACTGGAGTTAAACCAGCAGCCACTGCAGCCCCCCAGGTCTAAAGTTAAACCTGCAGCCGCTGTGTCTCTCCAGGACTGGAGTTTAGCCTGCAGCCATTGTGGTTCTCCAGGACTGGTGTTAAACCTGCAGCTGCTGCGGCCCTCCAGTACTTTGTGACCCTTGGTCTAGAGTGTGTCTAGCACTAATCTAATGGGGCATGAAACTTGGCGGAAGGCAAACCAGCCATCCCAATACATCACCTGGAAAGCTATACATCAACTGGAAAGCTACTCCATGCATCACAACTGTCTGTGTAAAAATATCCTTCCTGAGATCACTGAAAAATGTGCATTTAACTACCTAACCTTTAACTATCATGGGAAATCTCGGCACGCAGAAGCAGAAATCAGGCCTGCTCATGCCTGTGACAGCCTCAGTCACTTCTGATGGAGGCAAATGTTGTGTAACAGTAACAGCTGATAAATAATGGAGTTTTGCTCTCGGATGAGCAAACCCGCTGACCTTCAAAGAAAAAAAAAAAACGAGGGTGAAGAGAGGGTGAAAAGTGAGCAGCTTCCTGTAAAGGCAAGCGAGAAGTCTGCGCACCAATCCTGCACTTTAATCCCGTGTGCCAATCCCATGCATCAATCCCACATGCCAATCTCGCGTCATTCCTGCGCACCGATCCTGAGCGCCAATCACATGCACCAATCCAGCGTACCAATCGCACATGTTAATCCTGCGCACCAATCCTGAGCGCCAATCATGCGCACTAATCCCGTGCACCAATCTCATGCACCAATCCCGCACGCTAATCCCACGCACCAATCCTGCGCAACAATCGCGCATATAAATTCCGCATCGGTTATACAGGCCAGGAGATTCTGGGGCTGTCTTTGTTAGTTTGATGTGCCGTGGGGCAGCATCACCGTGACATGTCTTCTCTGATGTCACATGACTGCTTTTGGGTTTGGGAGTTTATGTTACACAATCATGTACTTGTGAGGTCCCTGGAAGGTGACTGTATAAGAACAGTAAATGGTTAGAGAAAGGCCATGGAAAGCCAACAACGTAGTCCTGTCTGTGGGAGTCTAGCCATGCTGAAATGATTATGAGATGGTTGTGTCTTTACAATGGAGTGGAACAATGGATCCAGCCATTCCACTGAAACTGCTCTCCTGGCCGTGACGGAGGCACTCGCCACTGCTAGAGCCTGCTCCCTCTCCTCTGTTCTGATTCTCCTTGACCTGTCTGCGGCATTCGACACGGTCAAGCACAAACTCCTGATCTCCACACTCACTGAGATGGGCATTTCTGGGACTGCCCTCTCTTGGTTTGTGTCGTATCTCACTGATAGATCCTACCAAGTCTCCTGGAACGGTTCCGTCTCTGCTCCCCATCCCCTGTCTACAGGAGTCCCGCAGCGATCTTTACTGGGTCCTCTGCTGTTCTCTATGTATACTAAGTCTCTTGGTTCAGTAATTAATTCACATGGCTTCTCATACCATAGCTATGCTGATGATACTCAACTCTTCCTCTCTTTCCCTCCCTCTACCCCACAGGTTAAGGAGAGGATATCTGCTTGCCTGACTGACATCTCTGAGTGGATGGCTACCCATCATCTGAAGCTCAACCTTGACAAGACAGAGCTCCGCTTCATGCCGTACAAGACCTCCCCACTACATGACCTCTCCATCACCGTTGACGGGACCGTGGTGGCTGCCTCCTGCTCTGCAAGGAACCTGGGGGTGGTCCTGGACGACCGGCTGGACTTCAAAGAGCATATCAGGGCGACGGCACGGTCCTGCAGGTTCCTCCTGTACAACATCAGGAGGATTTGACCGTACCTGACCACCTACTCCACCCAGCTTCTTGTCCAGACCATGGTCACCTCACACCTGGACTACTGCAACTCCCTGCTCGCAAGCCTACCAGCCTGCGCCATTCTGTCTCTTCAACTGATCCAGAATGCAGCTGCCCGGCTTGTGTTCAACCTCCCAAAATTTTCCCATGTAACCCCCCTGCTGAGGTCACTCCACTGGCTGCCAGTTGCAGCCAGGATCAGGTTCAAAGTTCTGACCCTGGCCTACACTGCAGCCAATAGGACAGGCCCCGCCTACCTGCAGGACTTAATCCAGAACTATGTTCCTGCTCGACCACTTCGCTCTTCTACAGTAGGGCGACTTGCACTTCCCCCCCTCCGTGTCAACGGCTCTCGCTCGTCCCGACTGCGGAGCTTTTCCACCTTAGCTCCTCAGTGGTGGAATTAACTTCCCATTTCCCTACGTTCTACTCAAACCCTGCCTGCATTCCGTCGAGGCCTGAAGACACACCTCTTCAGACTCCACCTTGACTGATATTCTAACCTAGGACCTCATGGTACTAGTTCCCTGTGTTTTCCTGTCTGTTTATTATAGTTTATAATAGTATTTAGAATAGAAGTGTAGTATAGCTGATTTACCCACAGCTTACTGTGAACTACAGTCAACGTTCATTACTAGGGATAGCTGCTACATTATGGGAAGGATGTGCTTTGTCTTGTCTGTTCTGTAGTGATCTTGATGACGTCTCTGTATGCACTTATTGTACGTCGCTTTGGATAGAAGCGTCTGCTAAATGAATGTAATGTAATGTAATGTAATGGAACACAAAAAGGTTCCTGTTCACACATACTAAATTTCAAATACATGTCTAAACTCCAATGATCAAAAAGTCTAAATGTTTGCCTAAGTATTCCCAGACCTTGCAACTTTGACCCCCATGCAGAATTTGCATTCAAATTCAGGTACTTATATGCACACCAGTAAAATTCAAACTGCACATTAATTAAATCCAGAACTTCAACATTAGGCAGTGTACATTTTTATCAGGGCCAGTTCATATGAACCTTCACCTATATAACAGCTAGGGGCCTTAATCACTAGGCCAATCTTAGCTACATGAGTGCGGACCATAGACATATGGACACAAGCAGCAATCTCAGCCAAAACAAAAGGGCAGCATATTGACTGGGGAACAAGACTGTCAACTCAGAGGTAGAGGGTTGGAGTCCCGGGGGGGGGGGGGGAGGGGCACTGCCAGTTATAACCTTGAGCAAAGGAACTCAACCTGAATTGCTTCAGAAAATATCTAACTGTATAAACGAGCTGTATGTACAATGCAAGCTGTGAAAGTTGCTCTGGGTAATTTAGTAAGGGCATAAAATTGAAGGTGGAAGAATTTTACCTTGTCCTAATAATTAACTATTGGCTGCAGTAGCTTCAAGAAAAGTTCTTTGTTTCTATATGGCTACAGTTAATATGTCCTGCTAGCTGTTTATCATCCCTCATAGAAATATAAACGCTGTGTCTCATGTAGTTCTGGGTGCAGCAATTTATTTCTTAGGTGAGGTACCTTGCTGGATAACTACTTGGCATTTCTAATCTTGAATGAGCTCCCTGTCGTTTAGCTCCTGGTGGCAATAACTGCCATTTCCTCAACAAAAACCTACATTCAGTCTTTTTTTTCTTCTTCCAGTAATGTTGGAATGGACAAACTGTCTGGCTGAGAACGTACAGAGCAGCACACAGTGAATGCGTTCTCGTGTAGCGCTGCGTTGCTGGACAGGAGCAGCTGTGTTTGGATCAGGACTGAGTCAGTGGAGGTCATGCCACAGACGGCACAAGCATTTGACTGTTCTCGGGCAATTGCATCGTTTCATTGTTTCCCCATTCTGTCCGAGTTGTAATGGTTTCACCCCCCCCCCCCACTCTGCATTAACTCTGGAATAACATGACCCCGCACTGGGGGAAGCAGTCTTGAAGACAATCATGTGAGTTTTCTCGTTAGTGCTCCACTCACCATGACGATGCCCCCAGATTGCTCCACTGTGCACATGCTCATTATAGGCGCCATGCCGATGGTGGTGCCCTGGAAGTAAACTCCGCTGTGGAGACAGGAGGTCGCCGGGGGGTCATGGTTAGAGAGAGACCCATGTGTCTGTGTGTGTATCTATGTGCGCATGCGTGTGAATCTGGATGTGCATGTGGCTGCATGTTTGTGTGTGATTGTGTTTATGTATGTACAAGCTATGTATGTGTGTGTGTATGCGTGCATGTATCTGTACGTGGGTGTATGTGTGTAGCGGGTGTAGCTCGGCTAGTTCGCTAGTAAGTACAGTGAGGTGCCGTAAAGCGAAGGCCTTGTAGCAGGTTACCGTGACAACACTCTCTGGCGACGCAACCCTCAGGGTCAAAATAACGATGTTAGCTTAGCTATCGGCGATGTCGTCTTTAGCTGATTGGTAACGCATTCGCTTACGAGTGAGAGGAGCGGGGTTCAAATCTCACCTTGGACTTCTGAGTAAAAGTAAGCTTCTCTCTTTCTATACGGTTACATTGATGCCTGTTGACCCGGATCAGAATCGAATAAAAAGTGGTTGCTGCGGAGTTTCAAATGGAGGGGGAGTCAAAGGGGGGTGAGTGTAGCGGGTGTAGCTCGGCTAGTTCGCTAGTAAGCACAGTGAGGTGCAGTAAAGCGAAGGCCTTGTAGCAGGTTACCATGACAACACTCTCTGGCGACGCAACCCTCAGGGTCAAAATAACGACGTTATCCTTAGCTATCGGCGATGTCGTCTTTAGCTGATTGGTAACGCGTTCGCTTACGAGTGAGAGGAGCGGGGTTCAAATCTCACCTTGGACTTCTGAGTAAAAGTAAGCTTCTCTCTTTCTATACGGTTACATGTGCATATGTGTGTGTGTGTGTGTGTGTGTGTGTGCGTGCGTGTGTGTATGTGCGTGCATGTTTGTGTGTAGCAGAGCCAGCTTCCCTACCTGATGAGCTGGGCATTGTCGTGGGGCCTCTGAGGCAGTAGTTTGAGTTTTCTCCAGTCCAGGAACTCGTGCAGTGTGGTGAAGGGATCCTGAGTGATCGAGCATTTATCCGCATCGCTCCACACCTCCAACCCCACCAGAGCCACACGGATATTCAGAGCTCTGTAGAACTGAGAGAGACCGTTCCAATGAGCAAACGGGCTCCTGCTACATTTAATGCACCACCATTCATTAGGCCAACTGCATCTATACACCAACCCCATTCACTCGAAGACTGCTGGTGTCCACAGGATGATGCCAGACAGTGAGGTAAGACAAGAGCTATACAGCTTCTTCATAAGCAGTAGATAACCATCAATAACCACAATTACTGATGAAGCGAGTGACATTACAATGACATACCAACTGACACACCACATGCCTACTTGCATTTACTGACATACTAATTTATGAATGTCTATGTAGTGCGTATGAAGGTGCGAGCCTATGTCATGCTTATGAATGCATTTATGAAGTACCAGTCATATAAAGAGGGGGGCTGTATTGGACGCTCGCTCTTACCTTGTCCACGTAGTTGGCGATCTCGGCCAGTCTCTGCTTCACCTTCTCCAAATCTTTCCCTTGTTTCTGAAACTGGTCATTGTCACAAGCTCAACATCAGGGGAGAGGGAAACTTTAAACCCAGGCTTTGGCATATAGTAAATCCCTCATCCACAAACAAAAATGCCATCACTTTACATGAATAGTAACAGAGACTTATACTGTATGTTTTTCGACAGATGATACCAACGTGTTCAACCTCTAACATAGACACTGTTGTTGCAAGCTGTCAAACTGTCCAGCCAAACTGCCATCTGGATAGGAACTCAGAGGGGCTAATTGCATTTGTACACTGACTGACAGGAGGTTAATAGCTGTCAACACTGGAAGTAATGGGGCTAAAAGTCAACAATAGGGCCAGACAAACCTTGATTTATACACCAGATTAGATGTAAGAACACCACAAATAATTATTATTATCTGGTCAGCCATATGTTGTCAATGACGTTATTAGAGACCATCAAGAGTTGTCTAATGGGGGAAAATAAACCATGGGAATGGGGGTTGGTTGTTTTTTTTATGAAATGTAACAAAATTAATCCTATTTGATGTGGAAAAATCTGAGATATAGTCACAGACTGGTTTCCTTAATCCTCTCTCTTAGTCTTTAGGCACCATGTTCTCTTTAATTTAGTGCCCCCATTGTGTTAATTATCTTGACTTCATATTGAAAACTTGGTTCCGTTAGTCTCTTATTCTCTTTGCTTTGTGCTTAATATTCTCCTTTGGAAATAAAATCAATTATCATCTGGCATCTTAACTGGCCACTGTCTGATTTATTTAATGTTTAAAAAGAAGCAACACTTTCTATGACTTCATAAGCACTGCATAGACATTCACAAATGCATATGTCAGTAACCCCAAATAGGAATATAGTGTGTATCACTTGCTGCATCATATTTGCAATTATTGACATTTATCAATGTTTATGTAGCATTTGCGATGAATCCCTTCCCCGAAAGCATCACGTCTCCCAGTCCACAGCTGTCCAGAGAATCTTAATCTCCAACTGGAATTCCCAGCTTCCTGTAGAGCAAGGCTCCGTCCCTGCCATTGCACACTGACTAAGTTTTTTGACGGAAGAGCGTTTCCGCCATTTGGCCACGCACGTTTTGTTTCTCCCGCGGCCCTGGCTTGGTCATGGTTTTTGGCCCGGAGATAATGTTCCTAACGCGGGAGGGGGGTGAGGGGGTGTGCACTTACCTCTCTGTTGTCTGCCACGATGATCAGCTCTACATACTTAGTGGTCTTTTGGGCCTGCCTTTTGTGCTGTTAAATGTGTGGGAGAGGGAGAGGGAGAGAGGAGAGAGAGAGAGGAAGGGGGGCACATGAGAGAGAGAGAGAGAGGAAGGGGGGTATGTCACTTTTCGCTTAGCTTATTGACTCTCTGAAAAGGCCAACCTAAATATAACAGCATGCCATATTCTCTGGAGGGCTCTTGGGATGTCTCTTCTGTCTAAACGATAAAGAGCACTGCAGCACTAAAACAAACCACTTTACAATAAACTGTCCTTCCGGTGTACTAATGTTTTTGTATTATTTACGGACACACTACTATAATACTATGTCAATTTTTCAAAAGATGGCCCTTGCATTTTGCTACCAGTCATTTATATTTTTGTATTTCACAGATAAAAAATTACATTGCTTCTGAAAATAAGCATCATTACGGAAAGGTCATATCTTTCCTTCACAAATCGACACATTTCTCCCATATTATTTCTCGTCAATAATTTTCTCGCGTTATGTATCGTTTTAAAAAGTATCTTCCCTGAAGGCCCTCTTGCACTTGCTGTATACATGGGTATAAACTAACACAGGGAGGCAGGTGATCATCCTTTATTCCAGTATCAGACGGACAGGAACACAAGCTGTATGGTGGATGGCTCTCTGCCCACCGCTCCTACAAGGTGACCATGGCAACAAGGCGTGGTGAGCCATACAGGTCCTGTGACATTATGTACTGTCCGATCCGGCTGGCTTTCCACATGGGCTTCTCCATGTTCAAGTGTGATGGAGGCTCTGTTTAGTACAACAGCCTGTTCCCGGGTTCAAGAGACCACATTATTAAAGTCCACCAGGGCCATGCGCAGACAACTTTTGAGTCCTTCAGAGCCCTGCCAACAAGTGATCTTTGCCATGTTCTTGGTGTGATGTCATCACTTTTTTAATACAAATCTTGCTATTTGTATTCATTTTGACATACTATTTAGTGCTATAATTGTATATTAAATCAGATCAAAAACGTCTACGACGTAAAACTGAGTCTTACTCACGCATAGCCTACATAGCGCGGTCCATAAGTTCTTAATTCCAACTTGCAAAAACTAGGCCTGCCTTTAAAAGTCTTGAAATCAAAATGTGGCCAAGTTACAACTACCAATATTGCCTATCGTAGCTCACACTAAATAAACTAGCTCTATTCCAAAGCAATGCTATCCAACCTTTCCTAAATTATTTAATGCAACTTGGCCCTGTGTTTCTTCATCTTTGCATGTGAAGAGATTGTGCCTCATGGAACAACATATGATTTCAATGAATGTTTTTAACAGTTGATGAATAATTACACTATAATAATAATTACAGAAAGGATATACAATGAACAGCACCACCTGAGCTATGGATCATGAAGAAGCATGTAAATTAATGAACCAAGTCTACATGGAGACATACATGCACAATGGGCTAGACGCAAACACATTCTAGCTGAAAGACATACAGCCTAAATAGCTAGTACAGCCTAAATAGTTTGCATCAGTAAAAGATGGAAATACAGTTTTAAAATAGGGCTATTAGTATTCTATGAAATACATTTAACGTTAGGCTATTCAACACTGGATTGCCGGATGCGTAACTCCAACCTTCCATGTGTGGGCTACGAGCTAGCGAGCGAGCTAGTGAGTTCATAAGCACAGCAGTTAGGCTATTCAGCACTGGATTGCCGGATGCGTAACTCCAACCTTCCATGTGTGGGCTACAAGCTAACGAGCGAGCTAGTGAGTTTCTGCACAGCAGAGTTTTTTTTCCGGTAGTGTAGAACATTACCTGCGGGAAATGTTTTGGTATCGGACAGCTAGGTTTAGTTTTGTTTTCTGTAGTGCAATGAATGTAGACTATAATGCATGTTGATTCGCTTCGTAGTAGCCTAGCTTGTTTCTGCTTCCTGACGAGAAGCAGGAAGTAACGTTGGCGAACAAGCTTAATTGGACAACGCATATTTCCCAGGAATCTTAGCCACATTATCAGCAGAGTAGCGTAGACTAGAGCCACATTCAGAGGCTATCTATTTATTTATAAGTGACTAACCATGAATCAGATATGTTTGGGGAATTGGCGGTTTATAAATCCGATCGCTTAAAGGCTTGCAGCTTAAAAGAGGCTATCCTCAATTCTTAATGTAGGCTATTATCGTAAGTTCTTAATTTTCCTAGTAGTTAATTTTATGGTGACCTTGTCTTATGTGTGAAAAGGATAAAGTGAACAGAGCTGAAGTGAAGAAATTAATGAATAAAGAAATGTTGGCCGAGGCAAGGGGTTTCCACAGTCAGTCAGTCATGACCGAAGGGCAGAGCGTAACACCCTCCCAAAACCAGACAAAAGCGAGCGTCCGGTTTGGGGAGGGTGTGATATAATACAAGTGAAACATTGAACAGTTAATATTGTAAACCTCTTTTGCCTTTGCAATAAAAATACGTTAATGTGTCAATGTGAAAATAATAACAGTCTAAGAAATGAGAAGTACTTAACAGTTGCACATTGTTTTTGTGGAAAATACACATGTCCCCTGCTGGGCTCGGACCCACTATCCACTGTGTGAGAGACTACAGTTTTAACCACTAAGCCACAGTAGCTTCTTGGAAAGCATGAAGCCATTAGCTACATTAACATTAAAAAACATTAGTATGAAGCATTTTTATTGGACGATAAGTTTGATGAGCAGGTATACGGACCATACCCTCAAATAATAATTCTCTCCATTGGATAACATTGCGACGGAGGCAGGCAGTTTGGCAGGAAAATGGGAAGAAGAAGAAGAAGAAGAAGAAGAAGAAGAAGAAGAAGAAGGAGAAGGAGAAGGAGAAGAAGAAGAAGAAGAAGAAGAAGAGGAAGAGGAAGGAGAAGAAGAAGAAGAAGAAGAGGAAGGAGAAGAAGAAGAAGAAGAAGAGGAAGAAGGAGAAGAGGAAGGAGAAGAAGAAGAAGAGGAAGGAGAAGAAGAAGAGGAACGAGAAGAAGAAGAAGAAGAAGAAGAGGAAGAAGAAGAAGAAGAGGAAGGAGAAGAAGAAGAAGAAGAGGAAGGAGAAGAAGAAGTAGAAGAAGAAGAGGAAGAAGAGGAAGGAGAAGAAGAAGAAGAAGAAGAAGGAGAAGAAGAAGAAGAAGAAGAGGAAGGAGAAGAAGAAGAAGAAGAAGAGGAAGGAGAAGAAGAAGAAGAAGAAGAAGAAGAGGAAGGAGAAGAAGAAGAAGAAGAGGAAGGAGAAGAAGAGGAAGGAGAAGAAGAAGAAGAAGAAGAGGAAGGAGAAGAAGAAGAAGAAGAAGAAGAGGAAGGAGAAGAAGAAGAAGAAGAAGAGGAAGGAGAAGAAGAAGAAGAAGAAGAAGAATAAGAAGAAGAAGAAGAAGAAGAGGAAGGAGAAGAAGAAGAAGAAGAAGAAGAAGAGGAAGAAGAAGAAGAAGAAGAAGAAGAGGAAGGAGAAGAAGAAGAAGAGGAAGGAGAAGAAGAAGAAGAAGAGGAAGGAGAAAAACGGCAAAATAACCCAAGTTTGTGGCTTTATTGTGTGGATGTGTGAAGTTGTATCTGAATGCTGTGTGGTTACATGAGGTCAGAACATACAGAAGTTAATGTTTTTAAGGGCTGAGAGTCTATGGTCATTGTGGTTACTTCTGTAGGAAACCCTGAAAAGTGCCAAACTCTCTGTGCTGTATAGGTATGGGGCATGCCCCACCAAGCCGTACCTTGGCGGATGGCATACCTGCCATCCCAATTAAGCAACTGGGTCAAGTAACCTGTTAAAGGAAATGTCAATGGCAGTGTCTCACCAGGGCTTTCAACCTTCAACCTATAAGCGCAGCTCCTTAATGACTGCACTATACTGCTTGCCCACATTCTTTGACAACATCTCATTTCAAGTCAGGATTTTTCACCAAACAAGGCAAAAATTCCCTAAAATGACTTGATTTTGATTTGATTTGAGTGAGTTTGATTTAATCTGGATGTAGGATCCAATTAGCTTTGCAGAATTTGCCAAAAGACCACGCTGTCTTTACACAGCAGTTGAATTCACTGCAAGTATCAGGATCCTTTTTCAAAATTGTGGAGGCTTTGGTTATCTGTGTGGTAGAAAATTGAATTTTTTTGTGCCTTTGGATAAATTGTCTTATCTGGGCCAAATCTTAATGCAGAAACTGCTTTGGGTAATTTTCAGGAACGAGACTGACAGAGCAGGTTAAATTGAAAGCCAAGATAGTCTAGCCAGTCTGTCTTCAAACATGACATTTCACAGATAAAGGTGGGGAATGCATGATCTAAACTGAATGAATCATAATTTCCTCGGGTAAAAGGGAATGAGATGAGCAAAAAAAACAATAAGCGGGATAAATCATTGACAGAACAAAATCTCCTGAAGAGCATGTTATGTCCTGGGAATTACTGGTACTTCAATGTGCCGAAGGCCTTATGTTATTGTTAGAGCACATTAAACAGAGCTGGATCACTGTCTCTATAATAATAAATGTTTCCACTCAGAAAAAAATATCATAAATAAGGATCAGCATATTTTTCAACAACATGACATAACAATATATGTTCCATAATTAGCTAACATAAAACATGTACTTAACTGTGTGCACATACAGTTGTATGCAAAATTTTGGGCACACCTGGTCAAAGTGTATTTTACAATGAATATCTAAGTGAGAGTCTATGAGACATTTTTCTATTGCTCACCATTGACTGATTTTGGACATGCAGCCATCAGTCTGAGGTGAGAATGATGGCTGGATGGTCTATATGCTGCATCTATAATTGATGGCTCTATGCTTTGGACTATTTCCCCATGCATACCATATTTTATTTATTTTATTGATGCTATAAGGAACCATGTACAGTACATGCGTGTTTGCAAAAGTGTGTAGGCTTGACCGAATTGATCCATTGACAGAAAGATGTGCAGGTGGATAGATCTTACCCTGGTGTTGAACGAGCTGAAGAGACTTCTTGTGTTGTCCAGGGAGTCCGCTGATATGTTGTGCCCATGACCGCAGTTACCAGAGGGAAACCTGAGATTCTCCCCTCTGTAAATCCAGTGAGTCCCATTGTCTGGACGGAACGCTGGCTCCAGGACCAAGGTTTTACTTTCAAGTGTGATGAGTCCCCTGCAAAATCAAGGATTTGTCAAAACGACAGTGATTTTTAATGGTGCTAGGAAAACAGCAATGTGCCATTTAATAATCTAACACTGTGACAGCAGTGATAATGTATTCCAGAATTACCAGCCCTGCTGACAATTTATGGTTTCTAGAACATTCTGACAAGGTCATAGCAAACATTCCCAACAAATACATTTGCCCTGGTTGGCTCCTTACTGGATCTTCCCTTGATGACACTTACTTTTAAGCACTGCTTATCATTCATTTATGAATGATTGTTATGCATTGTATTGTAACGAGGGTTATGAATCAGTGATTCTATCTGCAGGTAAATTTCCCCCTCCAGGATACTAAAGTTCATGTGCTTTTCAGGTTTGTTATTCCAGTTTTTATACTAATATACAATTACTATACTTTTTACACTATTTTTTATTTTATCTAGAAAGTTCAACAAATCTTACATTTCATGTCTAATAAAAACATGATGGACTATTCCCCATCATGTTTTTTTCATGAGTAAATAATCAGTGGTGGTGTTGCCAGTGCGTTTGCATGCAACATGCTGCAAACGTTTTTTCAGTGATTCTTGGTTAGAATAATATACAAGATTACTTGGGGAACGTTCTCATCATCTCACAATCAAATGGAAGTCTTACTATAATGTTCCACAACGTTCTTCCAATGTTTTGCATTAGCTAGGATGACAGTATTCTGCAACACACTGCCAACAGTGTCTCGTTGTCAAAACAAGATACTTGCTTGGGCCAAGTGATGACAAACCACAGTCTGCAATTTGCAGGGTCTTTTCCTATGTTGACACATGCATGTTTTTCATCAGAGATCAGCCAAAATGAGCCAAATGTAAAATGTTTATTGTGGCATTAGGTTGTTTTAGGATGTAAAATGTCCCTTGTTTGAATTATTTCTTCAGGCACCGGATGTATTTTGTACTCCAAATTAAATCCAGCTTACAGTTTTTGGTGGACACAAAGAGCCGGATGTCACAATCATCTGCAGCGATTAAATAGTCTGTAATCACTTTTGTCCTAGTTTTTGTAAAATTACATTTTATGGTTTCTGGTTTATATAATACATCTTAAGACCTTCAGAACTTCAACATTCTCAATGGAAAGACATGGATGACTACACAGTTGGAATCTAGGGAACACGTTTTAGTGTAGTAGAAATGGCCCAGGAACCCAGACAGAAGGAAGGACGTGAAACTACAGGCCAGCACAGGTTCAGTATCATATTCATACAACCATAGCAGCATTATGTGGCCCTGCCTGTAGCCCTGTATCTGGGGCATCCTTGGTTCTGTGGTTCCCCTTTGGTCTTTCCTGGTTGGTTATTAGAGCTTCCTGATGAGTTTTATTCTCTTGTCACTGATGTCATCTTTTTCCTCAGTCATGCCACATCATTTGTCAAGCAACGTTTCTGTATTTGTCTGCGATGACTGAAGATATTACCTTCAGAATGCAGAGGGGTGAAAAAACAAAACATGCAGTCTTCCTAACAAGCTTGATAATTACCAGTAGAACTCCAAGGACGTTGAAGACATGTGCTAGTTCGGGCAGTAAGGAGTTCCTTATTTTTACAGGTAATATTTACTTAGAAACCTCAACATTTTCTGAATGATCTTCATCATTACATTTAATTATATGGTTGTGGTGTACACGGCATATTAAAGCTTTCTCATCACATATTGTATTTGTACTTTGAGGGCAATTAAGCTGGAGAAGTGCATACCCCAACATGCTGTGTTGATGTTAAAACTCTGCAGGGTGGAGTTTTATAGTTTCCAAATGTCCATTCAGAGAAGTGAGATGCCCTGAGAGGGAATGAGTAATAATGGTATGGGAGCATTATAAAATATGCCCTTCCTTTTAGGGGGGATCTGAGAAATGTATGGGTTCCTTTACTGGACCATGTGGAAATAATCTCTGAATGACATGTGTAAGAAGGCCATGACCTTGGTCGACCCCTGAGAAGGAGATGGTTCAAGGTGGGCAGCCTCAAGCTCATTGTCAAACTTACCTGAGACCAGTACAGGTGCTGAGGCTGACATCTGAATGCTTACGACCCTGTACTTCTCCGTGGTAGTAGCAATTTACCTGGAAAAGTCAATTGTCCAATTAGAGTCACTCTTATTAAAATGGAACATGCTGCAGACATAGCTAAATCAAATGTATAAGCTATATCTTACAAAAGGTGGAAATATATGTGTCATACACAAATCATATTGTAATACATTCTGTTTCCATAAGGGCAATTTATACTGGTGAACACTCAAGACCAGGTTCTGGCTTGGTTTCAACACTGCCTTGGGTTTTACTCTCTGGAAAATGTGCTAGTCTTGGTCGCAAAAACAGAACACATCCAAGTCCTTGTCTGTATCCTCCTTTGGTTGTGCACAGTGCTTGCATATGGGCATAATGGATCTTGTCTTATTCTCAGTCACTGTCCCATTAACTGTCAGCACATAAATCACTTTTATTCACACTATTGCTCTATATTTATAACAGTCTGTAGTTACATGCATGAGGTCACCTCTCCCCCAACAAAGATTCATGACAGAGCCAAACCTACGATTATGAAGTGCCAACAGGTCTCCTTTTTAGACAACCAGCTTATCCATCCATTGTGTCAATCTAAACCTCCTCTCCATTGCCCAATGCTTATCTCTCTATGGCTGGCATGCCATTGGAATTTTGAAGGATAAATTGCCTGTTGTGGAGGAAAATGTCTGGTCTGGTCTGAACTCCTGTGTTTTGGCTGGCAAAATGCCTCTAATAAAGTACAATATAACTGCCAGAGAAAACCAGCACACTGAAAATTCCTGAAAAAGTCAACATAGAACTTTAAGAGCAAACCTGTGGACTTGTACTTCCAGGAGCAGGTTGCTATTTAATTGGCTCATGCATGTCTCCATGTTTCCAAGGCACGTGACCCGGAAGAGGTAAGGGAGATGGCACGCTATGCAGGGAGCTTGCTATGGGGTGTTTCTCTAGGGCTGTGTCCGAATACGACCCCTGTTCCCTGTGCACTGTCCACTGCCCCCTGTCCACTCAGACCCCTGTCTAGTATGTGCTCTGTCCCCTCACTTTGCAAGCAGTGTGCAAAAGAAATCCAGCAAAAATCTTTCCAAACTAGTGAAGAAGTAGTTTGTAATATATATTTTTTTTTTATTGAGAATATCAATCAGTTAACATATGACGATTGTTATAAAATGTAGATTATGAATGTAGATTGAATTAACAAAAATAAAAAAAGAGTAGTTTGTAATATGAACCCATCTTGTACCATAGATATGCATATCCGCTCTATGTCTTTTTTTTGGTCTCTGGTATAAGCTTCCCCCGTGTCGTATGCACAGAACTATATAGTTCTGTGGTCGTATGTCATCGCTTCGCGCAATGAATGATGGGATATCAAAGTCCATTTCCTCGTTTAGCGAGCTTGCATCTGATGCATCCTCGACATTTGGGGCGGATCAAGTACATTTCCTGGATCTTTGAGCATCCTCGCTTCTTTGCGTTCTTGGCTTTGGAACAGAACTTGGCCCGCTATATGACATCACCCTATTCACAAGAACGTGTTTCTGCAAGTGCCCTTTTGTCTGGACACTTGACACTACGTGTGTCACAAGTCCGTACTTATGCGGACTTGATATTGAAAAACACCCATGGAGTTAATTTAGTGCCAAAACTTAACAAACAAACAGAACACGTTTTACAAATTCCCTACGATTCGCAAACAAACACAGCAGGCCTCATTTATCAATACGGTCGTAAAAAACAACGTATATTTGACGGATCCAGCTTGCGTACAAAATTATCACGTGTGATTCATCAAACTTGTGTAAATCACTGATCTGAGCGTAAATGTATGATAAATCAGAATATGATTCGCAAACAAACACTGTGTTTTGCAAATACAAAACCATTTTCTAATACATCAAGCTTCACAAAGACAAAACAAAAAGTCTATCGATAGCTAGATTCATGACGGTCATTTATGTTTTATAGAAAATGAGACATGTTAATGTATTTTAAAGTCAGTCGGCTTCGTGATACAGAAAATTCAGGTTTTAAGTATAAATTAGCTCGCTAACCCCTTAATCTTGCTTCGTAGTAGCTAATGTTACATCTGCTTTGCGAAATTCCCCCCAGGCTTCCCTTTATTTAGTTTTTTGGGAATCAAAATGCTTTTAAGGTTGATATTGAATTGCAAGTTTTGACATTCTCGTTTATTTCTCAGGATTCTAGCTTCGCTTAATTTGTGTATCAAAACAAGCGGATATAGGTTGTTATCAATAAAACATCATGTGTAATCTGAAGTGAGCTAACATTAGCTAGTGTTATTGTGAATGAGAATATTGTTGTGTATCTAGCTAGCTGGTTATAGTTTTGTGTAGGCCTACTAGCTTAGCCTTGTAAAAAAAAAAGTGCTTGTGCTTTTTGTCAAATTTCAGCTATATAGGCTACAGAGTGTTTGTTAGCTCAATTCAGATGCCATGGCAAGTCACGTTGTTCTGATCTGACTAGACCCATAATTTATGAAAGTCATACAAGCAGTGTTGCATTTTACATTTTCATATCATTTTTGTTTTAAACCAGCCTACCACCCCCTAAAATGAGTCTGCAGTCAACAAGCTAACTTGCTTTAAATAACAGTTAGCCAGTTAGTTTTGTGTAGGCCTACTAGCTTAGCCTTGTAAAAAAAAAAAGTGCTTGTGCTTTTTGTGAAATTTCAGCTATATAGGCTACAGACTGTTTGTTAGCTCAATTCAGATGCCATGGCAAGTCACGTTGTTCTGATCTGACTAGACCCATAATTTATGAAAGTCATACAAGCAGTGTTGCATTTTACATTTTCACATCATTTTTGTTTTAAACCAGCCTACCACAGCCTAAAATGAGTCTGCAGTCAACAAGCTAACTTTCTTTAAATAACAGTTAGCCAGCTACCTTAATGAAATGGTTTAAGCGCTGCGTCTGCCCCCTGTTTGAGATGTGTTTTGTATTCTAAAAAACTTTGTAATGCCCCCGTTTGTCGTGTTTGTACATCCAAAAACAACACAAGAAGAAACCATATTGATGCCGGTGGTAAAACTAGCCCAGAGGAGCGGGTGAGCATGCTCTTTCCTCAGCTAGAAGACGGCAGCCTTCGTGGACCAAAACTTTCAAAGAGTTGCTCAAAGTCATCTTGAGACCTTATTTAAAGGATTTAACGCACACACACCACACACAAGTATATTAGATGTTTATATTTAACTGTTCGCTAGGTTAACTAACGTTAGATAGTTGTTATCTTGTGGGCTACTGCGTCTTCGTGGTTCGTTGTCATAAAATGCATTTTTAGATCATAGTCCTGCGCTACTTGCTTTTCTTGACCTCAGAGATCGAGAGAATAGCAGAGAGAGGGAGCAAGAAAATGTGATTGCTGCAATTAAATTAATTATCTTGGAAAACGTTTGGGGGGAACGTTTTCCAAGATCCGAGTATGGCTGGTGCCTTGAGGGAGTGACAATTGGCAGCAGCTCCTGGGGTGGGGGGTGGACTCGGTGGGGGAGAATCGTCACATGGAAAAATGGCCTCAGGCGAGCTGGAATCACGGTCAGGAGCTTGAGGAGTCATGGCCTGAAGAGGGCGACCTCTTTCCTACTACCGGCTGATGAGGTTGTAGCAGTGAATTCTCTAGCGGTTGCTACATGGGAAATTGAATTAGATAGGGTACAATTGGCTACCAAATTGGGAGAAAATCGGGAAAAAATCTGAAAAAAAGAAATAAAGGCCTGCACACTCAGGACGAGGGTTGAGTAGCCCAGCACTGGTTGTTCAGCTGGTACCCACAGGCTACTAGCTGTTAGCTTTGAGAGCCATATCTCGCCTAGTTCACCTGCAGTATTCTCTGTGGCTCTTAGGGTGTAAAATATTCACTGGCTCATGGGCCAGTATAACAGAGAAGTGTGTTAGAAGTGAGCAGTCAGATTCAGCGCCCTCATTTCATTCACAAGTATCGAACAATGGATGATTCCAAAAAAGCTGAAAATACCTTTTTATCCAACCATTATATAACCCTTATAGTTTAGCTGAAAGGAACACAACACACTGTATCTGGTTTTTGTGCCTGATGTGGTTTCCCTTTCCTATATTTCATATATATACACTACTCACAAAAAGTTAGGGATATTTGGCTTTCGGGTGAAATTTATGGAAAATGTAAGTTCACGCTACAGTGATATTATACGTATCATGAAAGTAGGGCATTTAAGTAGAAGCATGCAATGGTGATTTCCTCATCTCAAACAATTTATTGAAACAAAAGCCAACAACAGTGGTGGGTATACCACAACAAAAATGTCAATGTCTCAATAACTTGTCATGTGCCCTTGAGCATCAATTACAGCTTGACAACGACGTCTCATGCTGTTCACAAGTCGACTTATTGTCTGCTGAGGCATGGCATCCCACTCTTCTTGAAGGGCGGCCCTCAGGTCATTGAGGTTCTGGGGTACAGAGTTACGAGCCTCTACACGGTGAGTCAGCTGATCCCATAGGTTTTCTATGGGATTCAGGTCTGGAGAAAGTGCAGGCCACTCCATTTGAGGTACCCCAGTCTCCAGCAGCCTTTCCCTAATGATGCGACCTCGATGAGCTGGAGCATTGTCGTCCATGAAGATGAAATTAGGCCTGTGTTGTTCATGCAGGGGCACAATGACTGGATTAATGATGTTATTCAGGTAGTATGGGCTTGTCACTGTACCATTCACAAAGTGTAGGGCAGTTCTGTATTGACTAGACACACCTGCCCACACTGTAACACCGCCACCATCTGGTGACAACAGTGGCTGATGCATAGCGCTCTCCTTGACGTCTCCAACATCGTTGGCGGCCATCATTTCTGCTCAACGTGAATCGACTTTCATCAGAGAACAGCACTGAGGCCCACTGGTCCCTCGTCCAGCGTAAATGCTCCCTGGCCCATGCAAGACGATGACGCCTGTGCCTGGTGGTGTGGTCAGGTACCCTTGCAGGTCGTCTAGCACGCAGACCACGCTGATGTAAACGGTTTTGAATGGTCTGACGTGACACTTGGGTGCCTCTCACCTCCCTTAAATGTGCCTGGAGTTGAGTGGCATTCATGATCTGGTTCCGCAGGGCACTATTCACAATGAAGCGGTCATCAGTGTGGGATGTGGCCAAAGGACGTCCACTTCTATGCCTTTCTGTGACTCTTCCAGTCTCTCTGTATCTCTGTTGCAACCTGCTGATGACACTCTGTGACACTCTAAGCTCAGTGGTCACTTCCCTCTGAGAACATCCTGTTTGAAGCCTCGCAATGGCGAGGTACTGTTGATCAATTGTTAGGTGTCGTCTTGGTCTCATGATGTCAAAATGTGAACAGCATGATGAAGAGGACTGTTTAAATACCAATTCTAATTGAACCAGGAAATTTATTGGTCGATTCATGGATCAAACACCTGTTGTGAATTTTGCCGTTCAGCTCCTTGTTAGAGAACAGCAAGTTGTGCAAAAAGTACTGAAACATTGAATAGTTGGACATGTGCATTCAAAAGTTTAGAGAAGGTCAAATTAATTTCACCTGTAAAGGTTATAGTGCATTTTAGGTTCATCCTGAAATTTCACCCGAAAGCCGAATATCCCTAACTTTTTGTGAGTAGTGTATATATATATATAATATACTATACAGCAACAGTAAATATACTGCAACATGCTGATAATACATATGTGATCAAGATCAGAAGAGATTGCAACACTTCACGATACATGGGCAAATAACACCTAAAAGAATTGATGTATATATTTATTTTGCTCACAAATACTGTTTACCAAGCTCTGCAATCACCAAAGATAAACTCTGAAAACTGTTAGCGTGAGGGGGAGTGTAAGGTTCGGAGAACCAAACGCGACTGATAAGGATTTCAAAAAGCGTATCTAGAAAGATACACCACAAAAGCGGAAGTAGCCGCAGCAGGACGGAAATACCACAGGACTGGGAGCAAAATTTCCCTAGCACAAAGCAAAACAAAGAAACCTCAAAAACTGAGGCGATCTCGATAAACAGCGAGAATAACTAACAAAAAAACCTCACACTAAATAATTAGGTGTAACAAGAGGTAGTGAAACAAAGCAAAACTCGATAAAACGAGTGAAGGAAAATAATAGAAAAGAAAACCTGTTATCCAGAGCTCTTGTGGTGAAAGAGCTGAACACAAAAGATAACAGGTAACAAGAATAAAGGATAAAGAGAAAGATTGGAAATAAAAGAGAAAACCAATCTAATCCTAATTCTTTAACCGGACTTGCTGCGTTCCTTATTCGTACGAACCAGAAATGCAGCGACCTAATTTTCTATACCTTACCGACTTCGTTGTCAACATAGCAAAGACAATATTGGAATGTGCCGGAATGCGGAAGTCCTGGGCTATTTATAACCGGCAGAAAACCCAAAACAGGTGTAAGGAATAATAGCCGAGCGAGATCCAAAAATGGAGATGGAAAAAATCCGATAGAACTTCCCGACGACGTCAAATAGAGTTACGACCGCAGAAACATCAGAGGCTGCCAATAACCATGACAGTTAGGGAACAAAAAAGTGAATGTTTTTGCATTTATTTGTAAATCAAAGCCAAGAAGAAATTGTTGATCGAGTCCCCGACAATCTCTCGGCCAGTCCTCGACTGAGCTTCATC
This sequence comes from Synaphobranchus kaupii, assembly GCA_029718625.1. Taxonomy (NCBI): domain Eukaryota; kingdom Metazoa; phylum Chordata; class Actinopteri; order Anguilliformes; family Synaphobranchidae; genus Synaphobranchus; species Synaphobranchus kaupii. The sequence continues at coordinate 64,443,834 of CM056380.1, forward strand.
TCGGAGTGGAGTCGCTGTTTTTTTTCCACAGGGCATATTTATTTTTCGATTATCCATCCATCCATCCATCCATCTTCAACCGCTTATCCGAAGTCGGGTCGCGGAGGTAGCAGTTCCAGCAGGGGGCCCCAAACTTCCCTTTCCCTGGCCACATTGACCAGCTCTGACTGGGGGATCCCAAGGCGTTCCCAGGCCAGCGTGGAGATATAGTCCCTCCACCTGGTCCTTAGTCTGCCCCGTGGCCTCCTCCCAGCTGGACGTGCCTGAAACACCTCCCTAGGGAGGCGACCAGGTGGCATCCTTACAAGATGTCCGAACCACCTCAACTGGCTCCTTTCTACGCAAAGGAGCAGCGGCTCTACTCCGAGTCCCTCACGGATGACTTATCCCTAAGGGAGAAGCCAGCCACACTCCGGAGAAAACCCATTTCGGCCGCTTGTATCCGCGATCTCGTTCTTTCGGTCATGACCCACCCTTCATGACCATAGGTAAGAGTAGGAACGAAGATTGACCGGTAGATCGAGATCTTTGCCTTCTGGCTCAGCTCTCTCTTCCTCACAACGGTGCGGTAAAGCGAACGCAATACCGCTCCTGCTGCTCCGATTCTCCGGCTCATCTCACGCTCCATCGTCCCCTCACTCGAGAACAAGACCCCGAGATACTTGAACTCCTTCACTTGGGGTAAAGACTCATTCCCTACTTGGAGTAGACAAATCATCGGTTTCCTGTGGAGAACCATGGCCTCAGATTTAGAGGTGCTGATCCTCATCCCAGCCGCTTCACACTCGGCTGCGAACCGCTCCAGTGAGTGCTGAAGGTCACAGACCGATGATGCCATCAGGACCACATCATCTGCAAACAGCAGCGATGTAATCCTCAGCCCACCGAACTGCAACCCCTCTCCTCCACGACTACGCCTTGAAATCCTGTCCATGAATACCACAAACAGGATAGGTGACAAGGCGCAGCCCTGACGGAGGCCAACCCCCACCGGGAACGAGTCCGACTTACTGCCGATCACCCGGACACAGCTCTCGCTTTGGGTGTACAGAGATTGGATGGCCCTGAGTAGTGACCCCCTCACCCCGTACTCCCGCAGCACCTCCCACAATATCTCCCGGGGAACCCGGTCATAAGCCTTCTCCAAATCCACAAAACACATGTAGACCGGAAAAGCATACTCCCAGGCCCCCTCTAGGATCCTTGCGAGAGTGAAAAGCTGGTCCGTTGTTCCACGACCAGGACGGAATCCATATTGTTCCTCTTCAATCTGAGGTTCGACTATCGGCCGGACCCTCCTTTCCAGTACCTTAGAGTAGACTTTTCCGGGGAGGCTGAGTAGTGTAATGCCTCTATAGTTGGCACACACCCTCTGGTCCCCCTTTTTGAACAGGGGAACCACCACCCCGGTCTGCCACTCCTTAGGCACTGCCCCCGACTTCCACGCAATGTTGATGAGACGTGTCATCCATGACAGCCCCTCAACACCCAGAGCCTTCAGCATTTCTGGATGGATCTCATCAACCCCTGGGGCTTTGCCACTGTGGAGTTGTTTGGTACCACAGTGACTTCCTCCAGGGAAATCGATGTTGATCCCCCATCATCCTCCAGCTCTGTCTCTACTACAGAGGGTGGATTAGTCGGGTTCAGGAGTTCCTCAAAGTGTTCTTTCCACCGCCCTAACACCTTATCAGTTGAGGTCAACAGTGTCCCATCCTTACTATAAACAGCTTGGATGGTTCCCCGTTTCCCCCTCCTGAGGTGTTGGACGGTTTTCCAGAACCGCTTTGGTGCTGACCGAAAGTCCTTCTCCATAGCTTCTCCGAACTCCTCCCACACCCGCTGCTTTGCCTCTGCCACGACTGAGGCTGCAGTCCTTCGAGCCTGTCGGTACCTTGCAACTGCCTCCGGAGTTCCCCAGGATAACATATCCCGGAAGGCCTCCTTCTTCAGTCGGACGGCTTCCCTGACCACCGGTGTCCATCAAGGTGTTCGAGGGTTACCGCCCCTTGAGGCACCTAAGACCTTGAGACCACAACTCTCAGCCGCAGCTTCAGCAATGGAAGCTTTGAACATTGTCCACTCTGGTTCAATGTCCCCAGCCTCCACAGGGATGCCAGAAAAGCTCTGCCGGAGGTGTGAGTTGAAAGTCTCCCGGACCTGGGCCTCCTCCAGACGTTCCCAGTTCACCCGCACTACACGTTTGGGTTTACCAGGTCTGTCCAGAGGCTTCCCCGGCCATCTGACCCAACTCACCACCAGATGGTGATCAGTAGACAGCTCTGCCCCTCTCTTCACCCGAGTGTCCAATACATACGGCCTCAGGTCCGATGATACGATGACAAAATCGATCATCGACCTTCTGCCTAGGGTGCTCTGGTACCATGTACACTTATGAGCACCCTTATGTTCGAACATGGTGTTTGTTATGGCCAATCCATGACTAGCACAGAAGTCCAATAACAAACCACCGCTCGGGTTCAGATCAGGGAGGCCGTTCCTCCCAATCACGCCTCTCCAAGTGTCTCCATCGTTGCCCACGTGCGCGTTGAAGTCTCCCAGCAGGACTACGGAGTCCCCTACAGGAGCCCCATGTAGGACTCCATTCAGGGTCTCCAAGAAGGCCGAATACTCTGAACTGCTGTTCGGTGCATAAGCACAGACAACAGTCAGAGTTTTCCCCCCCATAACCCTTAGGCACAGGGAGGCGACCCTCTCGCCCACCGGGGTGAACTCCAACGTAGCGGCACTCAGCCGGGGACTTATGAGTATCCCCACCCCCGCCCGACGCCTCACACCTTGGGCAACTCCGGAGAAGAATAGAGTCCAACCCCTATCCAGGAGTAAGGTTCCGGAGCCAATGCTGTGCGTAGAGGTAAGCCCCACCAGATCCAACTGGTAGCGCTCCACCTCCCGCACAAGCTCCGGCTCCTTCCCCCTCAGAGAGGTGACGTTCCACGTCCCCAAAGCCAGCCTCTGCCGCCCGGGTCTGGTCCGTCGAGACCCTCTAACTTCACTGCCACCTGTCTGGCAGCGCACCCGACCCCAGTGATTCTTCCCGTAGGTGGTGGGCCCGCGGGATGACGGAGTTTCAGTGGTGATGGTCGCCACGTTGCTTCTTCGGGCTGTGCCCGGCCGGGCTCCGTGGCATGCCCGGCCACCAGGCGCTCGCTGACGGGTCCTCCTTCTGGGCCTGGCTCCAGAAGTGGGCCCCGGGCTTCCTCCGGGCAGGGTCACTGAACTCTTTTTTCGTTGTGGCATGGAGTCCTAATTTTCTATACCTTACCGACTTCGTTGTCAACATAGCAAAGACAATATTGGAATGTGCCGGAATGCGGAAGTCCTGGGCTATTTATAACCGGCAGAAAACCCAAAACAGGTGTAAGGAATAATAGCCGAGCGAGATCCAAAAATGGAGATGGAAAAAATCCGATAGAACTTCCCGACGACGTCAAATAGAGTTACGACCGCAGAAACATCAGAGGCTGCCAATAACTATGACAGTTAGGGAACAAAAAAGTGAATGTTTTTGCATTTATTTGTAAATCAAAGCCAAGAAGAAATTGTTGATCGAGTCCCTTGTGGTGAAAGAGCTGAACACAAAAGATAACAGGTAACAAGAATAAAGGATAAAGAGAAAGATTGGAAATAAAAGAGAAAACCAATCTAATCCTAATTCTTTAACCGGACTTGCTGCGTTCCTTATTCGTACGAACCAGAAATGCAGCGACCTAATTTTCTATACCTTACCGACTTCGTTGTCAACATAACAAAGACAATATTGGAATGTGCCAGAATGCGGAAGTCCTGGGCTATTTATAACCGGCAGAAAACCCAAAACAGGTGTAAGGAATAATAGCCGAGCGAGATCCAAAAATGGAGATGGAAAAAATCCGATAGAACTTCCCGACGACGTCAAATAGAGTTACGACCGCAGAAACATCAGAGGCTGCCAATAACCATGACAGTTAGGGAACAAAAAAGTGAATGTTTTTGCATTTATTTGTAAATCAAAGCCAAGAAGAAATTGTTGATCGAGTCCCCGACAATCTCTCGGCCAGTCCTCGACTGAGCTTCATCTCGGAGTGGAGTCGCTGTTTTTTTTCCACAGGGCATATTTATTTTCCGATTATTGAACGCAATATTTTCATTGACATACATATTGAATATAAAACATACATTTTTGTAATAAACATAAACAATAATATACAAGGGAGTCACGTACAAAATAAAATTATGCAAGAAATTTTAAAAAACTACAAATATAGGTATATAATACAAAAAGTAAAAGCAAGAGGGAATAACACTATCATTCAAAAATATAGGGATGCCAATATATTTTAAAGCTCATCTCTTTCTTCAATTGTAATAATTACCTTCCTTAAAATAAGGGAAGTTTTAATAGCTTGTTTATTATTTGTTAATTTGACAAGGGAGTTAACGTGGAATTTAATTTCAGTAGAAAACCATCGGTAATTGTGTTAGGTGTATCCACGCTGGATTTTTGCAGATGTATCTCCATATGTGGCTGCAGAGTGATGGTTTGGGGCTCGTTTGATACCTTAGACCCTTGATGACTTACTGCCATTTAGCCAGTCATGTGTTCCATACTGTACCAGCGTAATTTACATCTGAATCTAGTCTCACCCCCCAATTCCCATAGAGATCCATTCAAATGCAGAGAGGTTATAGTATCGCTTGTAACAGTACCTGAAAATAAGATATCGAGAGTCTTTTGATCTTGATGGGTCACAGACTTCAGGAAGTAACAGCATGCAAAGGATATGCGACCAAATATTAAATATGATACTTTAAAAATACATTAAAGCAAAGGGGGTGAATACATATGCACGTACCACTTTTCAGTTTTTTGTATTTTTTTTATTTTTTAAAACTTTTTTTTTTTTTTTTTTTTTTTTTAAAAATTTTTTTTTAAAAAGTTTTCTTTTTCTTTTTTTTTCCATTTCACTTCACCAATTCGGACTATTTTGTGTAAGGCCATTACATAAAATCCAAATAAAAATCAATTTAAATTACAGGTTGTAATGCAACAAAATAGGAAAAATGCCAAGGGGGGTGAATACTTTCGCAAGGCACTGTAACTGCATAATGTTTTGAAACTATTTGAAAATACTGTAGACTTAATGTCTCTTCTATGAGTCTCTTCCATGAGCTCAGTCCCCCCTCCCTTTGCTCTGTTGTGAGATTAAAGCTTGTCTAGAGACAGCTGACAAGTTCTGTCAAAGCAGATTGGCTCTTTGTCCGTTCACATCCAAGCAGAATTCCAATGTTTGTTTTTCTCGAGCAGTTGGGATTCTAATCCACTAAATCACAGGTCTCTAGTCCAGGATGGCCACAGTGTCTGCAGGTTTAACTCCAGTCCTGGACGGCCGTAATGTCTGCAGTTTTAATTCCAGTCCTGGAGGGACACAGTGTTTGCGGATTTAACTCCAGTTCTGGAGGGCCACAGTGTCTGCAAGTCTAACTCCAGTCCTGGGCGGCAGTGTAGTATAATGGTTAAGGAACTGGCCTTGTAACAGAAAGGTTGCAGGTTCGATTCCCAAGTAGGACAGTGCCGTTGTACCCTTGAGCAAGGTACTTAACCTGAAATGCTTCAGCTGTATAAATGGATAATATGTAAAAAATGCTAAAAAGTTGTGTAAGTCGCTCTGGATAAGAGCGTCTGCTAAATGCTAAATGTAGTGTAATGTAATGTCTGCAGGTTTAACTCCAGGCTGGGAGGGTGCAATGTCTGCTGGTCAAAATCCAGTCCTGGAGGGCCGCAATGTCTGCAGATTTAACTCCAGTTCTGGAGGGCCACAGTGTCTGCAGGTTTAACACCAGTCCTGCAACGTCACAACATTTATTTCCGTCCAGAGTTGCATTAATTCTTGGCCGAGATCTTGTATTGATGACGGGAGAGTCGAACCACTCCGTAAAGTCTTCTCCAGCACATCCAAAAGACTTCCAGTGGGGTTAAGGTCAGGACTCCAGTGGCCAATGTGTGAAAATGATTCCTCATTCTCCCTGAACCACTCTTTCACAATTTGAGCCCGATGAATCTTGGTATTGTCATCCTGGAATATGCCCATTGATGGGATAACCTGGTCATTCAGTACATTCAGGTACTCAGCTGACTTCATTTTATTGCTCATAAGACATGAACCTAGACCTGACCAATTGAAGCAACTCCAGATCATAACACTGCCTCCAGAGGCTTGTACAGTGGATACTATGCATGACGGGTGCAATGGCGACTTTTCTTTTGGCCAGGCAGTGTAACTCATAAGTTCCTTTAAATGTATAATGCAAAATATTGGATGTAAAAGCCTATGCAAAGGATTATGCATATAATATTTTATATTATACATTTAAGATAAAATCTAATATATGCTCTCTCTCACACAGAGAGTATTCAACCAGTTATCCTGTCTATTCAGCTTATGAAGCGTTTTTGCTTCCTCCCCAAAAATGCAAAATGACTTGATATATAGGCATTTTTTTCCCCCACTGACCCAGAAGAGTATACATTCAGCCATGTAGTCTGGTAGGGTGTATTAGGGCATCGGAGGCCACGGTGTTCTTTTTCACAGCATTACTGCACCATATGAACATAACGTTTTGGCCACATACAGGGCCTCAAAAACAGGACTGTGCTCATTCAACAGAAACAACAGGAACATCTGCACTCAACCCTACCGTGAAATTATGAGCGGTGCTGACAGAGCTTCTGTCCTCAACCCTACTGTGAAATTATGAGTGGTGGAGACAGAGCTTCTGTCCTCAACCCTACCATGAAATTATGAGCGGTGGAGACAGAGCTTCTGTCCTCAACCCTACCGTGAAATTATGAGCGGTGTTGACAGAGCTTCCGTCCTCAACCCTACCGTGAAATTATGAGCGGTGCTGACAGGAGCTTCTGTCCTCAACCCTACCGTGAAATTATGAGCGGTGCTGACAGGAGCTTCTGTCCTCAACCCTACCGTGAAATTATGAGCGGTGGAGACAGAGCTTCTGTCCTCAACCCTACCGTGAAATTATGAGCCGTGGTGACAGAGCTTCCGTCCTCAGCCCTACCGTGAAATTATGAGCGGTGGTGACAGAGCTTCCGTCCTCCAGGTAGTGCGTTTCTGTGTAATGACTTGCAAACAGCCCCCTAAGGAGAAAAAGAGAGGAAGGAGATATAGCATAAAACTACATGATCAAACTGGGGGGGTTGGGGGGTGGGACCTGTTTGCAACAAATATGTGCTGGTGTATTTCACTGATATTGTTTTTTTCATCAAGAGCACTCAAGAACAGAGATATTGATTTTCTTTTAGAGTAGGCTGCAGAAGCGGAACCAATCAAATGTTTGGACTGATGACACCCAGTCTGCACGAGTATAGAAACTGCAACCCCTGCAAACTGTAGGGAGTCAGATGGGAAGCAGTGGTATTTAACCTAAGTACTTTAAAGAAAGGATGGCAGTAAAAACCTGAAGAGAGAAGAAATGCATTAACATAGATGTGTTACTGTTCTTATCTCTCTGGATAAAAGCTTCTGCCAAATGATTGTTATGTAATGTAATGTAATATAATGAGTTGAAACAGACTGATTCCTGCTAAGTTTTAAACCACTTTTTTTCTGCAGTCAGGGGTATTTAGCCTGAGCAGTAATTCTCTTTCATTAGGGAAACCAAATTAAATTCACCTGGCAACATGGGACCAACAATATAACACGCAATCACCGTGTGCTCTGTAATGCCCCTTATGGAAGTGCGTTACATTGAAATTATATAAAAATAAAATATACGTTCAACATATTTACATTTGTTTAGTAGATGCTATTATCTAGAGGGGTTTTGCAACACTTCATAATGCACGGGAAATACAAAATTATTGCCACGTTTATATTACAATATACACTGCCCGGCCAAAAATAAAGTCGCCATTGCACCCGTCATGCATAGTGCCCACTGTACAAGCCTCTGGAGGCAGTGTTATGATCTGGGGTTGCTTCAGTTGGTCAGGTCTAGGCTCAGCAACATTATGCAGCAATAAAATGAAGTCAGCGAAGTACCTGAATGTACTGAATGACCAGGTTATCCCATCAATGGGCATATGCCAGGATGACAATGCCAAGATTCATCGGGCTCAAATTGTGAAAGAGTGGTTCAGGGAGCATGAGGAATCATTTTCACACATGAATTAGCCACCAGATTCCTGACCTTAACCCCATTGAAAGTCTTTGGGATGTGCTGGAGAACACTTTACGGAGTGGTTCGACTCTCCCGTCGTCAATACAAGATCTCAGCCAAAAACTTATGCTACTCTGGATGGAAATAAATGTTGTGACATTGCATAAGGTTGTCGAAACAATGCCACAACAAATGCACGCCGTAATCAAAGCTAAAGGCGGTCCAACGAAATATTAGAGTGTGCAACTTTTTTTTTGGCCGGGCAGTGTATTACACTGCTGAGAACTAAATTTAAATGATAATGTCGGAAAAGTCCATACATTTATAAAATGATGCAATATATTACATTTCTGTAAGTGACAGCTACCATCAGCCAGACAATGTAACCACTGTCTCTGTAGGCTCTATGATATATTGCCAAATCACAATAAGGCCTATAGGACAGAACGCCATTACACAAGTTTCTATGATCTCTATGACACACTACACCATTCTTCAGGTTTTGTCATCTTTAACAAACAACACTATTACACCGCTTCTGTCATCTCTAACAAACTATACTATTACACGGATTCTGTCATCTTTATCAAACTATACTACTGTACTGATTCTTTCATCTCTAGCAAATTGCACCTTTACATTGATTTTTAACACAAGACATCAGAAAGTTTATCTGACCTTTGAAAAAAGAAAGAGTGCCATCAAGATGTTTCCATGACAACGCCACACCACCCCACTGTTTCTGCTTCTGACAGAAGCTCTGCGACTTCTAAAAAAAAGCTGCTACATTGCTGTATGATCTCCAACAGAGAACTCGATGACCTCAGAGTTGGCGGTGGACAGGTGTAAAGTACAGATCACAGAGAGCAGGGCCTTGCTCTAGCCAATCTTCAACACAGCTGGCAAAGCCAACATGGGGCTCCAGTGCTTTGTGAGGTGTATCCCTGGCTAGCCAAAATTCACACACAGCAGGACTCATAATAAGTGCATTATCACGCTGTGTGGACCCATGGGATGGCGGCAGCCAGCTGGCTGGTAATGATGTCGTGCAGTGGAGGGCCCGGTCGCCACAGGGGCCCTTATCGCTGCAGCTGGATCAGCTAGATGACATGTCTGTTTAAGGGCTGTGGAGACGGGACGAACGGAGAGGGGCTGTTGAGAGATGGGTGAAGAGGGGGTACACAGGGACAAGTGGAGAGGGGGGTACACAGGGATGGGTGGAGAGGGGGTGTAGAGAGACGGGTGGAGAGGGGGGTACACAGGGATGGGTGGAGAGGGGGTGTTGAGAGATGGGTGAAGAGGGGGTACACAGGGACGAGTGGAGAGGCGAGTACACAGGGATGAGTGGAGAGGGGGTGTAGAGAGACCGGTGGAGAGGGGGTACACAAGGATGGGCAGAGAGGGGGTGTAGAGAGACAGGTTGAGAGGGGGAACACAGGGACACGTGGAGAGGGGGTGTAGAGAGACGGGTGGAGAGGGGGTGTGGAGAGACGGGTGAAGAGTGGGTACACGGATGGGTGAAGAGGGGGTGTAGAGAGACGGGTAGAGAGGGGGTACACAGGGACGGGGGACTCTGGAGCACGTACATCCCTGCTCGTTTGTTGGTTTGTTTGTTTTTTGCCCCAGCAAAGGTTCTCTTACTACCCCCCCTCCCCCCCCAGCCATTTTAAATAAGTAAAATAAACAAAATAATAATAAAAAAGCAGCAGCAGACAGGGTTTTGAAAAGATTGTCACACTATCCTCTCCTCATGCCAGTCTCTTCTCCTGCAGTTGGACTGCCTGACCTCATCAGCATGCGAGGAGAGCTCCGTACTCAGAGCTGAGTTCCACATGATACATCACACCTCTACAGGAGGGCAGAGGGTCCGGAAACCATCAGGCCAAAAACATCCGGATGGAGCTAAAAGGCCTAAACCAGAGGTGGGCAACGAGGGCCGTATCCGTTTCTGGTTTTCATGCCAACTTCTGGCCTTAATTACCTAATTAGCCCTAATATTTACGCCATCTGACAGTGTTGGTGTAAACAGCCAATTAGCTAATTTAGCTGGGGTAATTGGTGGGAACAAAAACCTGCATACACACCGGCCCTCCAGGACTGGAATTGCCCACCCCTGGCCTAAACAAAGTCCCGCTCAGCCACATACTGAAGCCGTGTAATAGTCATGTAAGAGGGGAAGATGAGTCACTCAGTCAAACACACATTTCAAATCACGAAAGGGTATATAGGGTGTCATGGTTTCTAGCAGCCTCTGTTGTTTCTGCGTTCGGTTTTCCTTTTGGCGTCGTCGGGACGCTCTATCTGATTTTTTCCGCCTCCATTCCGGGATTCGTGTTTTGCCCGACAATTATTCTCTGCACCTGTTTTGCGTTTCCTGTCGGCTATAAATACCGCAGGACTTCCGCATTTCCGCACTTCGATATTGTCTTTGCTATGTTGACGAAGTCGGTAAGGTAAAAGGTTCGGTCGCTGCATTTCTGGTTTGTATGAATAGGAAACGCAGCAAGTCCGATTTAGAGTTAGTAGAAAGATTTATTTTCGTCTTTTTCTTTCCTTTCTCTCCTTATCCTTCATACTCACCTGCCAGTTACCTTTTTGTTCAGCTCGTTTTCACCTAGAGCTGTAGGTAACAGGTTCTAGTTTCATTTTCTTTCTCTCGCCCGTTTTTACAGGGCGTTTTTTTTGTTTTGTTTCACTACCTCTTGTTACGCCTAATTATTTAGTGCGTGAGGTTTGTTTTGTTAGTTATTCTCGCTGTTTCTCGAGATTGCCTCAGTTTTTGGAGGTTGCTTTACTTTGCCTTGTGCTCGGGAAGTTTTGCTCCCGATCCTGTGTTATCCCAGTCCTGGTGCGGCTAATTCCGCGTTTTGTGGCGTATCTTTCTATATACGCTTTTAGAAATCCTTATCGGTCGCGTTTGGTTCTCCAAACCTTACACTCCCCATTATATAGGGTGCTGATTTTAGTCAGTACCAGCTTGGTCAGTACCCCCTCAAACCCCTGGCACTGACGCCAGGGCGTGGCAGCATATGACAGAGAACCCACTAATGACCCCAGCACCCACTAATGACTGCATCAGTGAAAGGTTTCATTCAGCAGGGATTTAATGAGGAGCACGGTCCGGGACCTCATTTAAAATGGTGTCCGCTTGGGAGCGCCTTTGCAACAGAGAGCATTCTGAGAGACAGGAAGTGCTCCTCTCGTCGCTGAGCCGCACTCAGATGCAACGCCGCGCCGGCGTCTTTTGTAATGCTAATGTAACCCAATTTCAGCCCAATACGCGCAAAATCACATACAACTGCCTCGACAAAACACTGCAATGACAATAAATAAATAAATAAATATCCATGTCTTCTAAATGAAATCAGTACTGACAGATGACACATATTTGGCGGGGGCATTGGATGCATCACACCTAAAGTTGGTGAAGCACTCAAAGTACTACTGAAGGTGTTCTTTGAGTAATTGTACATGTATTTATCACATTTAAACAGCATATTGTGATGTGCATTCCAGTTTCAAGCCTTTCCGCCTGCCACGGAGCACCACAATGGAAATAAGTTGTACTTCATTTGCCGTAATGCAAACGTTAATGTTTCGATAAATTTGAGTGCAATCGTTGTGCAAAAGGTCTTTGGGGATGCATTTAATTTTCTACATTTTAATTATGAACTAAAATCAACCAATCATCTCCAGAACAAAGCTGGTTGTGAGAGGAAAAAAATAGGAAAATGTAACGCTTTACTGGCTGCGATAAAACACAGCGGTAGAGAGACAGCAGAGGGAGATACTGCCATTTACTTGGTAAAGCAGGTTGTTCCAAATTAGCCAAGCTGTTTTCTGGAACTGGACATAGCCCTGACTGGAAGAATGGAACTCATTTTTGTGTGGGCCAAAAACAGTTTTCACAAAACATCCCAGAAAAACTCTAATAAGCAAATAAGCATAAGTCTCAATAGCAAAATGTATAACAGAAGCATGACAGCCTTGGCAATGCCTCCTCTTGATTTTATGTTAATCCTATTCTTCACTGAGAAAGAGCAAGCGGATAGAATCCAACTGATTCCCACATCCAAATAGCATGCATTCCATCATGCAGCAGGTGTAATGAAATATACAGTGGGTGTAATGACAAAAGGAACTGAGCAAGTGAAGAAGCCAGCACCATAGACAAATGCATACTTTAGCTTCTAGGACCTTAGCAATGGCTCAGCAGAAATGTGGCAAAACTGCTCTGGACAAGAGTATTTGCCGAATGCTTAAAAGTAACGACATCATCTTCACTGAAATGATGTTGCTGGGCTCACTTCAACCACTGACTCACTTTAAGAAGTGAGTTTGCAAAAAAGTATTCATGTTTAGTTCCATTCATGTAAAACCACCTTTCTGGAAAGTAGACTAGATAAGAGGGTTATTCTGCTTTTAAATATAAATTATAAATATATTTAAGTGCATATAATGTATTCTGTCTCAGAGGTCATTTTCTTTTTTTTCTTTTTTTGATTGAATAACAGAAGCGACTAATAGCGTAATGACGGACAGAATGGGACTTTTCAACAGACTGAAAATCCAATGACTTCTTTGTCCCCATTGGTATCTCTGATGAAATAATGGTTAATTACAGATGTGCAGACTGGGACAATACCTGATGACTGGCACTGCCTAACTCCATTTAATATTCAAATTAAATAATTATAGTGCAATAGCAGCAAGGGTCTAAGGAATTTAAAAAAGTTAAGGTTACAAAATACACAGATTCTCCATTAATTTACATTTTGTTTATATTGTGAACTGCATATTTTTTGGAACTTTAATTAGCCTTTTTAAAAAAAGAATATACGTATATTATTTTAGAATTTTATTTTCCTTTGGTAAATTAGCCCTTGAAATATACAAATTTGCAGTGCATGCATTGGTAAGACTCTTAAAAACAAAGTACCCCTGACATGGACAAGGATTTAGATGAATCATTTGACAACTGCCTGTTTATCAATTGTGAATTTGTGACAGAGCTCAAATTATTTTTGTCAAGGGAGATGCAGTGATGGAACATTATTTAAATTCTAAATGGCTTCAAAGTCTAGAGCAGACCCTTTGATGTACAGTACTGTGCAAAAGTCTTAGGCACCCTAGAATTATTATTATTTTTTTCTTAATTTTTTGTCTTCTGCATTAGTATGTCAGTAGAAAAACACACACAAAGATTTCAAAACATTCATTTTCCAAAAATGTAATTGAACTATCTTCAGCGAAAAGATGAACAAGGAGTTCTGTAACAGATGGTATGGCCTCCAAAGAGCCCTGATCTCAACACCATCGAGGCTGTCTGGGATTACCTGGACAGACGGAAGCAAGCGAGACAGCCAGAAGTCTGCAGAATAACTGTGGCAAGTTCTCCAAGATGCTTGGAACAACCTACCAGCTGATTTTCTTATAAAACTGCATGTCAGTGTACCTAAGAGAACTGATGCAGTTTTAAAGGCAAAGGGTGGTCACACCAAATATTGATTTGATTTAGTATTTTACTGTTTACTGCTTTTTATAGTCAATTGTTTGATATTTAGAAACTTTTCCTTTCATTATTCTTGAAAGCATCTTCGCTTTACAGAATATTTTCACATGTGCCTAAGACTTTTGCACAGTAGTGTAGTCTTGCAGGAACTGGCACAGCAGCTGAAAGAAAAACCAGCCCTGTGTGAATCCGACATGTACAACTACAGTTTTATTAACACTAATGTGAGGGGCCTTAAGACAAGGAGACAAGGCGGTGATGAAATAATAACGGCACAGAGACATAGATGTGAGTTCATAACTTTGGCTTTACACTTAGGGCTTAAGGCACTATGGAGTCATACAATCTTCCCGGCGCATTGAGAAAGCAAGATGGCCATTTTTAATTGGACATACCTGTGTATGGATGTGTGTGTGCCACCGTTTGAGTGATTCTCTTCCCACTGGGGAGTTTTTACCTCGCTTGCTGTTTGCGTGTTCAGGCCTGGTTTTTGCCCAATTTTCCTTCTGTTTCTCTGTAAAGCATATTTGTGCCAGTTCTTTGTAAAAGATACAAAGAACTGGCCCTATACAAATACTATTTAATTGTGTGTGTGTGTGTGTGTGTGTGTGTGTGTGTGTGTGTGTGTGTGTGTGTGTGTGTGTGTGTGTGTGTGTGTGTGTTTATGTGTGCATTTGGGATTGTGAGCACACTGTGTGACACCTCACTTCATGACATGTTCAATAATACACTCTAGGTGGTGCTGTCAAATCTGCTCATACGTAACTCCCAAACAGTGTCATTACAGGCCATTATGAAGCACCTTCCCGACCTTAAGGAGTTTAAAGTGCAAACGTTCTGAAGGATGACTGGTAAAAATATAAAGCTCATGTAGAACTTAAACAGTTATTTTTGCTAAATTGCACTCAATTAAGTTTTCTACACCTTGGTTGCTACTTGTACTGTTGAGTCCTTGATAAAACTGCTCTTTGCTCATTTTTCCACTACTAAGGCAAAAACCTAAGTGTCTTTATTGCACTAACTTTCCTAATGGTTTGAGTCAATAATCATTGATTCCACAGTCCACCAAGCCCTTAGTGTTTCATTAAATCCAGACAATGATCTAATTAGTGCATTCTCAATAGATCCACAGGTTTATTAGGATAAATGGGTGCCTTGCAATAACATCCTGTAGGACCAAAACTGTATTCTACTTTTCTCCTTATAGTTTCAAATTCACTTTACCATTGCATATTTTTTGTTGAATCATGCAGAAATCTCTAACTCACAGTTTCATCACAGATTTAGTTGAAAGTGGAAGAAGGTAGACAGTATGGAAGAGGCTGATCCATGAAAGCCAGTTAGTTTCTAATTGTATCCTTAAAATGACAAATATTTGGAAATTGATACCAATATTAGGTAGAAAATAATATATTTTTTTATAACATGATATAATTGTAATAATTGTGTGAGGTAACGTGGACAAATGTTGACTAATTGTTAGCTAGCATTGCACATTATCGTTATCATTGCTCTCTCTATTTAAATTATTCAACAGCGATTTGTTAGCATGTCTGCTGCTGCATGTAAACCCAGACACACTGTTTGAATGTAATTTTCTCATGAATCGCCACACACATGTCCAATTTCACATGTATGCCTTTCAAATTTAAAGTGTTGGTCTACAAGAGGTGTGATGAGCTTTCCTGTGATACTTCTCGACCATTCAAGGTTTAGCCACCTGTTTACCAGGTACTGGTAGCTAAGTTTAGAATAGGTTAATGTCTATGCAGGTCGTAAGCCCAGGTTCAGATGAGGAATTGCTTAAAATTCCAATCCACTTTCATTTTTACCCAAGAAGTGTGGCCATAAACACCGGAAACCGCATAACATTCCAGTGGTCCTACCTGCACCCTAACAATATTTTGAAGCATGCAGTTCACACATTCACTGCGCAGCGCTGAAAAGCATCCCATATAAATTGTAAAGCACAGGATCAAGGTCTGAGAACATCAACAAACACAGGAGACTTTTTACTTCTCTACACATCCTATGCAGTATACCGTCTATGCAGTATACTGCAGTATGTTATGCAGTATACCGTCACTATAAGTGCGTGCAGAAACAGAATTAAGTACTGTCTCTATTTTGCTAACGGTAAATAATCTCTATTAACACATGAACACCACTGAAAGCCTTAAATAGCACGGGCAATAATTTATTCAGTAATTATAAGTACTAATTAACTGAGGCTCTGCTGAGGCAAATATAGCAACAATCTTGTCAAAACCTACAGAAAATCCGAGAGGCATTTTTCATGTGCGACATGTTTGGAGGTGTCAAAATACATTGTTTTAATAAGCCCAGACCTCTGACTAAAAAAAGTTCTGAGAAAGTGGTTTTATCGTTGTAGAACAACAGAGGAACAATTGTGAAGTTCATTTTTTTTGTTGGGCTTTTGCATGGTCAATTAAAGCTCAAAATAATTCCTGCCTATATATCTCAGAGGCAGACCATTAAATAGAAATTTAGTGCTTAATTCATACAGGCTTAATAAACCCCCACCCCAATCAAAATAACAAAATAAAAATTAATCAAACTCATATTTTGTCATTTTTTTGTTAGAATCATTACCTTGCACTTCATGTACTGCAATATTCTAGAAAGTCTCAATTGAGTCGTTTGGATGATAAGGTGTTCAGGGTATAAATCCCAAGTCATAATGCAGACGCTGCCCCACAGGCTGTCAATTAAGTATGGAAGAAATAAAACAAATCTCTAGCTATGGTGCTTAATTTTACTTACATAGACTGGTCTGTCTCAAATTGCTTTACATACCGTAGGAATGGCTTTAACTGAGCCTTCCAGCACATGAAACCAATGTAAGGGAAACAAATTCATTTTTTTAAAAACACTGAAAAAAACATTTCACTTTCTGGTCTGGTTACTGTGTCATCAGCTGCACTATTGTTAAAGACAAAGCTGAGGGTCCAGAGACTAGGACACACATAAAAAAAATGCATGCTAGCATTAGCAGTAACAGCAAGTAAGATGCTAGCATTAGCATTAACAGCAAGTAAGATGCTAGCATTAGCAGTAACAGCAAGTAAGATACTAGCATTAGCAGTTACAGCAAGTGAGATGCTAGCAGTAACAGCAAGTAAGATGTGTGCATTAGCAATAACTACAAGTAAGATGTGAGCATTAGCAGTAACTGCAAGTAAGATGCTAGCATTAGCAGTAACAGCAAGTAAGATGCTAGGGTTAGCAGTAACAGCAAGTAAGATGCTAGGATTAGCAGCAACAGCGAGTAAGATGTGGGCATTAGCAGTAACTGCAATAAAGATGTGTCTATTTCACCTACTACAATGGCATAAAGTTGGATATTGATACTTTGAGACATCTGTCAAAATGCACTCAAGCCTTCAGAATTATCATCTTTCAAGAAGACTTAAGTCAATATGTCTTTGATTAATAATAAGCAGCTCATTAGAGGATCAAAATAGCGGATGAGGAATGTAACTCTTAATCACAAAATTGCAGGTGGGCTATACCCTTGAGCAACATACTTAACCTGAACTGCATTAAAGGACCAAAAGCAAGTAAAACATTTAACCAAGGTAATTTTCCCAGGACAAGGGTGCCTGTTAAACAAGTAAATGGTATAACATAATAGCAATACTATGATATAGGCAAGGAACACATCTGGGAAATCTCTAATGAGGTATGGCGATGATGTAGAGGAATTTGATTCAGGTCCAGATACTTCTTTCACAAAGAAGCGTATCCCGTAAGTCACAGGCCTGAATGAGGATGGGATGGGGTGGCCTCCAGCTCCCCTCTCAATCACAGGCTCTCCTTCCTGCTTCTAAAAATACCCCTGCAGCAGCCCACATGCCAAACCACACCAGGAAACAGAAAGGAAACGACAGACAATCCTGAGCGGGACATTAGGCGTCCCAAGATAAGGTCTCCTCTTCCAATTCGTCTGGGGGCTGCCACGGCGACAGCACCAGGTTTGCGAGGTAGTCATCAAGCACGGTAGACGATCCACGATTACCTGGGTAATTCAACGACTCTTGCAGTGGGAAGACAGGCTCGCTGTGGAGGAGAGCCCAGGCCCGATTCCCCTCACGGCGAGGGTTTGCTATGGTAGCGTGAGCTCAGCGGAGCAGTGGGGGGCCATGCACTTGGAAGCATCTGCGATTCGACTGTACAAACACTCTTTCGAGTGGAACGCTAAGGTTGTCCTCACCTAATGTGAATCATATCCATCTCTTCCCCCTCAGATATGAAGTTAGTGTTCTGGTATAGTGAATGCAAGCATCACCCAGGCGGTCGCATTACTTTTTCAGGGATATTGGTTCAACAAACATAAAAAGGAACATGTACGTTGTATAACTGAGTAATGTCGAACTAGTTTCAAGTGAGTTATTTAACATGAAATATAAAAAGGTTATCAATGTGAAATTTTTCCTGTCATAATATCCGCTTTCAGGACGACTTTTCAAAAAGGCTAAGACTGAATGATAGTAACTATAAAATAAAATATGTAAACTAAATTATAACGAACTGGACGGTGAATTGCTATGAATGATGTTTGGCAGAAGTAAATGTCCTTGGCTTTAGATCTAGATTGCAACTCAAGGCTCCCACTGAGTTCTAATTAAGGACAACACCCCACAAAAGAAAGTGGAACTAAGTGGAACTTCATAAACGAGGGCCGAATTAAGGACAACACCCCACAAAAAAGAGCGAAATAAAGATTCTTACAAATGCAATTATTTTTATCCCTTTATTTGACTTCAAATCCTTTTTTTTTTTTTTTTTTGATGAGTGGTCTCAAAAGCCAGACTCTTGGTCTCATTGCCATGGTTACCAATCAATGTGGTGCTGTGCCTCTGAGTGCCAAATTAAATGGAAAAAAAAAAATGGAAAAGTAAAAATAAATATAGAAAAGATGTGAGATGAGGAACGACGTGGCAGAGACGTGGCAGAGACAAAGTGGCAGCTAGACTGAGACCAGAGGGAGGCAGGCGGAATAGGTCTAATGGGGTACCCTAGAGGCTTGTGGGGACTGGGGTGACCCCATAACCTGTTTGGAGGAATGCAGGCTCCTCCCAGCATCCTTCTGCAGGGCCGTGCACGTAACCCTGGATCCCGAGGTCACAGACAGTCACACTGTGCTTTCAAGCAGCTGCCATATGGGTTAGTGTGTCTGTGGAAACCGCTCAGGAGAAAAAGGGAAAGAAAAATCCAGACACGACACGACCCCCCCCCCGCCCCCTGCACTTGTTTAGCTTCCGCCTGAAAGTATTTGGATTGGAAAGCCATCTCGTCGAGGGGCGAGGTTGGAAGGCAACCGAAAGGTTCTCGTCTGCAAAAGGCTTCCTTTGTCTTAGCAATATGTCTTCCTCTTTCCGCATCGCCTGTCGCTGGAGTTCACTCCCTTCTATCTGCTTTCCTTATTCCCTAAATTACTAAAACACATCCAGCACATGAGGTTTCAGACTCCCCCGAATCCTAACACTGTTATTTGAAATGTGCAAATGCTCAGCATCTCAGGTGTAGCACCCAGTTGCAAATAGCTGCAGTTAGGTGTGTGCAGTGAAGCGGGAGATTCTGCCTCTCTCTAAATGAGATAGCACACAGAACCAATCACAAAAGTTACAATCCTTTTGGAGCAGGGCTGGAATCAATTCCACTTCTATTCAAACCTCTTCAATAAACTTCTCAAAAAAGGTTGAGGGTCAATTCCATTTCCATTCAGTCAATTGTGGAAATTAATTTAAATTCTATTATTAAGTGGAACTTTTTCCCTACCATTCTATGGATGTTTTTTTTTTTTTTTCCAGTTAAAGACCTGCATTTCAATTGAATTTACACCCAGAGCTGATGGCAGCCTCTGAAGAACACATCCAAAGTGAGATGTGAGACTGGTGGTGGTAGAGGCAAGTTTCCCCCTCATCATTGTAAAGCGCTTTGAGTATCTAGAAAGGCGCTATATAAATGCCATGCATTATTATTATTATTATTAAACAGTAGGGATCAAACATGCCCTGGTCAACAGACGGGGTCTTTTAAGGACAAGCTAATCTAGCCAAGATGTCGTTGCTGGCTTCAGTTCTGTACGTGCTGCAGTAGAGGACGGTCTACTGCTTTCCGGTATCTTGGAGGAAGTCTCTGATGAACGATCGTCATGGATATTGTACTTGATTGTTATTTTAATAAGGTGAGGGAACAGATATGGTCTGACACACAGCTCCACCGCTCCCTCACATCTCATAAATAAAACATGCTAATGGTTTTACTGCCTCAAAAAAATGTCTGTGATGCGCGGAGTAACAAGGCCTCTCTCAGGCCTAATTCCAGCCAGGCATGCTGCACTTCACTGCTCGTTTAACTGTAACAGAATGCATTTTTTTTAAAACAGAAAATGTATTGTTCTACTCTGCTGGGAGATATATGGTTGGGGGTTCGGTGGAGGTTTAGCTGAAACGCCTGATAGTTTCACCTCGGCCAAGTTCCTTGAGAGAGAGAGCTGCGGTAACATGTTACGCTGATTGTTTTGAAAGCCGCTTCCTTGGAAATGGGAGTTTTGGTGCAAGCTTGTCATTGGAGCACGCGGCAGATAACCGCCAGCTTGCTTGCAACGTCCAGCCAATCGCGATGGCTTCCCCCAAAAGGGGCCAATCCTAATGGCTTACCCCATAAAGGGGCCAATACCGACGGCTTCCCCCGTACAGGGGCCAATCCCAATGGCTTCCCTCGTAAGGGGGCCAATCCCGACGACTTACCCCATAGGGCAGCGTCAGACACTGACTAAGTGCTCTGAGTTTTACAAGCCAAAGGTTTTTTAATGTTCCTACATAAAAGGCTTTTTACTGAGTTTTCTTTCATCATGTGTCAGGACTGGTGTTGAGGGAGGAGGGTTTTATCCGCTGAGTCACAGCTCAGAATAATTAAACCCACCCTACACTCACAACACTCTCACTCACATAAGTGCAATGGCCTGGTGTTAAGAATGCTTTTATATGACAGCTGTACCCATTCCACATCGTGGCGTCATGACATCATTCCACTTTAAAGACTTTGTTCAATCAAATTCATCAGTTATATTATACATAAAGACCCAAATGAAACAATACTATAAAGGTTATTCAGTTATTATTCAACAGGGATGTGAAACTAGATTTATTATTCTAAGAACAACAAAATTATTACTCATTATTGAAGGATTTGGTACTGGTCATTTGGAGACACTGGGGTCAAGGTTTGCGTGTACAAAAACTGTTACCACCCGCAAAAAATCGTCCGAGGTGATCAACTAATGAGGTGTAAAGAGGATTGCGTGTGCTAAAATTGAAAGCTACGTTGATTTCTCATTTTTGCGGGTTAGCCTGGATGAATATGCAAAACTGGGCATCCCTATGTTAATTTCCGGGAAGGTGGTCATGCAAATCGATTACTTTAGCACTAAGCCCAAAATGAAGTTTTGGAAAGGTATTTGCAGGTGCATTTTAGTACAAATGGAAAGCAGGTATTAAAAGATATGGAATCGATAAGATCACGGCTTTCATTGTAGCAAGACACTTACGGATGTGTTTGGAATATCCATAACTGAACTTTCTGAATGACTGCTTAACAATGGGGGCTAATTAACTGGCCCATTTTAGCTAATGCTCAAAATACACAAGAAGAGAATTTGTGGATCGCCTACATAGGCTACATCATGGCAGAAATTAGACATCCAGTGAAACAGTCATTTACATGTAGGGCTCTATTTTAATAAACCAAACGCAATGGTGAACGCAAGAGTAATCGCTTGGCGGTATCGCTCTGAGGGCGTGTCGGCGAGAAATTTGGTAATTTCATGACGGCAATCTTGACGCACCTTATGGCGGTATTGCTAAAAGGCTGGGTTTAAATGTCCAAGGTGTGTCTCTATGGTAGCCAATCAAATTGTTGTTCTCATGCTTTAAAAAAAAGCCAGTTGGAACGCAATCGCTCCATGCAATTTCATAATGAGCAACCCAAACGCACTGGACCGTCAACGACAAGAGCGATTTTCCGCACAGGAATCAGACATACTTGCAACAGAAGTACAGGCTAGGACTGTAGTAATTTATGGATCACAATCCACACCGCCTCGTCTCCCAGAAGTTCGGAAGGCACGGGAGGAGGTGGCGAATGCATTAATTAGCCTACATTAGGTGATGTAGGCATAATTATGATTCAAATGGTAGGCTTATGATTCAACTGTGTCAATGTGTAATTTATATATTATAGGCTATTGGCCTACATGATCGCAAGTTTCTTGTAAGCTGTCCTGTTTTATTCTAGTAGTTTAAATTAAAATTAATTAATTAATAATAATTATAGGCTATTTGTTCATTAAATGGAAGTGTAATGTTGGCATCACCTATAGACACTACATAGAACTACATGACGAATAAGTTGCCAAATGGCCAGAGTCTATTGCGTTCCCGCTAAGAGGTGGTTCCAGCTGATCATAACGCAATGGGTTTTCGTTGGTTCAAATTGTCACTGAGCCGAAAGTATTTTAGAACACGCCCCAGACAGCGCCACCCATCCCACTGCAGCGCAAGCGAAAGGATGTTATGTTGAGAATTTGTTGATCCTAGCGGTATTGCTGAGAAACGCCATAGCGCCAGTTTTAAGACGTTGATGCTGTCAACAAGCTTGCGTTTGACTATACCGTCCCCTTGCGCTGGTTTGAAAATAGAGCCCAATGACTCTTAGTTGATCACCCGCAAAGTGTGAAATGATAGCACGTCCAAATAATTTGGCTGCGCCCACAAAATAACACCCCTTATTTGGGATCTTAGTAAATCGACCCCATGGTTTCCTGCTATTCCAATGCTTTCCACTGAGGACTAATGACTTTTTAAAATATGCTTCATGCGTAAGTAACATGACACTTATAGTTTAACCAATTAGCAGTGAAACCAATTAGTTTTGTGAGCTGCCAATCAGAAGTGATATTGAACTGAATATCCATTATAGACACAGGCACAGCATGTCAGACCACCAGCTCTAATTTTTGAAGTGACATGCTTCACTTTTCCTGGATAGAAATTTGAATACGTAGAGTATATGCATTTCCCTTGTGGTTTAATTAGCACAAATTTAATGGGGAAAAAATGTGATTGCACACATTTTCATGTCTTTAAGGGTACCTGCAATCTCCTCATCCTAATTGTTTTAGTTGCAGGTAAATTCTGGGAAATATTGGCAATGTATCCACAAGAGCTATTAGTTAACCATGAGTTAATAAAGCCTGCTGGGTTAAAAGTACCGCCAAAAAGAAAAAATGTCATAAAGCAATCATCAGACCACAAATACCTATTACTTGCAATAGTGAGTGTGTGATGTAATTTTCATTAGATTCCAAAAGTCGGTTTTGCCAGTTCCACTTTATTATTTTGTGATCTGTACCTATACATGTCCAGTTAAAGCTAGATTAAATGTGTCTTTGATAGAGTTCTGAATATATAGTTCCTGTCTACTGCAGGACAAAAGCAGTCATTTCTGATGACCTCATGTGACCTTTCCCCCATCTCATTTTATAATTACTCTTGAGAACCCACTTAATCAACTTTGCTTTTGTCCTTGGGAGTACAGATGTTAACAGTTATTAAGCCAAGTTAATAAAGTTGTCTAATGGTTTGTGGCTTCACATGATAATAGCAGCTTTTGAAATTAAATTATTTTAAAAAGACATTCTTTCCTGCTTTTCCATTCATCCCATTTAATATATTTTCCTCTCTCAAGTTAAAGTTTGGGGATCTACCTATGCAATGAGGTGTCTCATATCTAGACACGATGAGTAATGGCAGATGAACTGCCTCTTTTACCTTTAATGAGGTAATCAGTAATATTCTTGCCTTGCCAAATGCATTAAGATTTGGCATACAGGAACGGCATGACCCACTCTATCTATGTACCATATTTGACAGAGATTGGCTCAACAGTTATTAACTGTTGTGTATGTGCTATGAGCTTCTGGTGGCCATGGTTATCAGATTTGTTCTATGGTTTTCAGTTTGAGAAAACAAGCCCATCCTTGACAATCTCCCCTCGCTCTACCCCTCCCATCCCTGTTATGTTTAAAACAATAAATTAATGGTAAATGTGATCATTTGTTATTTGTTTGTCATGTTTAATTTATGTTAAATATTTAATATATTTATTTTTATGAATTTATTTTAATATATGTAATGGGCCATTTGTGTGGGTCACAGACCCCCACAGCACACACTACCATCACAAGTACATTTCAGACCTGTGGGAAACACAAAAACTGCCTGTACATGGCTCACTTTCTAAAACACATCCATTACATGGCTCATTTTCCAATCTGCATCTATTACATGGCTCACTTTCCAATCTGCATCCATTACATGGCTCACTTTCCAATCTGCATCCATTACATGGCTCACTTTCCAATCTGCATCCATTACATGGGTCACGTTCCAATCTGCATCCATTACTTGGCTCACTTTCCAATCTGCATCCATTACATGGCTCACTTTCCAATCTGCATCCATTACATGGCTCACTTTCCAATCTGCATCCATTACATGGCTCACTTTCCAATCTGCATCCATTACATGGCTCACGTTCCAATCTGCATCCATTACATGGCTCACGTTCCAATCTGCATCCATTACATGGCTCACATTCCAATCTGCATCCATTACACGGCTCACATTCCAATCTGCATCCATTACATGGCTCACGTTCCAATCTGCATCCATTACACGGCTCACTTTCCAATCTGCATCCATTACATGGCTCACGTTCCAATCTGCATCCATTACATGGCTCACGTTCCAATCTGCATCCATTACACGGCTCACGTTCCAATCTGCATCCATTACATGGCTCACTTTCCAATCTGCATCCATTACATGGCTCGCTTTCCAATCTGCATCCATTACATGGCTCACGTTCCAATCTGCATCCATTACATGGCTCACGTTCCAATCTGCATCCATTACATGGCTCACGTTCCAATCTGCATCCATTACACGGCTCACGTTCCAATCTGCATCCATTACACAGCTAACTTTCCAATCTGCATCCATTACATGGCTCACGTTCCAATATGCCTTGAATGTAAAGATAGTTTGGGCCCTATAACTGTGGCCTATTGGGATTAGCATATTTATATGTGTTGGCCCCTGGGCCAGAACCCTGATTCATCCACAAGCAGATTTAAAACAGTCCCATAGTGTAACTAATGAGTGACTTTGGGGACTTCAAACAACGGACTCCTTTATTATTATTTTGACACACAACATGCATAAATATACTATCAGTGTGTTAGCATCCTCCTAATTGGTGTAACCTTTTTCATTGTTCAGTAAGATTTCTAACACTCTGTGTCTTTGGGGAAAACAAACAATTAAAAGCTGAATGAAAAAATTCAACTCTTATGATTTTTTTTTGGTGCAAGATAGTTTCCAAATTAGCAATTGGCTTTCTTTCAACTTTTTTTCCAGCTCACTCCTACATCTCCTCCAGCTTTCTCACAAAGACCAAAGTGACAGAAATGAGTCTGGGTTTGCAAACCTTGACGTTGGAGAGCTGGACTGTGTACTTTGCACCACACTGGGGTATAAATTGCATCTCAAAAAACACAGAGAGAAAGCCAACCGCGTGCTGAAACTATAAAGTCAGGATATCAAATATGTGCATAAACAATAACAAGATTTGGAAAAATAAACAAAAATGAAATATATCAGAAAATAAATGAATAAATAAATAGTTTGTAGGGCAGTCTCTCTTTTTTGAACAGCCAGGAATTATCTAGCCAGTACTTTTCTTTATGTGTCACGCGCAACTCCAAAATAAGACAGCAAGACCCGATTTATCATTCCTCGCCCCATTACACAGGAAACCTTGAAGAGGCTGTGACTCTACTGTGAAGCACAGCGGAAGCGTCATATGAGAAGGGAGACTGAAATTGTTGCCTTTCCGTCCATGATTTATGGCAATCGCCTGGACATGTTATGAGCAAAGACAGGTAGGTTAAACATAATCCTATTTCCCTCCAGGCATGGGCAGACGCAGATGTCATCGATGGATAATGGCGGAATTCATTTGGGAATTGTTTCAAAGTCCATTTATTCCTGCCCCATCCCTCTTAGGGATTTTTTTTTTTTTATATATTGTTCATGCAGAACATCAAGTACTTTCAGAACAACACAAATAAGCACTTTTATAACTGTACTCTAACACTGCGTTCTGATAAAGGCTGCAAACAATCACAGTTATGCATATTTAGAAAAGAAAGAAAAACATGCTCAACATGTTTTACATTCAGACCATCAGGAAATTAGATTTTCAAGCACAAACACAACCATTAAAGAGCTGTATCTTAATATCCACCACCACACAGTACCATTGTGCCAAATATGCATCATTCTGAAATAAGAGCCATTTCAAAACAAGAGTTCCATCCAGTTCAATTTCCTATCACAAAGAACAATGAAATATAAAAATATATATTTCTCTCAGCAGTTTTTTTTCTTATGTATTTATTTTGAATAATTTAATGCCAAATGAAAGGTGTATTGCACATCCGATTGCTATTACTTGTATTATCAGTCTCAGAGGGTCATACAGTTAAGACCATACAGCAGTACACATTTGTGTGTCTGTGTGTGTGTGTGTGTGTGTGTGTGTGTGTGTGTGTGTTTGTGTGCGTGCATGGGCGTCTGTAGTTGACCTACTTCTACAGTATGTTTTTTACCATATCAAAACTAAATTATATGAATTCATTTTTTTATATATAATTTATTCTGGCAGGGGTTATGACAAAATCATTTGTTCACTGTCAAACAAAATAAAAGTAGTTCAGTCTCCTGAGCAGCTCAGTTGGCAATACTGGTTGCCATGGGAACAGTTTGGGCCCTATAACTGTGGCCTCTTGGGATTGACCGTTGAATACATCACTAACTAGCTATAGCCAGGGTTCTGTTTGACCTGTTGTGTGAAAGTGAGTCACTGGCTTTCTGGTGCACAGAATTTAGGTCTAGTACTCTTGGTATAGGTGCAGGTGGCACTGTGGTAAGCTGAGTGACAGCGTCTGTGTTTTTGCACACGTAAAATATTTGAAAATGTTTTGAAAACAGTGTGTCGACTTTGTCCTGGTTGAAGATGTGGAAGAGCAAGCCTAGCCTAGAACAAGCTCGATCATTTCAATTACAGCATAAGACAGTATGTTAAATATTAATCTGAACACAGGGAATTTAAGTCTTGTACTGAACTAATAAAGTGCAGCTATTACTGCTGCTAGGCACAGCGTGGTGCTGTTCAATCAGGAG
This sequence comes from Synaphobranchus kaupii, assembly GCA_029718625.1. NCBI lineage: Eukaryota > Metazoa > Chordata > Actinopteri > Anguilliformes > Synaphobranchidae > Synaphobranchus > Synaphobranchus kaupii. Next base: position 64,470,858 of record CM056380.1, read on the forward strand.
CCTCCTGTTTCCGTCACTGGGACAGAGAAGGCGTAAAGCAGGGCAAGACACTGAGAGGAAAAAAGCCCCCCAAAAAACACAAAAGACAGCAGGATTCCTGACTCAAAACAGGAAGTGTGAAAGGGGTCAGCCAATCACGAGGTCACGGTTTGTCAGCTGTTGCCCGTGTTCCCTGTGCTTCGGAACTTAGCATAGCTGAGCGGAAGGACAGCACTTCCACCATGACACCATCATACCCCCCTTCCCCTCCCCACAAGAAAAGGGAAAAAAAAAGCTCCACTTCTCAGTCCCTCTCCTCTGTCATCATCTATAATCCATCTCTCCATCCTCGCCGCTGCTAACCGGGCCATCACCGTGCTCTCTGATACAAAGTGTTCCCACAGAGACTTCCTCAGGAATGCATCTGCCATTTCAGTAACATGAAGGAGATGCTCGCATATCATTATTGATTCTAAAACAGACTTTTGTTTACCATGAGAAAACCGTCGTGTTCATGCATGTCTGCCTCCCGATACCAAAAGAACAGTTATATGTAAAAGACCAAAAGCCTAATGGCTATTAATAACATCCTGAGGAAATGTAAAAAAAAATGTCCTTCTCTTGGCTACAGTACAGCAAACTCCTGCAGTGCTTTTCAGCACCTCTCTCTGACAGTCATGTCCGACAGGGCCGTGCTAAAACAAAAAAAGTGTGGGGAACAAAACCCTGCGGACCCGCAGTGAGAAGCATTTCCTTTTCCCCATGTTTTCTTAGCAACAGCTGGCTGATAAAGGCGACGCACTTCCTCGTTTGGCCACTGACCGTTTTATAAAGGGGGTTGCCAAGGTCAGGGGCTGTGGAGTTGTGGGAACAGGAAGTAGAGCAAGACAACTGAGAATCCCCCTCCGGTGTTTGAGGGGTGAGCGCTGACTCACGCGTAAACCAAATAGGTTCATCTGTCCATCTAGGCCCCGAAGCCATGACAACAGCTTTACAGCCCTGCCCACTTCACTTGCACCACCAGAGACCAAGAAAGCACAGGCCTTTCTCATCTGTCAGGAGACAGGGCTGCTGTTGTGCTTTTTCCTCTGACCTCCATTATCAGCCCATTGAAAAAAACAGACACTGTTGTTTGAAGTGGAGGGAAAAGTGAAGAGTTGAGACATCCTGAGGGCAGGACATGAAAAAGCAGAGCCTATGAGCCCCCTGACACATGACAAACTGTCCCTCAAAAAACACTCTCCTTTGGTTCCTCCACACTCCAAAGCAGTATCACGCCCAGGTGTACCACAGACTCAATGGTCCAATCAGGAAAGTGTGTCAGTTTCACAAGATGCTTGTTGTTTTTATGTACACAGAAATGCACAAATTCCCCTGCTTTTTTACATTTTATCACACCTAGCTATCAATGCAAAACCTGGAGTAACATTAGAGAACACGCACGCGTACACACACACACACACACACACACACACACACACACACACTTGTATTGAACACTGACATCTTTCCCAGTTTTTTATCAAACCCTCTACCTGCAGGTGGTGGACACATGCTGATGACTAGATTACCTGTGCTTTAAGGCACTGGTGCAGTTTCCTCTGTGATAGTATCTCCTAGAAGGTCTACAGTCACTCTGTACTTCCCATAATTAAACAATCTTTGTAAGACTCATATTTTAATTATGAAAATATATTTTGCTGCAGGAGCTTCAAGAGCACAAGGGTCTTATTACATTCCTTCCAGGACTAAACACGCAATATTTGTATAATTCTTGCATAACATACAAAAACATGCTTACTCCCACACTCCAGCTTATTTTTTACATTCTTATATTCTTGGATGAATGGAGTGATAAATGTTATTGCATTCTTTAACATTAATTTAACATTTTGGATCATTAAGCTTTACTTTAATGAAAGAAGAGTGAAAAATAACCTGCCTAGTTGTTGCAAGGAAATGTGTGTGTGTGAGTGTGTGTGAGAGCGAGAGACCGAGAGAGAGAGAGAGACAGAGAGAGAGAGAGAGAGAGAGCGAGAGAGAGAGACCGAGAGAGAGAGAGAGAGACCGAGAGAGAGAGAGAGAGAGAGAGAGAGACGGAGAGAGAGAGAGAGACCGAGAGCATCATATTAATATGCCAATATATCATTGTGAACACAATATATTAAAGAGAGCTCCAGCGGGTGGTGAAATGGGAGATCTTGAATCATATGGTGACTCTGCCTCATTTCAAGGCATCTATTTCACTACATAGTTTCGACAAGAACACGCAGGACCCAGAGAAGTGCACAGTATCCTTCACCCCATTTAACTTGAGATTCAGATTCATTCCATCTGGATGCTGGATGATACTTCAGTTGTTCTTCTTTCTCTCTACATCCTAGAGATGTAGAAAACTCCAAGGTCACCCCACTAATATTGAGTTTATCCAATTAAGTTGAGAACACATATTTTTAATTATTGCTCTAAGCTGAGAAATAATTTAAGTTTCTGCGCAAACATAATTGAAATAATGAAAGCTCATTCATTCCGTGATGGAAGAAAATTGATTTATGACTATGACAATTGTAATGCGTAATGTAATGTAATGTAATGCTTTGTTGTTCCTCACAGAGGAATGGCCAGTTTTCAGATGGTATGCCTATGGCAAGCAATGGCCGGAAACATTATTTCAATTACCTTTTTTACCTTTTGGCAAACTATGGAACTATTTGCCTATGCAAATATATACTGGTTTTATCCCAGGACAAATTAAATAAATATTTCTCCACTTGTTCCACCTGGTTCTGTCTAATGGTACAAAAAGGGGGTTAGTGATACCTTTACTGGTAACAGCCATTGGCAGAGAGCATTCTGATATTACACAGTGAAGTCTTCGGTGTTAAATCAACTCTTACAGAGTAAATACAGTATGGTCTCTATTGGATTTATACAGTGGGCGCAACATCTAAAAAGTTAGGTGCAAGTGCATTTAGGGCATGTCCAAGTCCACTTTTGCTAGTTTGACGGTGCGTTATTTGAGCGCTAAGTACAGCACATGGTGCAAATGGGCTGAACTTAGTCTCTCCATTAATTATAGGTGCGTCTTGGGCGTAGGATGCAATAAACCAATCAAAATGTCATATCCCATTCCCTTTAAGAGTCTGCTTTCCACCTTGGTGGATTGCTTATGTGATGGCGAAACAGACATGCTCGTGTAGTGCAAGCAAGGAATAGGCTATATGCATCAATAGTATGATCAATATTATTCGAACTAACCATTATGACCCGTTTTGATATACACTATAATAATCTTTAGCATTAGGGTTTAACACTGGCATGGGTTCCCGGTAATTCCCGACAGTGCTGCTATTTTAGAAAATGTATGCGGTTAAATTTCGTTAAAAGCACCTGTAACAGCTGAGAATAAGCTTCTGTCTCACCTTAGAAAATGCCAAATTAGCCTACTTGTTTAACAAATTTTGTTTGATTATGCAATGAAGCATTGTCAAACATCAATTCCATGAGGCTGTTCTCATGGAGTTCTTGAGTTCAAGCTTCATCCGAAGTTCATTACCTACATTCTAATATTGATTTATAAATACTGTTATTTTGCCTTAATGATGGCACTAAATACAATAAAGCTGTCAGGTTGGCAACCCAGAGGTTCACGCATATTTCCCCTTGTTTTATAATGTCCTGTTTATGGAAATGTGACTAACGCATTTTACTAGCAGCTTAATGCTTTAAAAAGAAGTCTACTTTCCCGGGAAGACCGTGAAAAGTGCAGTTTACAGCAGGTGAAACAGACTCCTGCATGAAGTTAAAGCACAACTGGACTTTGGTAGAACTTTGGGTTGTGTAGTTACCTGGCCATGATATGAGTCCAAATGGTGGCGAAATATGTTTGTTAGTTACTCTGTGCTCCCCTGGGGTGATAATTAAGAATACGGTTTTTGTCGCTCTCCATTCACTTCTATGGGGAAGCTAAAACGGTCTCAAAATGCCACTTCTAGCACGTATACAACCGGGAAAGAAGCGGATTCTGTCAATACAAAAAATAACCAGTCCTCGTACGTATTTTTTTTTGTGTAATTAAAATTATTTCTAAAGTACTATTTTCTTCAGTGTTTTTAGCAAACTACCAGAAAGGACTACCAAAATGTCGGCAGGTCGGACCATATACTAGTACTAGGAACGTTTGCTTCTGTGGAAATTTGGACCAATGAGTGGTTTCTGACGCATCGGCGCATTACCGCTGTTTCTGGCACAAAAACATAGCATACCTACCGGATCTACATTCCAAATAAAATACGAAAAAGCAAGAAAAGGGCCATTGAATTAAAAACTGGTTATTGTTTGTATTGACAGAATCCACTTTTTTTGCGGTCGTATACGTGCTAGAAGTGTCATTTTAGCTGCCCCATAGAAGTGAATGGACAGCGTCAAATATCCCATTCTGGATTATCACCCCTGGGGAGCACAGAGCAACTAATGAACATATTTCGCCACTATCTGGACTCATATGATGGCCAGGTAACTACACAACCCAAAGTTCTACCAAAGTCCAGTTGTGCTTTAAAGCCAGGGCCGTTTCGGAACATTTTGGGGCCCTAAGCGACATCTTACAGTGTCCCCCCCCCAAACCCAAACCACTGTCGTTTTAATATCCCTTAATGAAAATGAATGACTAGTAGGCATACTTTATTATCAATAAAGCTTTTAATTAACAAATAAAGCACAATAGGAAAACAATAAATAACTATGTACAATACCTTTTTTTTGAAAATGAAACTGCACAAATATTAGTAAAAGAGAATAACACAGATCCTTTCAGTGTAAATTACAAGATTATTCTAATGCAATATAAAAACAATAAATAACTTTAAGGAAAGTTTGGACAGCATTGCTTTGGAATAGAGCTAGTTTAATTAGTGTGAGCTACGATAGGCAATATTGTTAGTTGTAACTTGGCCACATTTTGATATCAATACTAGGCAGGCCTAGTTTTTTGCAATTTGAAATAAAGGACTTACAGACAGTGCTTTGTATGCTATGCGTGAGTAACTTGGCATTTTTTTTGAAAACTTATTTTTTGGGGAAATATCACTTATTTTTATGTACTAATGTAATGTGTTTGGTAGCTATCTAATGATGATAATGCATGAAGATAAAGAGAGACATGCATACAGAATACATGCAAACACACGCATGCATTGTAGCTCAAAGAAAGGCATAGGTGTGAATTTTGTACTTTAGCCTACCATGAACTACAACTAAATTAAAGTGTTTGCAGTAATTTTAAGTGCATGACGGTACGTAGCCTATTTGAACTGCTTAAACTTTGCCCTTAGTGGTTGAGACGTATCCGTCTCAATTACAGTATTCATGTTAGTCTAAAATGAACTACAGCTTGAAGAAAACCCTGTAAATTTTGGCTTACGACCAATCCTGTCGCCACAGCCACAGACTGTAAAATGCATAAAATGCACCGTTCATACACGCTAAGAAAATCATGTTCACGTATAGAAACTACATTTGTAAAAAACGTTGTAGTTAAAGCATTTTCCCTTGCTTACTGTACTATAAACAGTACCTGATGCACTTTTGGTTTAGAAGACACCTATTCTTTTTCTCCAAAATCTCTCGTATAAATACGTATGTAGGAAACAAGTACTTACCAGTATATTCAGCTACAGCTGTTTTCTGATCAACCCTGAAGAGTTTATCTTGTTACATTTCGTCAAAGTCCCGTACAGTCCACATTTCCACAGCGACCATCCATATTATATACAGTATATAACCATGAGGGAGAATAAAACCTGAAGGTGGCAGACAGTACATCCTCTACCAGCCCTATTTTCCGTAATTGTGTTATCATTTCTTGTCTTTCATGCGTAACATATAATAAATGTGCTATATAAAATATAGCCATTTAGCCATTAAAAACACCCCACGGGGGCCCCATGGTGGTTAGGGGGCCCATTGCAGTCGCTTCTAATGCAAATAGGCAAAAACGGCCCTGGTTAAAGCACACATGCAGAGAATGGCATTAAAATTAATTGTGTATTAATTTTTCAGTTATAGTATAACAGATTAAATCAGCTGGGTTTTAATAAGCCGAGAGTATGGAAGCCTGGTAACTGTAATTTAAAAAAATATGAAGGACGAAGAATAAGGCTAAAATTCAGTTAACATGGTGAAATTTATCTCTGTTTTTTAACCGTAGGCTATCGAAAAAACCTTATGCACAGCGAATCGGGGACTGTAACCTAGGCTATTTGAAAAACAATAAATGCAATATTCACTGGACAAGGTTTTGAACTTTTTTCAGTCAAAACCATTCTATTTACTTACAGGCTGTAGGCCTAGATGTACAGAGCTGGATTGTAATGACATCTGAAGCCCATTTTCAGAACTCTGTCTACTAGAAGAATGTCCGTCTATTGCAGTGCTCAAATCTTTGACCTATGGACCCTTTTATTATTATGCATTTTGTTGATATAGCCTACACAATAATAATATTTCACATTGTAATCTTGATATTTTTAGTCATGCTTGTGTGTGCCCCTGTGTGTAACAGACAGGAGTGTGTACGCGCATTGTGCACACGCCTATGTAAACACACTTATATGCGCCATTAAAATAACATGTAAACAACTGCGACATGAATTTAGACCAGGTTTCTGGTGGTTTTAGCACAAGCGCTTTCTGCTGGCTCATGATAGCAATACGGCAAAAAAAAAAAATCCTGGCCATACCTCATCTTAAGGCCAACACGCCCAGTTCACTTGATATGGGCACAACATCACTTGCTATTTAACCGACGTGAGCGCTAGGGGCTATAATGAACCCTGCGCCGGGTGTAAGATAGCAAAGACACTTGCGTTTGGGCTAGCGCCACTTCCAGATTTCTGTTCTCTGAGTGCCGGGTGTAAGATAGGGCCCAGTGTGTACTATGTTCGAGTTGAATTTACACTGGGCATTTTACTGTGTAATGTGATTTCTCTCTCTATCTGTGGAGAAACCACACATTCCTCACAGGAAAGCGCTCTTTGCTGACTACGTCTTCTCGCCTTCCCGCAAACACCTATTGTGCTGATGATAAGCCGGAAATAGGAGAGGTCAGTTGGAGAGGTGACCACTGTCCTGAACTGGAGTCTTAGTCATGGTTTTCACCGCAAGCAAAAGCAAAATGCTCGAGATACAGGAAAGGACAATGTGATTTTTAAAATACCAACTGGAAGCCACTGGGTAATCACGAGCGGGTAATGAAATATGCACAAGATGTACACTTGGAAAATTGGGTGAATGTACAAGCAGGTGTTTTGACATATGTAATAATTGAATGTCCTTGTTAAAGCATATTTTAGGCTACCTTCTGTGTGGTTCACAGAAAATTAAATGTGTCTTGGGCTTAGAAAGAATGGGAACATTTCAATTCCGTCAGGGAAATTAAATTAAATTCAGCTCACAAATTGAAAAATGGCCATAATGTTCTATGAGAACTCTTAAATTCATGAACTGAATTTCAATTAACTTCCTGAACTGACTGATTACACAACCCTGGAACTTAACCCTGGAGCTTAACCCTGTAGCCCAACCCTGGAGCTTAACCCTGCAGCCCAACCCTGGAACTTAACCCTGCAGCCCAATCCTGGAGCCCAACCCTGGAGCCCAAACCTGGGGCTTAAAGCTGCAGCCTAACCCTGGAGCTTAGCTCTGCAGCCTAACCCTGTAGCCCACATGTGGAGCTTAGCCCTGCAGCCCAACTCTGGAGCCCAACCCCAAAGCCCCTGTCTCAGAGATAATTTACAGGATTAGAGGGCCTATATGGCTTTGGGGAGTAAGTTCCTGTGGAGTGCCTATGGAGCTGGGGAACAGACATGGCCTCCATCTGTCTAACACAGCACGGACAGTGTGGGCACGACACAGCTGTTTGTTTAGTCTGCTAAGGAACTCATTATTACAGCGTGTTTGCATGGGGCTGTTTTTTATCTGGCCTGTCCTGTATCTCTATGGCTAAGCCGACTGGACAGGGGTAATAATTTATCCTGACAAGAAAAATGCTGCTGAACAGACAGCCCTTCCTCCTGTCTCAGACTCCTACCTCTCCCTGCACATCATGCCAGTCCTAGGAAAAGCAGACGTTCCCTATAGTGTCTCTCACTCTCTCTCGCTCTATCAGAATATGATTGGTAATGAGCCGTGAGCTTGTCGGTGCTAATAAGAACATGGCAGTAAAAGTTTCCCAGACAGGTTTGCACATGTATCCTGAAATTCTATGTTTGCATAAGATAAGTAAACAAACTAATGCTACCTCTAAATATGCCTCCAAGCAGTTAATTATTCTAGAATTAGTTTCTGGTTTTGATAATGTACTTTTTGACCATTTTAAAATTCTTTCTAAGTAAACATCCCCAGTCAGGGATACTTCAGTGGACATAATTGCTCTATGCCTGTCAAGCTGAGCAAGTCATTATATTCCACAAAATCACAATATTTTCTTGGAGCAGAAACACATTTTAAAATTTCTGGTAATTGTGTTCAATTTACCCACCAGTGTTTTGCAAATACCTTGATCAAACAACGCCACTGGAATGGTGTTAGACGCAGCAAGAACCCAATAGGGAAAGGCACCAAGGAGCATTACGACTGGATGAAAGTTACGTGCTCTTGGTATTTCTATTCTACTCAGAGAACAGAAATCAGGAATCAGACAGGAATGCACTGGCTCCAGTGGGTGAGCTTGAATGTTCAGCCTTTGTTTTGACACCCACAAACCTAGTTCTGTCTTTGATCAGCATATAAGCAACCCCCCTCCCCTCATTATCATTAGATAAGCCAGAGCAGGCTACATGCAGATCACTCCTAAACATCAAAGGGCATACACTTCCAGACACACCCGTGTACTCATTCTCTTGTGAAGTGATGAATGCAGAGCCTCACAATGCAGCCTCATTTCGATGGAAATTGTCCAGCTATAGAACATCTAAGGCATGTTACATACTCTACGCAAGGAACGCACGCAACAATGCAAAGAGCAACGCATTACAAAACGCATTGTGTAGTCCAAATTTTGTAATGCAATGCAAAAACATGTGGTGCAATTCCACACGTTTCTGTTAGAGGTGCTAAAGGTAAATACTGTTCAATACTGTTCAAACGAAGAAGTAATCATTTCCGATGTAAGGTTATTTGCTCCAACCAGATTAGTCTAGGCTGCCAACTAGTGGACAGTGCTAAAAGAAGTCGGTAAATGCGTGTTTGGTATGTAAGCAAAGAGTTTGCATATGTCCCGCATCTGCATTGGTGTTTTAATTCGTTGGTTAGAGTAGATACCAGGTTAAAGACTGGATACAAGAACCCTAGTGCTCAATTAGTGATAAGAGAAGGACTGTTCGAGCACTATATAATATTAAACAAAATAAATACTTGCAAATAAATGCAAATGAATGAATGGTTTTAGTTTTATCATCTGTTTTTACATTTCTGCTTTAGCAGTTTGTTTAATGGATAAGTCATCAAGGGTCTGATGTATCAAACACGCCTTAAACCATCACTCTGCTGCCAGAAATACAGTAGATATGGATGGATAACATGAAGGGTTTCTTCTCCTGACTAATGTTTCCATAGAGTTCAATAGGAAAATTTGTCAGGAGAAACAACCCTTAAAGTGATCATCCATATCTACTGCATATCTGGCAGCAGAGTGATGGTTTGAGGCTTGTTTGATACCTCAGACCCTTAATGACTTACAGCCATTTTACCAACCATGTATTCCATACTGTTCCATACTGTTATGTATTCCATAATTTACAGCTAAATCTAGTCCCACCCCCCAATTCCCATAGTGATCCATTCAAATGCAGAGACGTTACAGTATCACTTGTTAGAGTACCAGAAAATACGATATCAAGAGTATTTTGATGTCGTTGGGTCATAGACATCAGGAAGTCATGGCATGCAAAGGATATGCAACGAAATATAAAAAATTATTACTTTATTCTACATTATGTTAAACTGTCCAATATTTTTTGATGCCCAAAATTGGGGGAGACTATGTACGAAAGGTTCTATAATTTCTAAATGGTTCATCCGATATGGATGAAAATACCCTCAAATTAAAGCTGACAGGCTGCACTTCAACCTCATTGTCATTGTCTCCTTTCAAACTCAAAGTGCTAGAGCACATAACCAAAATAACAACAAGATAATCAATGTTATTCACTTCACCTTGTGTCAAAAGAGAGGCATTCGCTGAAATCCAAACTGAAAAGTTTTGTTTGAGCCACTATTCCCCTATTCGTGATGTAAAAAAAAAGGTAAAAACCTTTTTTCTACGTAAGCAAGTCAATGCTCCATCTCCCCTCTTCTTGATTGATGGGTATTCAAACTGCACAAATTAAAGAGTAACTACACCCACTGTCTCAGCCTGTCTCCGCCTACTACACAATTTTGAAAAATACTTTGTGGGGTGAGCGAGGGAGAGGGGTGGGGGCGGCATCACCATTTGCATAAATTAACGTACATTGTACAAATGATTTTGTATAACTCTGATCAAACTGTCAAACTAGACATTGCACATCAAATATGAATCAAAATTCAGCAACTGCATGGCCTATTTCTCACCTCAAATATTTTCAGAAACATATTTAAGTGGACTGTTTTGGTGGAATAAGCGAATTGAACAGGACGCCATGATGTTCCGGTTTAAAAACGTGGAGGCGAAATGAAAGTAACAGTAGGGGTGTATCCGGAGCCGAATACCCTATTCGGCAAAGCACGAATAATGCGTTGGAACCAAGGGGCCAAGACTCGGCTTTCATTTTGAAGCTCACTTCTTGGTTGGGCTGGGTGCCATTGCTCACTAGCGCCACTGCGATTGGCTCCAGTATAGGTCTTTCACCATGTAAGTCAATGGCAGCAATGTGGTCAAAATACTCAGTCAATAAATTTTTCCCACAAAAAAATGTAATTGCAATAGGTGCCTTTCCTTCATGTAATGCCTCTGCATGTGCTGATTTTTTTAAATATCGTGTCGTTTGGACAGGGCATTAACATTTGTTCAGGACCAATCAGAGGGACAGGTTGAGTCCTCTTCGGCTCCACGAAGCAGGCGCAGTTTGTACAAACGGGCGGCGAAAAAGACATCCAGAGCTTCAATTCAGTTTTTACGAGACCGTGGAAAGGCAATGGGTGACGTCACAGTGGCTTTGTCCATATTTTTATACAGTCTATGGTTGGAACAGATATTTTTTTCTACCTGAAGTTGCTCGTTAATATTTGGATTTGGAAAAAAATTATAAATAAATTTTAAAAAAACGAGAGAGAGGCACTAATTTGGCATGGCTAGCTATCTACCAGAGATTTAATTAATTGAGATAGCCACTAACTGGAGTGATTAACACAAATGCCCTATCAAAATCAGCATTATATAAAACCAAACTGTGACTTAATGTTTATAAAGATATTTTGCTAACGTATTACTCTAGATCAGGAAGGTCTCCTGTATGCTATTCAACTGGAAATGAATCCACACTGTAGACTTGTAACGTTAACGCAACATACGCTAGTCTATCAACTAGTGTATGTTGCGTTAACGTTACAAGTCTACAGTGTGGATTCATTTCGAGTTGAATGTTATACAATTTGGGTAGAAACAAGCATTCACAGAATCTGTGATATAGACTAAATATTTATTTTAATTAAGTTACAACAGTGTGATTGTCGCGAATATACCTACATGCAAATCCACTTTTGATGTTGTTTTTCCCACCCATTAACAGCACAGCAGCCAAGAGCTGGCTCTAGTTAACAAGCTAACATGTACAGTAAGCTGAAAGTTTAATGAATGAAACGGATAGTGGGTTGGAAGCTGATATTTCTCTCGACTCCACCAGGCAGTCTGTCATTACTTTTCTCGTATGGAGGGCGAAAGCGAGTGGCTGGCTAGCTACGCTGATTGTAGCTTGCTCTGCTGCAAGTATAAATGTTACGCCAGACCTCAGTGCTCAATGCTGCGCAAAGGCCAACGTTAATGCCAGTGGGCTCAATCCGCAACAAGCACTGTCACTGTGGTTACACAAATGACACAAGCACACACACACACACACACACACACACACACACACACACACACACACACACACACACACACACACACACATACCCTCGCCTACCGCTTCATACAACCTACAATCTGTAATATGTTTAACCATCATTAATTTGGCATCACATTTCACATAATAACCATTTACCTTCCATTTCAGATAGCGCAAAAACAAAACGAGAGGACTCAGGGCAGGCTGAGCTAGCGAGGAGCAATACAGGGGCAAACTATTGAGGTGGGGGGGTTCTAATTTCATACAGTAAAAAAAATAAACTAACAAAAAAAAGTACAATATAAAATCACAACAGGCAGAAATGTTTGTTATTGTGGAAATAGTTTCCCTTCAAATGTATAATGGAATGGTTTCATGTTTTTATAAAACTGCCTTTTCATTCTGAGTTGATTATATATTGTATTTTTCCAGTTCTTATCCAAAATTCCGGGTTTATCCGAATACAGATACAGATAATGTTGATGGTCCAACAGATACAGATACAGGTAGTGGCATAGCTGCACACCCCTACTCCAAAGAGGTACTCTGACATCACAAATGGGCCAGGGGCAGCACAAAGGCACTTTTCTACCAGTTTCTTATGAAATAACGGAATGCATGAATAAGTTTCATTATAAGGTAGGCATACAAACACGTTTACAGCGGAACAAAAGGATCTAGATTGTAGTTACCCTTTAACGTTAGCCCTTTAATTACAAACAGTTTTCCCCTTGCTGACTCCTCCTATGTGCCTATGACACGTTACCGAATGGATCTATCGGCCCTCCCCCCAACTGTAACTCCTCCCTCCTCCCCCCTCCCGTCTATGTTCTCTCACATGAGCCCAATTCACGTCTTTTGAAATTGTGAAGTGGGCGGAGACAGAACAAAAGCCGGTGTTTATTACCCCTTTAAGCTCTGAGAGTCTGACTCCCCGAACATCTGGACCTGGGTGTGTGCTGGCATTCCAAGCAGGAAGGTGTGTATGCCCCCCCTATGTAATGTCTATGTAATGTGTTTACATAGACAATGCAGAAGAATTGCATGGTGTAAGCAGGAACAATCACATTGAAGCGCAAACTTCACAGCACAACAAACACACGTTCCTGACAAGACCATTCCACTAACGCACTGTCTGCCCGCACACAGGCACAACACTCAGATTCCATTAAAATAAGGAAATGCATTAACTAACATCAGCAATCATTTATGAATGCTAATTAATGTAGCCTTGTCATAGCCTACAAGCAAAATATTTTGATAACACTAAGTGCAGATCAATTAGATGGCGTGAATGCAAATTTTGTTCTGCCTGTTGCTAAAATTAGTGCACACGGCAGCTAAAAAGATGACATCTGTCTATAGATGTTTAACAATGCATTCTCCAAGTCTCTTAAACAATTATCCATTAAAAAAACAACAGCTGAGCTAAAATCCTCATCGTATACGTTTTCAATTTTCATAATTTCATTTTGTGATTATTTTCTTCACCGCCGGTTCCCTGGTGTTTTTACAGCTGGGGTTCATTGGGGACGCTGGCCCATGTGCCAAGACTGTCGGCCACGCCCACACTGGCAGCAGCCAATCGCCTGCGGGATCAGAGAATCCCTGTCCTCTTCTCAGACTAACTGCGCTGCGGTCCCCAGGCTCTTCAATAACCGCCTTTATCATTATCTTCAGTCTAAACAGCCTTTAATTGTCCTAATGTTATGGAGTCAGTAAATCTTTTTTTTTCTCTCTCCCCCCGTATAAATAAAAAGCCGCAGGGAGGACATTTTAATGGCCTGATATTTGTCTTGTGTTCAGGCAGATGCTCTCCTAACTCTAGGATAATCCTGACTCCACTGTGGCCAGACAGAATTTCTGAGACCACATTAGAACAGTAAATAATTATTTTAAAAAACAGTGTAATTCAGGACTTGATGGTTATCCTCAATGGTTTATAATATGCCTGGTTTAAATCTGGATCCTGCGGGGGAATGGATCACAGATGAGTAGGACACTCCAACTTCAACTCGGACAATTTATAAATTGTATAAGATGACCTTCCAGGGCATAAATATCTGCAGAGTATGGCAGATGTGCAGTCTCATAAATATTTGGATATCCATATTTGTACAGCGCAAGGGTGTAAACTCTATTTTACACCCTTGCGCTGTACAAATATGTTTACAGCGTTTATGGAATACAATGTACCATTTGGATTTTCTTGAGTATTCACATATCACTACTACTACTGGTGGTGGTGCTGTTACTACAAGAACAACCGCATACTTTTGTCGAGGAATGTATAAGCAATAAATAATGGACCACAGCCCCTGGTGATTTAGCACAGAAAGACCCAGACTGGGAGTATTTTAGTGCCACTGATTAGCCCCACTAAAAAAGTGCATCAGACTGCCTTCATTCTCAAAGCGCCATTACTCTCTTATCCTCCTGCCTCAACAGGTTTCTGCCTACGCTGATCTCTTGAAGATACATGGAGCCATTCATTTCAATAAGCAGCGCTTCGTGTGCATGCCTGGATTTCTTCAAGTTGGACTCGTCAGCTGTACCGTTCTTCCAACTACACACAGTTTCTGTCCTAAAACATGGTCGCTCTGTTTCAGAGCGATGGGGAGACACACTTTGTATTTGCCTGGGTAGACTGGCACTGTTTTCCGCCTGACTGACCTTTTAGACAAAAAGGCTGATCTGGAAACACCTTGCTATGGACAGGTGAAAAGATATATTTTTTTTAAAACCCTCACATGGCAATTTCTTACAGCATTGTTCACTCTGAGGGCACTCTGAGTGGATAGCCTACAGCGTTTTCTTACAGCACTGCTCTAACACCTGAAAGCTGGAGTGGAAATCAATGTGAGATTGTGAGTCTAAGGCCACACAATTCCCTCATTTATATGTCAGCTCTTCAGGCACAGACCTAAATAGCTGACAAAACATGAGGAACTGAAAAGATAAGTACTTTCTCTATACAGACAGACACACACACACAAACACACACGCACACACACACACACACACACACACACACACACACACACAGAAACAGACACACACACACACACACACACACACACACACGAGACACACATAAGAGAATTATCATTGCTTTTATTTTTTCTAATATTTCTCAAACAGGAAAACTCAGAGCTCAGGTCCAAAGCTGTCATTATTTTCTAAATGTTATCCAAAGGACGGCAAATGTAATGATTTGCAGATTGTGCGCCTGAAACTCGAATCAATCTCTGGCAAGGGTTGCGCTATTGATTTCATGTAAAGCCGCGTCGCTCCAGCCCGCTCCCCTCCCACACAGTCCGCCGCTGCTCTCAAACGCGTCTGGGGGATTCAGCTGCACACAGTGCATTGGCCATTAATGAAACCGGGTAGCTTGTTTCCTTTGGCAAGCTTTTATTTTAGGTTATTTCACATGCGGGATCAGCCCAAATAAAGAAACCTTGTGAACACATCGCCCTCATGCAAAGCGAGTAGCTTAAAACCCAGACTGCTGGAACGAACCGGTATTCCTCTAAATCACTACTATGGCACATTAACTACATGTAGATTTCAACCATACTGTGAAATTCAATCACAGCACATTACACAAATGAAACAGTCATTTATTTGCGGGTGCACTTGCAGCATCTGGTTCAAGCCTCAATGTGATTATAAGCAAGCTACTGCACCCCACGTTTGCCATTTTGTTTCTTATTTTGCCTCTCTGTCAGAGACCAGTTCCTACAGATCGCTTTCTGATTGAATTGCTGGCAAGGCAGATCCTCAAGTCTCACAGGGGCATGCTGGGTAATATTCTGGAGGCACGGTAATCAATCATAGCGTGTCTGATGCATAAAGATCACCTGATGCACCTGAGAGGGTTACAGCTGGGACTAATGGTCACCAGGGTCGAAGAGGCAGATCTCTGACTGCTGGTGAGAGGTGGGGCATTTTGCACTCGGACCCACCCCTTTCTAATTCCACTCCCCTGACTGGGTGAGCCCAAAACAGCTGTGAGAAATCCCTAAAGGCCAGACCCTTTTTGAAATTAAATATACTGCAATGTATATGTTATAAATACGTAAACTTCTTTGAAAATATAATGATAAATATGTTTCACAGCAATGTAATATATTGCAACATCTATTTATCCAAAGGAACCCTTCCAGGTGAAAAAGGAGCATGATCTTCCACAGTAAAATACCCAGGTTCTAGATTACACAACACTGGCGTTTTCACATGAATGTGGTAGAGCTCACTAGCACCGCTCCACATGGATTCCAGAGGCTTCCACACATCAACCCATTTTCCACAGCGGCGACGCTCGCTGGCCAGTGTCTGTTGTTTGCGGTATGAGAGCCCTGCATGGCCATACCTATGGCTGTATCCCCCCCTCCCCTGGCCGGACCCCTGGGCTCCGCACATGCAGGTGGTGTGCAGTCCAAAAATGACTGTTTGAGAGCCAGTGTTTGTGTACGGACAATGAGAGTGAGGTGAGGCTCTTACTCATTTTTCTCCAGAACCAGGACCAGCTGTTCCCCTTCCGCCTCGATCAGCACCTTCACTGAAGCAGGATGGCTCTGAAATAAGAACGGACTGAGACTGTAACAGTGCACCCCTCCAATGTCAGACCCCCTCTTTCATTCAGAAAACATAAAGTAACACTTACATGACCACGACTTTCGTCAACACCCATTCCCTCCGAAAAAATAAGACCTAATTTTAATAATCATCTCAAATTTCATTTTTCAACATTTAGCTTTCATTTTTTTAAATTTTCATTCAATTTACTTCAACTGTTCGAACTTTAATTTCATTTTTTATTCACAAACACTACTGGATGAGTTTTCAGTGCTCACTAAAATTATTTCTTCAAACTGTTTATGAAGAAAAAAATATTACATTTACGTTTTACTTCATGTAAGGTAATTGTAAGTCAAGTAATGTTGATCGAAACCTGACTGTAGGTATTTCTCTGAAACCCCAAGTAGATGAATTCAGGCATAATCAGGCAAATCATTTATTTCATCATTATTACTTTTCTTGGTTCTTAGATTTGTTTGAGTACCCATCAATCAGTACCCGCTTCAATTCACACACTTTGGAGTTGTGCTAAGCGCTAATAAGCACTTCTTTAGCACTTCTAAAGTGCACATTCCCATTTCTGCTGAGATTTTATTTCAGCATGGAAACCTAATAATGCATAATTTATATTCATGATGCAGGTTGACCTTCTGCAGAGAGAATACCCATTCACAGAATTATCTATGTATTTCAGTGCTAAGTGACATTAATCTTGCCCGAGCTCCAGACTTTCAGTGCATCTGAAGTGTTATGTGTCCCCATTGCACTCTCGAGAGGGGCGGGGTGAGGAAGGGACAGGAGACACACAGACTCTTGGGAATTCTGGCTGCCTTCTTTTATGCATGAATAGCGGGAGAAGAAGAGGCAGGGGCCAAGACACCCGCCTTTTCCCAGAGAGAGTCCTTCGTTAGGGACGGAGAACGGCGCGTGTGAATTTACGGCCGCCTCCGTGTTTTCAAAATGGCCGCGATGGCGCAAAACTCCGGCAGGCAGACAATCCGTCTGCTCTGCTCCCATAACCCAGCAGGGGGTACGGCCTGTTTTGGGTTCACACAGTGCCAGGTCGCTGCTAAATTTACGCCCTGGTCTCGGAGGGCCATGCAAGGCCATCGGGTCATGGGTAAACATCCTGACCCTTGTGTGGACCGATTTGACAAGACAGAACAAAATTCAGTTCAAATATTTATATTTGCCTTGGAGTTATACAGCTCACATTGTCATTGTGTCCCCTCATAATTGATATGCTTATATTTAAGGCACACTCAGTACCCCACACAGGCCCCCCTCACACCTGTAGCCAGAGCAGGTATTCCTCTCCCTCCGAAGAGCGATCCTTTCAGTGCCCTCAGGGCGTTATGCTGGCCACTGTCAAAAGCCATTTAGTGAGCACTGCTTAAGGCTCTGTTCTCCAGTGTGTGGATGGGCTCCACAGTCTGGTATCTGTTAAGGCTCTGTTCTCCAGTGTGTGGATGGGCTCCACAGTCTGGTATCTGTTAAGGCTCTGTTCCAGTGTGTGGATGGGCTCCACAGTCTGGTATCTGTTAAGGCTCTGTTCCAGTGTGTGGATGGGCTCCACAGTCTGGTATCTGTTAAGGCTCTGTTATCCAGTGTGTGGATGGGCTCCACAGTCTGGTATCTGTTAAGGCTCTGTTCCAGTGTGTGGATGGGCTCCACAGTCTGGTATCTGTTAAGGCTCTGTTCTCCAGTGTGTGGATGGGCCCCACAGTCTGGTATCTGTTAAGGCACTGTTCCATTGTGTGGATGGGCTCCACAGTCTGGTATCTGTTAAGGCTCTGTTCCAGTGTGTGGATGGGCTCCACAGTCTGGTATCTGTTAAGGCTCTGTTCTCCAGTGTGTGGATGGGCTCCACAGTCTGGTATCTGTTAAGGCTCTGTTCCAGTGTGTGGATGGGCCCCAGGTCTGGTATCTGTTAAGGCTCTGTTCTCCAGTGTGTGGATGGGCCCCAGGTCTGATCTGTTAAGGCTCTGTTCTCCAGTGTGTGGATGGGACCCAGGTCTGGTATCTGTTAAGGCTCTGTTCTCCAGTGTGTGGATGGGCTCCACAGTCTGGTATCTGTTAAGGCTCTGTTCCAGTGTGTGGATGGGCTCCACAGTCTGGTATCTGTTAAGGCTCTGTTCTCCAGTGTGTGGATGGGACCCAGGTCTGGTATCTGTTAAGGCTCTGTTCCAGTGTGTGGATGTGCCCCACAGTCTGGTATCTTTTAAGGCTCTGTTCTCCAGTGTGTGGATGGGACCCAGGTCTGGCATCTGTTAAGGCTCTGTTCTCCAGTGTGTGGATGGGTCCCACAGTCTGGCATATGTTAAGGCTCTGTTCCAGTGTGTGGATGGACCCCAGGTCTGGTATCTGTTAAGGCTCTGTTCCAGTGTGTGGATGGGACCCAGGTCTGGTATCTGTTAAGGCTCTGTTCCAGTGTGTGGATGGACCCCAGGTCTGGTATCTGTTAAGGCACTGTTCCAGTGTGTGGATGGGACCCAGGTCTGGTATCTGTTAAGGCTCTGTGCGAGTGTGTGGATGGGCCCCATGGTCTGGTATCTGTTAAGGCTCTGTTCCAGTGTGTGGATGGGCCCCATGGTCTGGTATCTGTTAAGGCTCTGTTCCAGTGTGTGGATGGGACCCAGGTCTGGTATCTGTTAAGGCTCTGTTCTCCAGTGTGTGGATGGGACCCAGGTCTGGTATCTGTTAAGGCTCTGTTCTCCAGTGTGTGGATGGGCTCCACAGTCTGGTATCTGTTAAGGCTCTGTTCTCCAGTGTGTAGATGGGCCCAGGTCTGGTATCTGTTAAGGCTCTGTTCCAGTGTGTGGATGTGCCCCACAGTCTGGCATCTGTTAAGGCACTGTTCTCCAGTGTGTGGATGTGCCCCACAGTCTGGCATCTGTTAAGGCTCTGTTCTCCAGTGTGTAGATGGGCCCAGGTCTAGTATCTGTTAAGGCTCTGTTCTCCAGTGTGTGGATGTGCCCCACAGTCTGGCATCTGTTAAGGCTCTGTTCTCCAGTGTGTGGATGGGCCCCAGGTCTGGTATCTGTTAAGGCACTGTTCCAGTGTGTGGATGGGGCCCAGGTCTGGTATCTGTTAAGGCACTGTTCCAGTGTGTGGATGGGGCCCACAGTCTCGTATCTGTTCAGGCACTGTTCCAGTGTGTGGATGGGGCCCACGGTCTGGTATCTGTTAAAGCACTGTTCCAGTGTGTGGATGGGCCCCATGGTCTGGTATCGATTAAGGCACTGTTCCAGTGTGTGGATGGGCCCCATGGTCTGGTATCGATTAAGGCACTGTTCCAGTGTGTGGATGGGCCCCCCAGTCTGGTCTTGATCTGGACCGTGCCATTGCTGATTGTAGTGATACATAATTGGCCATAATGTTGTCCATTGAGGGAATTATTCAGTCAGCCAAGATGGCAACATCTCACCGCTCACCAGTGCCTCCCAGTGGTAAATGGGTGCCTGGTCTGCCAGAACATGAGGTGTCTTTCGTGACAATCTTCATCCGGCTCATATCTGCGGAAGCTCAAGTTGTGGGACGTGGTAACATCACGTTTCAGAGAAGATGGGCAGCTTGTCTGCACCCTCCTGAATCAATAGTGGAGGTTGCAGCAAAGAGCGTGGCTGGTAAATATGATTGGCCATTCCAATCATATTTATTGGGACAAAGAAAAGCAGAAAAGCATTAAAAAATGCTGGATGTACAGTAGACCATCTTGTATCAAGGCTTAGTTACAGATGGACTAACTAAAGCAAACTGTGTTTATGGTTACAGTAGCTATGCTGTGTCTTTCACATTATAGCTCCATACTCAGGTGCAGCTGCATGGCCAATGTATTACAGTCACATAGCATGCCAAAGCAAATTAACCTTCCCCTTTTTTCTTCGTAAATAAATCACTACAACCTCTCTCCATATTTTCCAAGGGAATATTTACAGTTGGAACTGGTGCACATTACAAATTCCTTTAGCAATCTTTTTCATTGAATGGAGTTTCTGCCCTGCGATGGATTTGCAAACTGTCCAGAGGGTATTCCTGCTTCTCGCCTAATGCATGATGGGATAGGCTCCAGCACCACCCCCTGCTCCTGACCAGGAATAAGTGGGTTAGATAATGGATGTATGGATATTTTTTTGTTTTATTTATTTATTTATTTGGCATACATGTAAATTTGAATGGAGTAAGTGGTTCACTGATAGGCTTACCTCTCCCCATCTCAAAGTGAGCCCTGCCCCTTTTCTCCAGTGCCAGGAAAAACTTACTCACCCATGAGAGGGCCATGTAATAAATCTTGGAAACTCTGAGTTTCAGTCCCCTGATTTTTGAACCTTGCCGAGATCCTTCCGCACCCCGTTTTTCCAACGCCTGGCAACGCTCCATGCTGCGCTGCTCAGAGGATCCTGATTTGGGGGAAAAATTCCACTCCAGCCAGCCCACGCTGCACCTCACAGCCCAGGGTGGCTCCTGACCACAGATTCAGTGTAACATGATAACATCCATTGAACATGTACTCAATTTGTCCAAGACATTCCCATAAAAATAGATTTTGAAAAAAATGTTATAAACCTTGAGTGGTACGCTTTGATTAACCCACCATGACCGCAGATCTCAGACCGCTGTTTGAGACTTTGAAACCCGTGCTCCATGGTAGGAGAGTTCCCACATGGTTGACTGAGAGTGGGAAAGTGCATGTAACACACTGCCTTTGTCCAAGAGACTCGTGAAGCTTTTATTTCTGTCCATGTTTGTTCACATTCTTCTGTCTTCCAGCCTGTCAGGCGGCAAGTACTGCAGTGACGTATTCAATTCATTCAAGGAGCAAAAAGTGATTCAAGTGTGCGTCCAACCCCAGGGATTAGCCCCTGGAGGTGGTTAGCTTTTGTTAGCAGTGGGGTTATTTAAGAAAGGAGCATTAGTGAGAAAGCAACAGGAGCATACAGATGAGATTGTGTTGATCATCCTGAATCATGAGCTGTGAATAGGACAGAGATAAGAGAGGTTGTGATGGTTTACCATAGATTTGAGGAGACTGATTGGCCTGCGCTGTTCTCCTTGCAGTAGGAAAGGTACCGTTGTGTCGTAGCGCTCCAGATTAGCACCAGCACTCTGCAGCCTTTTTGAGCCCTGGTGTTTCCCTGTAGAACAGACCAGTAACAGCCATTAAGACCAAAAGTGGTGGGCTCTGACACTCTGACATCCTTATTCAATTATTAAAGACCCTGTGTCATTTTTTCAAGTGCATCTGAAGTATTCATTAACCCACATGAAAATGTATACTTGCATTTTCTTTTCATAATTTATAAAAAATGTGTTTGATGTAAAGCATGCCATTTCTAAACTGGAGCTCTCACGCAGCATGCCAGTTCTGTAACAGATGATCACTTCTGATCGGTAGCCTACTAAACATTTGCACTGCTGATTGGCTACAATGTAAATGGATTGTACATTACACAGTAAGTGACCAATAAAATAACTTTATTGTTGTATCATGAAACACATCATCATAACCCCGATTGAAGGGGGGGGGGGGGCTTTCCTCACCTTACTGCCAAGCCTGAATATTCTATTGGCTTTGTTCACTCCAACAAAACAGCATGTGTATGTATCTGTAAGTGTGTGTGTGTATGTGCTTGCATGCAGTTGTGTGTGTGTGTGTGTGTGTGTGTGTGTGTGTGTGTGTGTGTGTGTGTGTGTGTGTGTGTGTGTGAATTATATGTGTGCCTTTGTGTGTGCGTGTACAGGCGAGTGTGCGTGGATTCCCGCAGGTGTGTGCATGCATGCGTGCGTGTGTGTGTGTGTGTGTGTGTGTAAAGACTGTGTAATTGGCCGAATACTCCTTAGTCTGGCGCACTCTGTCAGTTTCCTATGATACACTCCTTCCTTTCCTGCCTGGAAGAGCAGAAACTGGCTCTTAGCACCTCTGTATCACTCACACACAGGTTCAAAGTTGACATATTCTCAATAATTGCAACACAAAGTTCTTTTTTGCTCAGGCTTTCTCTGGTCAAGGCCAAACGTGGAAGCTGCAGTTCATGATGGAAAAGGAAATGGCTCCTTTCAGAAGTCCTCTTCCTTCTCTAAACAGTGTTAGCTTATCGGAACTCTGCTAGCATCAGCTGACCGTATTCATGTGGTGTTTGGACCTTACGGTGGACACCAGCCATTATCACTGCTTATGTATTGTTTCTTTAGAGGAGGATTCATCTTAGTTTCCAAACTTCAGGTGTGTGTGTGTGTGTGCACATGTGCGTGTGGAGAGAAATAAAGCATGTCTCTATATGCACATATATTCTCAGTGCGTGCCTCTGTGTCATGCCAGAGGCTAAAATGGTTTGAACGTGAGAGGAGCTGACTGCAGTGCATCCTACCCTATGGAATACTGCAACCCTAAATAAGGACATGCAGCTGTACATGTGCTGCTCATCATATCTACTGTATGTGCAATGCAGGGCCAACAGTCTCCATCCTACACAGGCCATCTCCTCTCACAGTTAATCTATTCACTTCCCACAGCTCCTCAGAGCACAGCACAGACCAACTGTGCACAACACAGCCTGGAGAGAGCTCAGAACAGCACAGTCTGGGGAGAACTCGGCACACCCTGGGATAACTCAGGCAGCACAGCACAGCCTGGGGATAACTCAGCACAGTCTGTGGATAACTCAGAACAGCACAACCTGGGGATAACTCAGCCCAGCACAGATCAGCACAGCTCAGTACCACTATAGATAACTCAGCCCAGGTCAGATCAGCACAGCTCCACCCAACTCTGCACAGCTTTGCACAGTACAGCACTGCACAGGACAGCATGCACTAGTCCCAGATGAGCACAGCTCAGCAGTGGTCCTGAAGGCCTAGCCTGTGTTAGAACAGATCCAGGCTCCATTGACAGCTGTACAGAGCTCAGTGAGAGGAGGAGTATCAGGCTGTGATGGGAGCCATGCAGGCAGGGCTGGTGTGGACCATCTAATGCTGCCAGAGACCAGGAGCAG
The DNA here is from genome assembly GCA_029718625.1 of Synaphobranchus kaupii. Classification (NCBI taxonomy): domain Eukaryota; kingdom Metazoa; phylum Chordata; class Actinopteri; order Anguilliformes; family Synaphobranchidae; genus Synaphobranchus; species Synaphobranchus kaupii. Next base: position 64,494,493 of record CM056380.1, read on the forward strand.
GCCAGGAATGCACTGAGGCTACGCACAATAAACAGCCCTCTGTATTATCAGTTACCCTGTAACAGGAGATCTCACACACACGCACACACACACACACGCACGCACGCACGCGCACACGCGCACGCACGCACACACACACACACGCACGCACACACACACGCACACACACGCGCACACACACACACGCATGCACACACACACACACGCACGCACGCACGCACACACACACACACACACGCACGCACACACACGCACACTTTAAGGCACATATCTGCCTGTGGCCATACAAGCGTAAACAAATAATGACAATCTCTCTTCCCTATTTCCACCCTTGGGAGTAAAGATTTTTACTTACTTTCACTCACTGCTTCGGACAAGGGCTAGGTCAGAGTAAGCCCATGGTTTGACCAGGACCGAAAATTTGTTATTTTAAGTTGATTTAAATTTTAAGCGGAGCCATATGGAGAATCGGTAACACCAGACCATTACCTGGTTATGGTGGGGCGGCATGAGTCATGTGATCACCGTTGTCTGGAGCAAATGTGGTGTTACTTAATATCAAACAAAACAGTTTGTGTATTTCATCCCATAAACATAAGCTTAGTTTTACCAACACAGAACTGCAGTGTGTGTGATTAGTGGTAACAGTGTATGAACCCAAAGCTGTGTGTCCTCCAGTAAACGTGGTTCAGCTTCTTTCTTTTTTTTTTTTTAACCACTATCTTTGCAATGTGCCTTTGATTCACTTTGGAAAGGAGACAGACGTCGCTGACAGATTTGCTGTTCTGGCATCAAAGAGCTGTTTTAAAGGAGGCGGATGTTATAAAAGGGTTCATTCATAATTGTAAATATTGTAACCAGGCTGTGAAATGAAATGGTATATATATTTTCTGTGAGTTTATAGAGGGTTGACTTCAGCTAGCCTCGGAAAGAGTTCCGGAGGAGGTCAAGTAGCCAAGTAGCATCTTTAAATTGGTAATTTAAACGAGCCACAAGCTGTAACATTGATTGGTGCAATAAAAATGTATTGTTAAGCACAGAGGAAGCAGACAGTTTTTTTTTTGTTTTTTTTTGTTCAAAGCATTCAGCACAAGTAATCATATTTATTTTTCTATCTTAGCACAGTGACCCGGGCTGATTATTCTGCACATCGACCGACGCAGACAATGAAGTGACATGCATTTCACGTCAGTGGGGCCAGTATGGAAAACAATCCAGATTGATGTCGGGGGCGGGGCTACATTTCTCTTTAATCTTCACAAAAACCAACTCTGTCTATTCTCCGAAATGAAACACGTATGATTATCCTCTCCAGATCACTTTTGCGGTAAGAAAGGGGCTGTGTTATCACTGTGTGCTCGTGGCTGGGTCTAATGTCCATAGACCCTTTCCCACAGTCCATAGCTTAAGTAAGAAAGCCCCCCCCCCATTATAAAGAAAGCCTCAGATTCTGGTGGGGAACCAGTAATATTTCAGCAAATGTAAAAAACACATTAGCTGCATGCCTGTTAGTTGCAGTCTTGGCTTTTCCCCACATAAATAACACAGTGCTGTCTGTGTCCACTCATATTTTACCAATGAACCCTGAGCATTGAACTGCCTCTCCAGAGAGAAGGAGAGACTATACTCACGCCTGTAGCCAGAGCTGGTATACTCCCTCCGAGGAGTATACCTTTCTGCTATTCTGCTCCACAGGGCCCAGTATTTCAAAACTTTTAATCAAGAATTTTGAAACACATTTTTTTGCTATCCCAGATCAAATTGATCTTGTAGGCTTTGTCCCAGTTTTTCAACTTTTCAGATAGGATCATTCTAATCAAGTTATTGCAGGATCGGGATTACAGAATCTAGATTTGCAGTCTTTGGATAGGCCAATATCTGTTGGTCAAAATAATGCAACATTTGCTAAGCAGCCATGCCACCCTGTAACCTTCACATGGCTAACTGCTGAAGCTAAGCAGCCATGCCACCCTGTACCTTTCTCATGGCTAACTGCTGACGCTAAGCTGCTATTACCACCCTGTACCCTTTTCATGTCAAACTGCTGAAACTAAGCAGCCAGGGGTCCTTGAAGGTACTGTAGGGGATCCCTAGCCAGACTTGATATGCAATGACTATGTATAGGTTTGGAAAAATATTTTCTTTTTTTTTTTCTTAATATAACCTTATTTAACTTATGATGGGGGCCCCCAGGATGCATTTGAGCCTGTGTGGGGGTCCCTAGGTCAGATGCAGGTTTTACACAGGGGAGAGAACACATGCTTGTAGGTCTCTTGTGAAAACCCTCTAGAGATGCATGCTAAAATGAGACTATTCTACACTGATGGGACATATTTTGTAAGGCTTCTGGAGCCTCACTCACCCTGTGGAGAACATATAGGTCTTTGACATTCGACACTTACAATGCATGTGGTCTCTATACCACTGTGTTCAAACAAATCCCCACACTGATATGGCGAGTGCAGCTCGTGGTGCCAAAGAAATAAAACAGCATGCATTTAAAATGAATTTATCAATCTGTGAAAATGATGCCTGTCCTATTTAAAGCATCCAAAAGCACTCTGAGTGTTGCACTAATTATTTAAAGGGCCCTACTTCAGAAGGGATCAAAAGAGACATTTTAAATGTCCCTTTGCAAAGGAGGCAAAAGCTCAGACAGGAACACAATTTCAACTAACAGTAATACTGTTAACTCCCAATTAAAATATTCTTGCAAAACAGATGATTCTGTGCGAAAAAAAAAAAAATGTGTTTGGATCCTGCTTGCCTCTCTGTCTTATGTCGCCGCAATTAACCGGCGCAGAGTAAATGCATTTTTAATGCATATCTAAAGGAATCTCTCAAACACGCTGCATGCTCCATGGCGCAAGCTAATGTCTCTGCTTAAAGAAATAATTAAATACAAAAATCTGTGCTCTTCCCAAGGAGTCTTTGCAAATCCACCAGTAACCTGACCAGCTGGTGCCCCACAAAATTTAATGGACACGAGGCGAAAGGCTTTTCATTTGAATCTTTAATGACTTCACACCCTGTGTGAACACCGTCAAGCGATACTAGAAGTCATATTAGAGGAGAACCCTCCTGGACCACCCACAATCGTATGAGTTACTCTTTTCATATCGCCCATACCAAATTGCACCTGCCACAACTCATTTTGATAGCCAAAACTATCAACGTGAGCTTCCTTACCAGAAAAGGACAGGGTTATGCAATTCTGAGAGGGCTCCGTATGTCCATGAAGCTACTGGAGGCCTACTCTGGTAAGAAAAAAATGGCCAAGCAACAAAAAGGGAGATGAATGGACGGAAACAACTTAGTGTTTTGTGACAACACCTGACAGTGACTAACACTGATTAACAAATTAATGCTGTTCTCCATTACATTCTCTTAAAACCCAGAAACAAACTTGCCACCAATGTAGCAGAAGGGGAAACAAATTAGGGATAAGACAGTCATAATGTCACCTTACTGGTAGAAAACAGACAGGAGCTCCAACAATTCTGGGGTACCTTGATAACACCAATGGCGATTAGTGGATACTGCCTGCTAATACAACAGGGATTCTGGAAGTATGGCCATAAAGTGTACACCAATCACCATCAGCGTTGCTCCGTTAGTTGTTACCAACATACTCTCTGATTGGTGGAGCTCCTCTCTGTTTTCTACCAGTAACAAGCTGTCAGGGCTTATCCCTATTTTATTATATCCTTATTCGGGAAGCACATAATGGCAGTGTTGGAATGTATGGAGCACAAATTCCCAGAGGAGACTGAGTTGAATCTTTAGCTCTTTTTAACAGGGAAGATTCATTGTGGTTGAAATGAGCTTCTCTAATAGCCATATTATCCCTGACCCCCCAATAACCACTTTCCCTCCAATAAATGAATACTCAGTAAATGGACCCAATAAGACATAAGCCATAACCCTCACACATTCAGGTGTCAGCATTGGTTCTGGTTTGACCGCCTCTCCATTTTCCTGACCTCCTTTTAGTAATGAGAGCTTTTGTTTTAGCCATACCAGGAAACTGTGGGGACACTTGGGTACTGCAGTATTAGACCCCCCCTCCCCCTCCCCCACCCTTAACCTTGCACGGCGATAACACTCCACAGGCACGCGTTAAATCGGCTAACTCGGAAAGCGGGTGTTAATCTTGGACCCCCTCCATCCCAAACGTTACTTCTAGCGATAATTAGGCCAAACAAACAGAGTGGCCCGGGACAGCAAATCTGGTGAGATAATGGTAGCGTGAGCCAGCGCTTGGCAGGGGGGTCCACAGAGCCCAGGGGAAGAGAGGCGTCTTTGGGGGTTCCTGAGACAGCCTGACAAGGAAATTTGTGGAAATGTTGACTTAAAAACCACTTTCCACCTGGCCCTGGGCAGGACGAGTCCCCTGGCCCGACCCTGTCACTCAGCCGTCTCACACACAGAATTTCATCACCTGTAGCAGGAGCCAACTGGCTTCTCTCCTGCCTTTCCAAAGTGGATGGTTTAGCAAAAACATTTGGCTGTTACCAACACACAATGGCACATTTACCGATTGAGCCAACCTTTACCATACATTAAACTGCAACTCTGGAGTCCAGGATTTCCCTTCAACTGACTCCATATATGTTCTTGAAAGGAGTCAGTAAAACTAAATTCAGAACCAAATGCAGTTCTGAAGTAGTTTGTGGAACTGCCCCCTCTGGTGGAAGATGGAGGAGCTACACTGTACTGATTTCATGGAACGGGGTTGCGAACACCCTCTAATCTGGACCTAATAACCAGGATGTCTGATTCCTTTTGGCTGTGGAGCTTGGCACCAACTCAAGAAAAGGTTGCTTCGTGCTGCATTTGAGATGACTGGAAATGGTTAGGGGACTAGTCTTATAATGAGAGCTCCAGGTTTAAGTCCCTGGCACGCGGAGACACTGCTGTTGTACCCTTAAGCGAGGAACTTAATATGAATTGCTTCAGTAAAAATGTCCATATGTACATTTGAAATGTAAGATCGGTAAATGGCTCTGGGTAATGGGCATCTGTCTGCAAAGTAAAAAAATCACGTAAGCAACGTGAATGCAACACAAGGCTGCAGGAGAACAGACACAAAAGCTTAATCACTTAATGCCTACAGCATGCCATATCTCTACATGGCGGTCTTTGTACTGGCTGTGACATGCTGTAACTTAAATAAATGTATTTCATTAAATGGACAGTGGGTCTGCAATCTGTTTTTATTCCCACATGTACCCTGACTCAGTAGAGCCATGCACATGTGTGTGCGTGTCTACGTGCATGTACCTGTGTGTCTTGCGTCTCTGTGTAGTTGTATGTGTTTCGCATCTCTGTCGGCCTGTATGTGTTTTGCATGTCTGTGTACGTGTAAGCGCTTGAGTGTGTGTGACGTGTGCGTTTGTCTCTGTGTTTTTCACATCGTCGTTCCTGTACATGGCTGCGTTTTTGCATGTTTTGCTTTACTGTATGTTCTGTACATGTTTGTCTCTTTCAGTGTGTGCAGCACACACAGCTGCCGCAACACCCATATCCCACGGTTGACACCAAGATTCAAAATTAATAATTCATACAGTTGACTAAAGCAGCAGCCTAAATAAAAGCAGTGCACTCCAACAGCTTCACAATCCAGACCTCCAAGTGATTAATGAGTCGAGATTCCTCACACCTTCTGAAATCTCAATTACCACATCCAAATGCACAGCTGCAGAAAATGGCAGGAACAGACCAAAACCAAAACATTTTCTGTGAGAGATTTTCCTCATTACCAGGAAGCCTCCAGCCTATATTTTGAAAGCAAAATATAGGCAGACTCAGGACATGATTTTGTCCTCTTCTAAAGTGTGCTTTATAGAAGCCCCATGGCCATATTTAACCCCTTAAAATGGAAGATCACAAATGTGTGATTACAATGGGCCTCGTTCACCAACCATTCTACGAACTCATTTCTTCTTAAAACTTTCTTTAAAATGTTTTTATGAACATTCTGGCATTCACCAATGTTTTCTTATTTGGGATTTCTTTTTGGGTAGAACAGAAGATGCCAAGATCAGTTAATCCTGAAATGTTTGTAAAAACGTTTTAAAGAAAGTCTTAAGAACAAATTTGTTCGTAGAATGGTTGGTGAATGAGGCCCAATGTTCTTAACTGAACATTCTAATACTGATGTAACAATCACTACTGGTAATTGAAAGCAATGGAGTTCTATGACACTGACTTAGAATTCTGACAAAAAAACACATTCAAAGGGTTAAAGAGCCGACAGAGACAACACTACCACTGCAGGATGCAATTATGACTTAATACTCTCCATGGATGTGCTCATTAGATTCTCCCTCCCTCAGTTTTGTGTGGACTGTAGAAGGGATGTGCCACTCCAGCGTACACGCGTACAAAGTTCAAAAGCGGATCCACACCATGCTGCCATCTGGAGAGGGGTTCACATGAGGTCAGGGGGTAACACTGTTTCAGAACACAAGCACGGTGCTCGTCGACTCCACACAACATGCCTCAAAAACATCCCCCAACGCTCACACTGTTAGCAAGACACAGATAGCTCTTACGCTACCATTCACTGCCCGTTCTCTTCATGTTTGGCACTCAAATCCGGAACACCAACACCATCATTCGCCCTCCAAAAATGGCATTGCAAAAAGCTTATTTTACAAAGTCATCAAAAACAAAGCACACTGATTCTACTGTTATACACTGCCTCTGTTATACACTGCCTGGCCAAAAAAAAAGTCGCCATTGTACCCGTCATGCATAGTGCCCACTGTACAAGCCTCTGGACGCAGTGTTATGATCTAGGGTTGCTTCAATTGGTCAGGTCTAGGCTCAGCAACGTTATGCAGCAATAAAATGAAGTCAGCTGAGTACCTCAATGTACAGAATGACCAGGTTATCCCATCAATGGGCATATTCCAGGACGACAATGCCAAGATTCATCGGGCTCAAATTGTGAAAGAGTAGTTCAGGGAGCATGAGGAATCATTTTCACACATGAATTGGCCACCAGAGTCCTGACCTTAACCTCATTAAAAGTCTTTTGAATGTGCTGGAGAAGACTTTACGGAGTGGTTTGACTCTCCCATGGTCAATACAAGATCTCGGCCAAAAATTTATGCAACTCTGGATGGAAATAAATGTTGTGAAGTTGCATAAGGTTGTTGCAACAATGCCACGACGAATGTGCGCCTTAATCAAAACTAAAGGCGGTACAACGAAATATTAGAGTGTGCAACTTTTTTTTTGGCCAGGCAGTGTACGTGGAACATGCAATGTGACTTTTGAAAGACTTAAACCTTGTGTAGCCAACATCAAGCATATCTGACCCATCACACTATTAAAATGTGTTACCATGGAATCATTTGAACTGGGGCGGAAATAACCTGCAAGTCTTTCAGTTGAGGTCTCTCCATTGCACTTGCTTCCAACTTGAAGCTACCAACTTGAAGCTTGTGAAGAATCTAAGCAGTTATATGAGGTCATTACGCATATGGAGAAAATTCCACAATATATAATATTATCAAATATATACAGCCTAAAATGTGTGCTGGCAGAGCTTAATCCTGCTGACACTGAACCTTTTAGCCTCATGTCAGAGGATTTCCTTGGTTGTTAATGGAAAGACTTTGTGGAGATGCAATTTCAGTTGAAAGTATGCCCCACAGAACTACCAATTTCCTCTCTTTATTAGTTGAAGTCTTTGGGTTATATTAAGTAGGGCTCCTGCAGACACCAGACTGACATCAAAGCACAGTTTTACCCTACTTCAATTCTTACCTCTCCAACTATTTTTACACATTGCATTCGCGGGATAATCTCCTGTGGACCCCCACCCACCCCGCGTCAAATTTAACGGCTCTGCACAGCGTGAGCCCATCCAGGTGTTTCGCTCTTTCTCACAGTGGAGCTGGAAATGGCTTTTCTCTGCCTATTATAAATTTAACTAAACTTGTAGAGCCCATGCCTCTTTCCAGGGGGATGTCTGACAGCTTCATAGCCCTTCAACGTTCCCTTTAAAAGTCTCTGACATAGCCCTGTGTCTCAGGCCTTTACGGCTGGACTCTCAATGAGAATTTGGGTAAAGATGCTTCTCAGGTCATGCCTACAGGCTAACCTCATCCGACAAGCTGATTTCTCTGCAGCAAACGGGTCCACTCACCGGCTTCCAAATATCAAAAGGCGGACATCAGGAACAACAGCAGAGATTACCTGACTGTCACACCTGAAACACCACCAGTGTTCTGATAACCATCAGGATGTACTACCAATTCAAACTGCGCATGCAGTATAGAGTTTGCAATCACAGCCGGTGGGAGATGTGGAGGGGGGGTTGCATGACAGAGGTAATCCAATGAGTTTGCAGACACACTGGAGAAGGATAGCAGCTCTTTGAATCGAATAAAAACACCCCATACACCCCTGAGTGATGTGCTTTATGTACCTTCCTAACACCCAACAGAAGTGCATTACAAGACTTCCTAAGCAAAAATGAGTACCCCCCCCCCCCCCCCCCCCCCCCCCCACCTGAGCCTTGCTTTACCCATTATTAACGTGGCCTGTGGAAAAGCATGTAAAGCGTGATGAATTTGGCTTCCATGCAATTTCTATTCCAAACAAATTTCTGGAAGCTGTTAATAAGGGGGGAAATCATTAGTGATAAGGTAACGAATTCCAAAATGGATTTAATGGCCAATGACATTTAAATGAGATAAAACGTCAAGAACAGCCTAAGGAAACAGTGCTCACTGAATATTGTTCCGTTAGGGTTGTAATTGCAATTTAACAGTTCAAAATAAATTAATTAATAAATAAAAAAATGAATTAATAAATTTAAAAAATGAGTCTTTAAAAAAACTGACTGGTGAGTGGCATTAAACTTTTCGTTAGTTGAAAGCCTGGATTTTAATTAAATCTGTCAGTTGTCTGCTTCCTGTCTGTTATTTCTGTGACTTGATTACATTCAGGCCCTGATACGTTCCCTCGTGGCCATAATTTCAGAAGGCGGAACGTTATCTCTTAATAGTCCCGAGCTGACTGGCTGTCGAGATAAGTGGCAAAATGCCATTTCGTTCCCATATTCCGTTTCCGCACAGACGTTCTTCTGTCCCAGTCCGCTGAATGGCGCGCTGAAGTGATGCAGGCGGCTGAGTGAAGGGCTGAACGTACGTACCCACGGGGAGCTTCTGCAGTTATCCAAAGGATAAACCTAAACAGTTGGTCATTATCACCTCTGCGCACACTCACCCATCGGCCAAAGAATCGAAGACCCATGTGTCTCCAACACTTTATTACGTTCACATCTACATCGCACTTTATTATCCGTGTGGCACACCATATTAGGCCTACGTTTTTCCAGTTTATAAGAGATCCGTTGCGACAAAGCCTGTTTCTGCGAGGCATATAGGCGGTTTCCATGATTCAAATATAAGGGACCCAAAGGAATGCGTGATGATCAAAGAAATCCTAATAGGATTAGATCCTAATGTTAACATTGTGAAAATATTGGCAGGATTTAAATATATTAGTAGCTGTACAATCTCTTTAGAACCCGCTTAACACAATATTGAAATTAGATTTAAATGTTTAATTTAAATTTAGACCCCCTACCTACTAAACACGCATACATTATATGCCATGCAATATATGCTTATCACAACATAGTTGATGCCAACATCACACAGGACGTCATGAAGTGTCACATAATGCATTATGAGGTTATAGATAGCCTACGGCATTTAGATTATTGAGATTTGAGAAAAGTTAAGCGACACTGTTTATCTGTCATTACCGTCGCTTTACTGTAAACTGTGATGCTCTTCTGGTCCGTAACAAAGAAAACAAGATCAACACCCCCCTCCTTCCTTCAAACTATCTTTAGAAATTAGGTGAAAACAAGACGCAGCGCATTTCTAAAGCATCGTTAATCACTCCTTGTAGCCGACGCGCAAAGCAGAAATTAAAACTGAGGAAGTCCTGCAACTTCAACAGCAATAATGCAAATCGAGGAAAATTCGTCTCAATCTGTTTGTCACTTATTACATTCTCACAAAGAAAAGAGAGAGAAAAAACTATGACCTGTCCATTCCTGCTGCTAAGCACGCGATCTTGAAAATCAATTCCTTCACTTCTCCCAAGTTTATTAAATATTACTGAGATGCACATTTTGTATTAGGCTACTTTTTACTACAGCCGTTAGTTGTCCACTTACCCATTCGTGCACACAAAATTGGACCGCATAAATATCTTTACATATATGTAAACTGACTCGATAACGTTCCATGTCCGTTTGTTTACCAAGGAGATTGCATTTACTCAATTTGTGTGCATACCTCAAGTAGCAGGATGGACCCCTATTAGCTTCTTGCAAAAATAAATACTGTCATGCACTCCAAGGATAACGATGTCAGCAATTTTCCACATCGAAATATCAAGAAGCTTAACTCATTTTATATGAAATAAAAAATACTGCGCCCAATCAACGCATCTACGCTTACCTTCAGAATGATGTGGTAGTACATTGTCACTGGAACACTTCACCGTTATAAGTGAGAGGAATATGAATTGCGGTCAAAAACGCAAACTTGTCATTCCACCGCCGATTTGACATGTTGCGCGGCTTGGGGAAAAAAAGCCGATCAGGTTGTGTCACGGCAGAGCGACCATAATACAGTTCAAGTAGATAATAGGCAGGATGTGAGAGACTTCCTGAAAAAATTATCAAGTCCAAATAGACCGAGAAAATCCAGTTTGGTCTTCTGGAATTCAAGATACGGAGCTGTCACCAAGTTCTCCCAAAGCCTTTTCAAGAGCACTTTCTGAATGACCAAAAAAAGTTGAGATTTTCACAATATTTTAAGGGTTAGACTGAGAAAGAAGAAGGCGCAATTATAGAGAAAGATAATAAAGACGGCGATGCAGAAGTCTGAATCGCATAACTGACATGGATGGGTTTCGGCACTCATTACAATGGAACGGTCTTGTCTTCCAGTACTACCACACATGTGCTTGGCAACTCCGCAAGGTCCTAGAGCCGAAGTGTATATTGAAATGGCTCTGTGGGTTTCTGCTGTTTGATACAATATGCCTAAACTAGTGTTCACCACACACACACCCCGCTATTGCTACTTTATACCATTCATACAGTAACGTTTTGTGCATAGCTTACCTGCATGCTCGATCACGGCTATTACTATGCATTGCAGGTTAATTAAGCAAACAATTTTTTTCGAATCTTTTAATTTTATGAATATATCAACCAGTGTTTGGGTATACCACTGTTGCTAGACTTTTACACTGGTAAAAACGGATATTCCCTGTAAATCCTTAAATCCAGCAGGACTCGCATTAACAGCACAGGAGGCATAATAATAAATCTGGTTTATATTCATACCTGAACAAAACCATTTACTTAAAAGACTATGCTACAGGATGAGTTACTAATGATTACCTATTGCATAGCTACCAGAATTAACTTAATTGGTCTTTTCATGACTCATTAACTATCAACGATGCAATCACTAAAGCGCTGTTAGGCACACACACAAATAGCTCTTTTGGCCTTTGCTTGTTGCTTGTTTGTTTGTTTTTATAGATAGTACATGTCTCATCTCCATCTTTTATCCATTGTATGCTACATTTTCTTAGTGCAGGTATTGTCTGTCCCTGCATGCAATGTCTGTTATGTATTTCATTACCCGTGTTTGTTTTTAACTGCCTGCCCAGGGACTACAGATCGAAACTAGCCTTCCGGCTAACTCCGGCACATTTACAGTGATGTTATTAATGTGCATTGTCCCTCTCAAATAAACTAATAAAAGAAAGAAAACTGCCCAATGAAAGCTCAAAACCTTCATTAGTGGAGATATTCCAAAGAAAATCAACAGTTCAGTGACAAAACAAGGATAAAAGTGCTTCCATGAGATGTGTGCGCGTACACTCACACACACACACACACACACCACACACACCACACACACACACACACACACACACGAACCACAGACAGACACACACACACACACACACACACACACTTATTTTGGGTGCACATATTAGTGTAAGCTGAATTTAATATAGTTCATTAGGCATCTTTCTGGAGGAGTTTAATGCACAGGGACTGAGCCCAATTCTGATGGCATTGGTGGAAATGTGGAAATGTTTTAACAGCTCAATTCTTTCAATTTCTACATAGTTTCTTCTCCTCTCCCCACCACTCCCCTTTTTTAAAACCTGTAAAATAATTATACAAAGAAGCTGGCATAGCTTACAGGAAGTGCGGTATGGATGCCATACGGTGGACTGTGGCACGGCTCTTCTACAGCTGTGGGTGCGGCTGGGAAAGTGATTTTTCTCCACCGTTACTCCGGGGTTCGGAAAAACGATGCAGCAACGTGGTATCTGGGGACACAGAACATATCCCTCTACAGCACCCCACATCTGCTCTGTAGTACATGGAAAAACACATTAGAAACATAACTGCATGTAGTCATAGGCACGTAAACACAGAGCCAGGATAATTAGTTCAGTTTGAATTGGCTTAGTGAGGAAGCCTGCAGCATCTCAACCTCTTTGCTGACACTTGTGATCGACAGACAGGCTGTAAATGGCATTTATATATTCCTCTTCCACTCTCTAACACTGAAACTGCACGAGGGAGGCCAGGAATGCCATGCATTTGATTGCTCTATATACACAAAAAAAAACTGCACTATACTCCCGCATGTTTAAAATAAAATATCTCCGGTATACATACTCCCTTATGGTTAAACTCCAAAAGTGAGGTGGTAAAAATGACAAATGATTTTCATTACATATTGTCTTTAAATGGATAGTTAATTTTTTATTCATCATTTTGGTTTTAGCATATGTTTTCAATTGGCCCATACAATTTTTTTTTGTGAGCAATGAAAGATATTCTTAGATAGCCTACTTACAGAAGCTTCAGACACCTGCCGGCTTTACAATGATGGATATCAGGGTTTTCAGGGGTGTGTGGTCTAAAGCCAGAAATTACACAGCAAACAACAAAAAAAAGATTTTACAGCAACATTATGTTTCCAGAGGCTGTACATATGAGAAGATACATTTTTACAGCATTTATTCGGTTATAAACATAAATAAATCTGTTTTTATATTGTGCCAGTATTTATTTATTTGTTTTCTGCTCAGGCCTCAAGCACGGGACCGTGTAGTAATGTTGATATAAGAACCTGTTCCATCTTTGCTTGGGTGCAGGTTACATGACCAATAGGAAATGGTTCCAATAAAAAAAATAAAGTAAATCTAATTTGTTTTATTTATTTATTTTAGAATAATTTGATAACATACACAAGTACAACCCCTGGGGGAATACCACCACTGTACAAGTGTATTGTATTGATTTAGACCACAAAACCCCTTTACCAGCCATTGTAATTCAGGCCACCAGAAACTTGTTAGTATATAAAATATCCTCCATCAAACAGAAAAACTGCTGAGCCAAATTGAAATCATACAGTAAAACTAATATATAATCGGAACTATCCCTTGAAATGCTATATTGAAATTCCTGTGGTTGGGGCTGCCGCGGTGGTGTAGCGGTAAAAGGGCAGACCCTCAGTCTGTGCAGTTGAGACCGAGGATCGGGGGCTCGAGCCCCGGCCTGCTGCAAAATCCACCTCCCATACACTCACCGGGTTTACTGTTGATACATAATATGTGTTTAAACAAATACACTCTTACTTTAATTGCAGGGCAGCGTTGTGTTACCACATGTTATGTACACTACTGGCGAAGGGGCGTAACATACACCTTCGGAGCTTGGCGTCTCTTTAACAGACTATTCTCAATCGAGCCGATGTCTTGCTTTGTACTATTCTCTAGAGGCATATCTGGTATCTGCAATCAAACAGAAGAAATCATGCTGTTGGACTTTGGTCATTCAGAGATAGCTGTGCAATTTGGTCATAACTGGCATGTCACATTTTGGTGCATTTTTTCTTTAGTTTTTTTGTATATATACTGCCATAAATCAAATATGCAAATAATGTGACACGTAATATTATATTATGTATTGCCTTGATGTCTGAGCTTTATTGTACACATACATATGTTCTCACTCTCACATATTCTCACACTCACATACATATATTCTCACTTTCACATACACTCACCTCTATATATTTCCCCTCTACCGTCTCTGATAGTAGGCTAATTTAGCGTTGCTAGGTTAATTAACATCTGTATGGAAATTTACCTCAAAGATCAGGTAAAATAACGTAACCCCATGATTTTATTATATTATTAGCTATTAATGTGTTAGCTATTATTGTGTTGTTCTGTGAACAAAATACATGGTCCTATGTCCTATAGCTGTAGTCTAGTCTAGTTGACATGGGACTAATTAAATTAAGTTCCTTAGATTGACAGTAATTCCCTGTTAGATTGACATGAGTTCTATATAAATCAAGTCAGATATACTTCTCAGTAACTTTGATAGATGCATAAATGTGGTGTGATAATGATTTTTCATTGGCACTCCCAATATGAAATATTGGCTTAGCCTACATAACAAGCTCCCCTTAGTGTCACCACATTGAGTCTGTATTTACACTTTTTGTTGTTTACTCTCAGATGGCCTCTAAACACAAATCTCATAAGGCCATGGCCCATGTGAAACTGTTAGATGATGTGATTTTGAAAAGCAAACATCACTTTTTCATTACTGCAGATGATTGGCGTGACAATACATAAAGGCCCAATTTTGACTTCTTACAGATAGAGAAGTGCCCAGTCTAGCTGAGGGGACAGACATCTCTGTTTTGAGGGACCACAGAATTGTGTCTGTGGATTCCACTCTGTGAAGGTAATGTTAACATAGCTGACCAATGGACATAATCTATATGTGGAGGTAGTTTGTATTGATTGTAATGGATATTTTTTCTATTTATTTGCTCAGCCCACCAGCAGTGTAACCATTGCGTCAGCCCCTAAAGCTGGACCAGCCACATCACCTGCTCCTGCTCCCTCTGTCCCCACTGCAGCACATCCACCGCACATCCGCACATCCTGCACACATCATCCGCACATCCTGCACACATCCTCCGTACATCCTGCACACATCCTCCGCACATCCTGCACACATCCTCCGCACATCCTGCAGTACACATCCTGCACACATCCTCCGCACATCCTGCAGTATACATCCTTCGCACATCCTGCACACATCCTCTGCACATCCACCACTGAATTTAGGGATGGTGATATCATCATTTAAATCCCCACTGCTGATCTCGTTACCTTTTTAACAACACAGAAAACTGAACTAGAACTTTTAATGTTTTGTTTGGATTGGTGCTTTTCTGTATTTTTTCCCTTATTCTGATGTTTAATTCTCTCCAGTTTGTGAAACCTCAGTTTTCACATTTACTGGTGTGCATGCTTGTCTAAAATATTGATCAAGAACTTGAGAGCTCATTCTTCTTTTGAGTGAGAATGCAAATGTATTAAATGATTAGTGGAGTTATGCTTCTTGACATAATTAAAAATGTTTACAGCACTACATCATTTTTTCAACAGACAATAAATATTATAGTACTCATGCACAGTTGTACTAAAGTGGCACAACTATATACATGAAAAAAAATCAACTGAACAATGGATGTTATCTGTATGAGGGGGAAGAACAGGGCTGCAATATGGCAAGATTTGTTGCAGTTGGCTCATGGTGCTGTCGTATCTAAGGACATGTGAACGATGGGAGAGAGCACATTGGGGGGCTGTGTCAATGTGATTGATGCATACACACAAGACAATGGATTCCATGAAATATTCTGAAATAGACATCTTTCAAAGGCAGTCTTTAAATATCTTTTTTATCTACTATCACACAACCGTGAACGTGGTATACAATCTGACTAATTGACTGAGTACCCATAATGCATTTTATCTGTTATCACACATCTGTGAATGTGTACATATTATGATTGATGACTGATGATGACTCTCAATGCTTTTATGTACTAATACACAAATTGTTTTGTGTATTTAAATATATATATCAACATGCCATGTAAATGCTTTGTAAGTATGTCTGTTTAAAAAACAGATTTAAAAATAAGAAACTAAAGAGTCATAAACAAGTTCAAATTAATCAGCAAACACCAGGGGTTGTGTTATTTCTGGGTACCAAATGTACAGTATATTTTCTGATGAATTCATTCTGATTACCCACAATGCATTTCAGATATTAATCGCAAACCATGAATGTATACAGTATGGTATTTTATGTATGTAGCAACAAGGCAAATTCCACTGTACACATGGTTTGCTCCTTTTCGGGGACACATTAAATGCATAATCAAAAGGAGACCGGCATATTTTTGAGGTATTTTTATTTTTTTTAAAAACAAGGATATTCCCACATTTACTTAAGCAAAATTATTTATTTTATTCTAAAATGGGAATCTTTTTAAACAACTTTGATGATGCTATAAGTCACTTGGTTCAAATAAATAGCAAAGTAGGGAATATCCTTATTTATAAAATTAAGAATTCCTCAAAAATATGCCTGTCTACTTTTGGTTACACATTGTCCCCTAAAAAGGAGTCAACCAGGTACACAGTGGAATTGGCCTTCTTGCTACACCAATAAAATACATATTGTCAGAATCTGTGTAATTTCTTTTCAGGGTTGCCAGATGCCTAAATCTCGGTAGATTTGGAGGGCAAACCTGGCCTACTCGAAAAGAAAACCCAGGGACACCAGATCGTAAAATCTCCCATTTGAGGGGAAACTCCTCAAAATGGGGGATTTTAAAAGAAAAAGTTAGTTTTTTTTACAATCTGGCAACCCTGGAAAATGTATCCTTCAAAATCCCCATTAAATGAAAATGAATTTGCTGTATGTAGCGTGGGTAAATCTCTAGCACCACAGAGTCCAAAAAGGTTTATGCTTGCTTTTTTAGTGAGCTTATAACAGAAACACAGACACACACACTACTAGTTTTGTGTATGATGCAAATTTACACATGGCATAAATAGTCTTATGTTAAACGGTAACTCTAAATCAACTTTTTTTTCACTGTAAACGTGTTTGTATGCCTACCTTATAATGAAACTTATTCATGCATTCCGTTATTTCAACAATTCTGAAATAATATTGTATATCATAGAAGAAACTGGTAGAAAAGCGTCTTTGTGCTGCCCCTAATGATTGAAATTTACTTTCTGCTCCCACATTGCCCGGAACCGGAACAACATGGCGTCCTGTTCAATTCTCTTATTCCACCTAATCCAATAAAATACGTTTCTGAAATATTTGAGGTGAGAAATAGGCCATGCAGTTGCTGAATCTTGATTCATATTTGATGTACAATGTCCTAGTTTGACAGTTTAATCCGAGTTATACGAAATAATTTGTACAATGTATGTTAATCTATGCAAATGACGATGGACACAGCTCCTCCGCCCCCACCCCTCTCTCTCGCTCAACCCACAAAGTATTTTTCAAAATTGTGTAGTAGGCGGAGACAGTGGGTGTAGTTACTCTTTAACACACAATGCATTATGGTTAGCTAACGTACATACAGATTCTCATTAAATTACCCACAGTGAAGTTTATGTATTAAAAAAATGCGGCAGCATTTTATCAGCATCCATACCACCATGCAATCTGCTCCTGCTGAATGACTGAAGCTAAGCAGGTGTGGGCTTGCTTAGCACTTGGATGGGAGACCTCCTGGGGAAACTAGGTTTTCTGCTGGAAGTGGTTTTGGTGGGCCTGTAGTGGGGCACTCTTCCCCCTGGTCAAATATGCTCCTGTGCACATGGGGACACTGTGCTGTAGGAACTGAGGTCCTGACTCACTGTAGTCATTAAGATCCCATGGCTCTTATCACAAAGAATTTCCCCGGTGTGCTGGCGAAATTCCAACCCAGGGCTGTGTCTGAATCCGATCCTATTGACTGCGCCCTGTCTCCTGCGTACAGTGCACTGCGAAAAATATCTGTCATACTATTTTCCAACCGCACTGTGGAAGTGTCGTAAGCAGGTCATAAGACATCCCACCAGTGTAGTGTTGCCATGTCTGCGGTTTTACAGCTAAATTGGGATACTTTCAAAGTGCAGTCACAGGTAAAAATGAAAAGTCGCAAAGCACGCACTTAATTTAAAAAGTAAAAACATGATGATTTCCATTTAAAATACGTTGGTTTCGGTTAAAAAATAGCCTATAATTTGGGCTAGTTTTGAGTCGCCATTTGGCTGGAAAGTCTTACAAGATCTGGCAACCCTACGACCCACCTCTTGTGCTGCCATGTCACGTGTTGTTTTTGTTGTATTTGAAGGAAAACGTCAGCGAAGCTGCGCCATCATTTTTTTAAAACAAAGCTTCACGTCATATTGTAAGACCAAAATGTTCGAATTTTGGGTAGTTTTTTTCCCCTCAAATGGGGGACTTTGCGATCTGGCGTCCCTGGGTTTTCTTTTCAGGTAGGCCAGTTTTGCCTTCCAAATCTACACAAATTTAGCATCTGGCAACATCTGGAAAATAAATCAGTCAGTCAGTTGAGTGACTTCAGGTGAGTGATTTACCTCCATCGATTGGACAAAAAGTGACTTTACAGCAGAGCAAGTTGGATGTAAAAAAATAAATAAATCCCAAACCAAGATTTGTATATTTAATGATAATTACAGTTTTTCAGAGTCAATTTGATTGCAAATTGGACTCAAGGTGCTGACAATTTACATCATACACCAAACTGCACAAAACCATTGGAATGTGTGTGTGTGTGTGTGTGTCTGTGGTTCTGTCCTGGTATTAAAAGGACATGTTATTGCCTGTGCTCCTTTGATAGGAGTCTTGCTACATTTTTTTTTTTTTTAATGGTGACAAGAAGATTTCTGCACAACCAGTTTGCAAGTATGGCAGTTTGATACACCGAAGAAGTGGAAACTATAATCTCAATCATTAATGTGCAGGTGACATCTAACTAGCTGAAATCATGTTAAAATTTATTTCTGTGGATCAGGCCCCAATGGAGAGCAGTGTTTTTCAGTCCTGTAGAATTTGAAATGATGACATCAAAATTTCAACACAAACATGTCTAGTAGTGTCACAGTGTAATATAATGAGTCAGGAATTCAACTCCTAAAGGTTGCAGGTTTGATTATCAGGTAGGACACCTGCTGCTGTACCCTTGAGTAAGGCTGAAGTGTTTCAGTATTCAGAGAGTTGTACAAATGCATATTATTGTAAAAAATAACTAAGTTTGGTAAATGGCAATAATAATGTTATCAATTTCATACCCTGGAGAAGTGTTAACTATAATCTTTTTGTTTAACATAGAGGTGACTTACCAGTCCATATTGTGGTTAATACTTCTTTCACTGCATCAGGCTATAAATAAATGAAGGCTAGTTATTTTCTATGCTTCGATGGTGATTAATTTCACTTGTGCTGTAATACCGTTTTATGCCAGCAGACGTAGTGTCCCAACGGTTCCACCCATCAACTACAAATGAGATCATCCACAGTTATTTGATTGGAAAACTGCAAATATGCAGAAGATATGAATGGATCACTTTAAGGGTTGTTTCTCCTGACTTATTTTTCTATTGAACTCTGGAAAAATGAGTCAGGAGAAACCCTTAAATGATCCATCCATATCTATTGCATATCTAGCAGCAGAGTTATGTTTTGAGGCTCGTTTGATACCTCAGACCCTTGATGACTTACAGCCATTTAACCAACCATGTGTTTCATACTATTCCATGTAATTTACAGTTTAACCTAGTCGCACACCCCCAATTCCCATCGAGATCCATTCAAAATGCAGAGATTATAGTATTGCTTGTAAGAGCACCTGCAAAAAAGATATCAAGAGTCTTTTTATATTGTTGGGTCACAGACATCAGGAAGTCATAACATGCAAAGGATATGCAACCACATATTAAATATGAAAAACCCTCAAATTAAAGCTGAAAGTCTGCACTTTAACCTCATAGTCACCGTTCCATTTCTCTTCCATGTGCTGGAGTACAGAGCCAAAACAACAAAAATGTTGTTGTCCAAATACTTACGGACCTGAGAATATATGTACAGTGGAGGAAATAATTATTTGATCCCTTGCCGATTTTGTAAGTTTGCCCACTGTCAAAGAAATGAACGGTCTATAATTTTAATGGTAGGTTTATTTTAACAGGTTCATTCTGTGAGAGACAGAATATTTTTTTAAAAATCCAGAAAATCACATTATATAAAAGATATAAATTGATTTGCATTTGATTGTGTGAAATAAGTATTTGATCCCCTAGCAAACATGACTTAGTACTTGGTGGAGAAACCCTTGTTGGCAAGCACAGAGGTCAGACGTTTCTTGTAGTTGGTCACCAGGTTTGCGCACATCTCAGGAGGGATTTTGGTCCACTCCTCTTTGCAGATCCTCTCCAAATCCTTAAGGTTTCGAGGCTGTCGCTTGCAACTCGAAGCTTCAGCTCCCTCCACAGATTTTCTATGGGATTAAGGTCCGGACTGGCTAGGCCACTCCATGACCTTAATGTGCTTCTTCTTGAGCCACTCCTTTGTTGCCTTGGCCGTATGTTTTGGGTCGTTGTTCGTGCTGACAGACCCATCCATGACCCATTTTCAGTGTCCTGGCTGAGGGAAGGAGGTTGTCGCCCAAGATTTCACGGTACATGGCCCCGTCCATTCTCCCCCTCGATGCGGTGAAGTCATCCTGTCCCCTTAGCAGAGAAACACCCCCAAAGCATAATGTTTCCACCTCCATGCTTGACGGTGGGGATGGTGTTCTTGGGGTCATAGTCAGCATTTCTCTTCCTCCAAACACGGCGAGTCGAGTTGATGCCAAAGAGCTCGATTTTGGTCTCATCTGACCACATCACCTTCTCCCAAGCCTTCTCTGAATCATTCAGGTGTTCATTGGCAAACTTCAGACGGGCCTGTACATGTGCCTTCTTGAGCAGGGGGACCTTGCGGACGCTGCAGGATTTTAATCCATTACGGCGTAGTGTGTTACCAATGGTTTTCTTGGTGACTGTGGTCCCAGCTGCCTTGAGATCATTAACAAGCTCCTCCCCGTGTAGTTCTGGGCTGATCCCTCACCTTTCTCATGATCATCGATACCCCACGAGGCGAGATCTTGCGTGGAGCCCCAGACAGAGGGCGATTGATGGTCATTTTGTCTTTCTCCATTTTCGAATAATCGCACTAACAGTTGTCTCCTTCTCACCAAGCTGCTTGCCGATGGTCTTGTAGCCCATTCCAGCCTTGTGCAGGTCTACAATCTTGTCCCTGATGTCCTTAGACAGCTCTTTGGTCTTGCCCATGGTGGAGAGGTTGGAATCTGATTGATTGATTCTGTGGACAGGTGTCTTTTATACAGGTAACAAGTGAGACAGGTGTCTTTTATACAGGCAACAAGTTGAGATTAGGAGTACTTTCTTAAAGCGAGAGGACTATTCTAACCGGTCTGTGAGAGCCAGAATTCTTGCTGGTTGGTAGGGGATCAAATACTTATTTCACTCAATCAAATGCAAATCAATTTATATCTTTTATATAATGTGATTTTCTGGATTTTTTTTGTTGATATTCTGGTCTCTCACAGAATAAACCTGTTAAAATAAACCTACCATTAAAATTATAGACCGTTCATTTCTTTGTCAGTGGGCAAACTTACAAAATCGGCAGGGGATCAAATAATTTATTTCCTCCACTGTATGTGAAAGTAAGAACATATGTGTGAGAGAGAATATATGTATGTGAGAGTGAGAATATATGTCTTTGAGAAAGAGAATATATGTGACAGTGATAATATATGTATGTGACAGTGAGAATATACATGTGAGAGTGAAATATACAGTACCAGTCAAAGGTTTGGACACACCTACTCATAGAAGGTTTTCGTTATGGATCACTTGAAGGGTTGTTTCTCCTGACAAATTTTCCTATTGAACTCTATGGAAAAATAAGTCAGAAGAAACCCTTCAAGTTATCCATCCATATCTACTGTATTTCTGGCAGCAGAGTGATGGTTTAAGGCTTGTTTGATACGTTCAGACCCTTGATGACTTAGAGCCATTTAGCCAACCATGTGTTCCACACTGTTCCAGTGTAATTTAAAGATAAATCTAGTCCCACCCCCCAATTCCATAGAGATCCATTCAAATGCAGAGGCTATAGTATCGCTTCTAAGAGTACCTGGAAATAAGATATCAGGAGTCTTTTGATATCCTTTAATACAGTCATGATGGCATCACCTTTTAACCTGTGGAATACCTGTTTACCACAGAAGTTGTTTGAGAGAATGGCAAGAATGTGCAAAGCCGTTATCAAGGCAAAGGGTGGCTACTTTGAAGAATCTAAAATATAAGACTTTTTAAAATTTGTTTAACCCTTTTTTTGGTTTTTGCATAATTAAATTTGTGTCATCTCATAGTTTTGATGTCTTTACTATTCCAAAATGTGGAAAACAGTAAAAATAACAGAAAAAAAACCTTCTATGAGTAGGTGTGTCCAAACTTTTGACCGGTACTGTATGTATGTGAGCGTGAGAATGTAGTATGTATGTGAGCGGTCCAAATTAATTATGGCCTATACGGCCCCTCATAAATGAGAACTACAAATTGCATATTCTATTCTAATATGACAAGACTATGGGTAATCAAGATGATACATTTTTTAGTAGCCTTAGAAGGATTTTTTTATTTTTTATGAAAGAGCCACTAATGGTTCAGAGCACTTTAAACACACACAGAACGTTCCTCTCGGGAAAGTAAACAAACACTCAGTGTTAAGTCCATAAAAAAGAAAAAAACTGTGGATTTAATAGAGCTCTTAAAGGGCCGGCACATTATTGTGAATATGTAGTGTAAATGGTAGCTGGGGAAACCCACAGGATTGAGTCAGGTGATCTATGAGGTTACAGCCGGGGGGAAGACACAGGTAGAAAGATTTGGAGCCAATTGTACAGAGTGCCAGTGTCGCGGCTGTCCCGCATCTGGGATCTCACTGTAACCCATAGAACTCCCTGTAAAACCTGGCCTCAGAAAAGCCCACACTGATGGCAGGATAAGTTAGGTGAGCCACAATCCTACGTGGTCTGACGAGCTGGTAAATCCGACGGCTTGTAGGCCCACCTCGCGCTCGGGGGAGGGGTTTAATCCCCCGTGCAACCGGGCTTGTAGAAACATGGCTTTGTCAACAAATCGATCCCAGACGCGGCAGCCTGCACGCTTTCACTACATGGAACGCTGAGCCCGCCAGACGAGTGGCTTTAGATGCGAGACGGTGTTCGGACACACCCTGATGTAAGAGGATGAGACGGAACACCGTTGCGCATCTAAAGCCACTTTATGTTCACATAGCCACTGCAAGCCAGCATGTTTTTATTAGGACATGCACAAATAATCAACTCACACAAACACACACACACACACACACACACACACACACACATCACCACACACACCACACACATACACACACACACACACACACAAGATCATAAAGCCACGCACACACATGCATGCTTCCCTAGCACATATGATCATAAAAACAGAAGCACAGATAATCACACAAACCACAACATGCATGCACACAGAATACACATACTTACACCATCCAGTTTAAAACACATCTGCCTGGGCCTTATACAAGTACATCACAGATACACACAAAAGCCACACACAGAAGTGCTGCCTTGGAAACTAGTCTGCTTCCGTTGTGCACCTGTACCAGGTACTTTCCCTGTAGATTAGTGCTCATCCACTGAGGTCAGACTGGAACACCAAGGCCTTTATTCTTCCCTTTCTACAGTAAACACAGACGTCCCTGCGGGGGGACCACCTGTCTGCCAGCATTGCATTCGCACAGTCTTATTAGATTAAAAAAGATTAATCTTTTAAACAATGCTTCTGCTCTTCCCCACTCTCCAATGCTGAACTATAAATGACTCAAGCTATGCTTTCAATTTACTTAGATCTTTATCTTTTAATAACCCATATCATTTTACAGGCAATGATTCTCTCACCTCCCCCTTACCCATCCCTCGACTTGGTAATAACCAGAACATCCACATTTATTGCTATTCCATTTTAATGTACCGTAATCAAAGTCTTAATATTTATTTATGTCTTTTATAATTGTTTTGCCAATTGCTTTTTCATTATATGTAACCAAGTATTAATTGCACGTCTCAACAGAATAATTACTCAATGATAAACACTATAATTTACCTTTTCACATATGTGCAGTCTGCACAAATGAATATGCAAATTCATAAAATCCAATACCAACCTCAAAGCCTCTAGAATTAGAACCCCTAGCCTTTCATTGCAGAAAGTCCATATGAAAGTGCACGGTGCTCTCATTTCAATGAGAATAAAAACTCACATTCTATGGTTGGGTCATAGTTTCAGGTGTGATAATTGGCAATGTTCCTTTCAAATAAGAATCACATCCGAACCCTGACCTCGGATGGCTATCCCACCGTTCAACATGAAGGTCATCTCTGACACAGGTCCCTTTCATAGAGTCCTGCTGTCTCCTGAGTTTCATTAGCTCACAATTCCTTCCCAGAATCTTCCGGGAAAATAAAGAGTGGATGGCACATGGCTTTTTTGGTTATCATTTTTTTTATATAAAATTAATTAGTAAAGTATATTTCAAAGTTTATTAATTCCAGACTTGAAGGGGGGGGGGGGGGGGGGAATCACCAGTTTTGCATTTAATGTCAAATTTAAAAATGTCAAATTCCACAGTACACCAGAAGTACAGACGTGCTCAATTTGTTGGGACCCCTGGTAAAGATGGGTAAAAAAGGGTTATAAAAGATTCACCGTTTGGTGAATTAGCTTAATCTCACACTGAAAAAATTAGAAAAATCCAACCTTTAATTGACGTTCATTTATTATGAGAAAAGATAATCCCTCATCAAGAAATAATTATTTTAACAAAACCACGTTGGCCACAATTATTGGTACCCACTGCATTTATATATTGAATAAAGTAATAATTTTAAATATTTGGTCGCATATCTTTGCATGCCATGTCTGGATGTCTGTGACCCAACAACATCAAAAGACTCTTGATATCTTATTTTCTGGTACTCTTACAAGCAATTCTAAATGTCTCTGCATTTGAATGGATCTCTATGGGAATTGGGGGGGTGGGAATAGATTTAGCCTGTAAATTACAACTGGATCAGTATGGAACACATGGTTGGCTAAATGGCTCTAAGTCATCAAGGGTCTGACGTATCAACAAGCCTTAAACCATCATTTTTGCTTAAGATATGCGACCAAATATTCAAAATTATTACTTTATTCAATAATAAATGCAGGGGTACCAATAATTGTGGCCAACGTGGTTTTGTTAAAATAATTATTTCTTGATGAGGGGATTTTTTTTTTCTCATAATATAAATGAACGTCAATTAAAGGTTAGATTTTTTTTCATTTTTTCAGTGTGAGATTAAGCTAATTCACCAAACGGTTAATTTTTTATCACCCTTTTTTACCCATCTTTACCAGGGGTACCAACAAATTTAACCACGTCTGTATGTGATACTGATCAACTGTCAAGAGCTTTACAAAACATAATCTGTACAAGGAATAGGAACTGTAATAGGAAATTATTTAATAGGTAGTGATATTCATAAATAAAGACGATAAAATCACAAGATAGTCTTAAAACTTACTACAAAAGCTATGCAACTACAGGAATGTATTTTACCAATAAGACATTACTGGTAAAATATATTACTTGGTGCTTGATACCAAAGGAAACATTTAAACTGTGCCAAAAAGCTTCTCAAAATGTACAGGTCTGAAATATCAATCATCAAGTTTTCTTTTAGTAAAAAAAATGCTTGAGGTTTACAGATGACTGGCTTTCATGCAAGACTTACTTTAATCGTTGGAGAGAACCATTGAAGTTCAGCACTGGGCTGGAACAAAAATGGCCTGGTTTCAGTGTTTGGCTCGTCTATTTTGCTGGAGAGTGCAGACAGTCAACACGCTGGTGAGGCTGTGCACACAAGTCCAATCTATACACACACTCTGTCAGAGAGGAAGGACCAAGCTAAAGACCATGCTGTGAGCCGACTGTGCTCAAAACTATCCGTGACTACAGCCGCCTCATTCAACAAATTTATAAGCCTACAGCAGGTACAGATTTACATCAAACAGCCAGTATTTCATGGAGTGACCTCAAATGCTCAACTGAAGGGATAGCTCCGATGTATAAAGCCTCTTCAAAGATACTCTTCCTTTTTGCAGAGACATTATCTTTCATATATCAAAGAACATTGATATACATTTCCTAATTAATTTAAGCTTGATAATAAACCTGCTTTATACCAGGGCTGTGTGTGACTCACTGTCCATAATGCTTTATTGAATAATTGATAATCCAGATGAATTCTCAAAAGGAAATCTTGAATTGTTCGTCTGCATGAATACCCCGGAGTCCGTGACTACTGAAAGAGTACTGCTGTGACTTCCGTCTCTTGTTCCCCTCCCACGCGGCTTTGTGCAAGTCTTTCTCAGGTCACCGTTTCTCTGAAGAATCTGGTCCAGAAGTTTCTACAAGACAGACAAGTGGTACAGATCATTACAATTTTAGATCTAATTTGAACGCTGCTTTTTACAGAGACACTACATGATAAGTGTAAGGCTACAGAAATGCCCTTTTAGAAGTAGCGTGGTGCAAAACAGTTTTGGGATTATGGCAGTTACATGAACACTGGCATGTCACAGATGCTCTTATCCACAGTGACTTACAATGTAAACACAAGTGCAGAAGATTCATCAGATTCCTTCCTGCAATTTTCCCATTGCTGTGTACACCCCTAGCATGTCTTTCATCTCTCTCTCTGAGGGAAAAAATGATAACCTTTCACCCAACACTACAGCTAGCTCTCATTCAACCCCTCCCTCCAGGTCCGCTCTCATTGGCTTGTAAGGGCAGCTCTTTCTGGAAATGGGCTTTTGCAGCCTCTGCAGTCTGTGTAGCAGCATCCTTCTAGAATGCCATTATATCCTTATCTCCCCATCAACAATGGCATCTAGAGTCAACGGTTGCCTTCTAGAATCAACGTTGGCATTCTAGAACCAATTATGGCCATTCTAGCATCTCAATAATAGCCTGCGGCATTCGTTACAAAAGAAACCACAATCATTCAAAGATACCAGTTTGTACATGCTCTCTTCCAGGGCCGTCCGGAGTACTACGTATTAGAGAAAAACTCATGGTGAAAACGGCACGGTAATGCTGGATACAGGACTTTCTGATATCAGCAAGGTCACTCTGCACAGTAGTTCCTTCATTTCACAACAGCAGAGGAATCTGAGCTCGAAGCACACCAACGACCGATTTAAGTGTCAACGCTCTTTCTTTTTTCTCTCTTTGGAGCAAAAAAATATGATGAAGTGATCTCATAAAAAATTGTGATTTTCAGCCTGGCTGAAACAGATGCCATTATTTAGCAATATCTAAAAGACAGCCAGGCCCACCCCCCCCCCCTCACAGCCACGTTGGCATTTTCTGTGTGTAGCAATGACAAAATGCCCGTTACAGATTTGCACGTGGTCAAGGTGATGCCCAAGATATAGCACTGCCAGTAAAAAAATGACCCCAATATCATCTTTTCAGCAAATACTTGATATCATTCGATTGGGAATATACAGTTGAAGTCGAAAGTTTACATACACCTTAGCCAAATACATTTAAACTCAGTTTTTCACAATTCATGACATTTAATCCTAGTAAATATTCCCTGTCTTAGGTCAGTAAGAATCATAACTTTATTTTAAGAATGTGAAATGTCAGAATAATAGTAGAGAGAATTATTTATTTCAGCTTTTATTTCTTTCATCACATTCCCAGTGGGTCAGAAGTTTACATACACTCTGTTAGTATTGGTAGCATTGCCTTTAAATGTTTAACTTAAATTGTCAAACTTTTCGGGTAGCCTTCCACAAGCTTCCTACGATAAGTTAATTTTGGGCCCATTCCCTCCTGACAGAACTGGCGTAACTGAGTCAGATTTGTAGGCCTCTTGGTCGAACACGCTTTTTCAGTTCTGCCCACAGATTTTCGATTGGATTGAATTAAGGACTTGTGATGGGCCACTCCAATACCTTCACTTTGCTGTCCTTAAGCCATTTTGCCACAACTTTGGAAGTATGCTTGGGTCATTGTCCATTTGGAAGACCCATTTGCGACCAAGCTTTAACTTCCTGGCTGATGTCTTGAGATGTTTGCTTCAATATATCCACATAATTTTCCTTCCTCATGATGCCATCTATTTATGAAGTGCACAAGTCCCTCCTGCAGCAAAACACCCCAACAACTATTGATTTGGATGGCAACGCTGTTTTAGACGTATGCAATGCGTGTGTTTTCCCCAGCCCGACCCCTCTAATCTGACCTTTAACCCCACCGATCAGACATTCCACTTCCTGCTTCCTGTAAAATAAAAGCAGCAGGGCACAACAGAGCAGCTGCAGTTAGGGCATGGAGTGTAGAGGCTCACGTATATAACTACGATGATAAAAAGAATCACACCCCACCCAATATTAACTTTAGAGAGATAGCAGAGTACTGCAGAGCACTGTATCAAAGTAAATGCCTGGGCATCAGGGGGTTCTCATTGGCTATACTTCTGAATGGGCGCATCTTTCTTTACAACAAAGCGTGTGGGAGTTTTTTTTTGTTAATGGTCATGGAATGTAATGTGCACAGCTAAATGTCAACACAATCTAAAATGCACAATCCTGGGACCTATATACTCATCAAATGATCATGAACACATTGTTATGTTTGTTCATCGGGAATGTTCATACGCTGATCACGTGCGATTAATCAATGGATCTGTATGTATTACATTTAATGATAATTTATGAGCATGAGCCCCTGGATTAAAATTGAAATGACCGAATCCCGCACAACACCAAATTTGGTTCGGCTACTTCAACAAAATCCAAAACGATAACCTCACCATCGATGAAGGCGCAGGAAGGGGAATTAATTTGGTTATTTCCAGGCCAACACAACTGCAATTCCTTTGCACTTAAATCACAAGCTTCACCACTTACAACTTAAAAATATGTAATCTGTGCAAGACTATCCTAAAAAGGATAATTCTTTTTTGAACATGTAGAAAACCGATAAATGTACACATTTGAGCTCTTTCTGAACGGAACAAAAAACGAGTGGGGTGTCACTGCTGAACGGAACAGAAACAAGTGGGGTGTCACTGCTGAACGGAACAGAAACAAGTGGGGGTGTCACTGCTGAACGGAACAGAAACAAGTGGGGCCTCACTGCTGTATGGGGGAACGAGTGAGGTATCACTGTGGAACGGGGGAATGAGCAGCATTATTGAGACGTTGCCTCTCGTCATCTCACAGTGACAGTGAAGGTCCCATCCTAAAACTTTTAAGGTTCACTTCCCTATTACAAAAGGTGGCTTCTGATTGTGCTTAGTGAGTGAATTCTCTCTCAGAGTGGAGTTTTTTACCCCTGTAAATCTGCGGGAAATAAATAGTACTTAATATGATAAATTCATGACATAATTATAAATGGTTCTGTTGATTTCTTGACCATCCAGTGGAATATCAATTAGTAGCACAACTAATGTTGTTAATCATCAACCTATTTTAATTACGCTCTGTGCCTCGCATAAGGGCTCTTTATATTAGCACATAAGCATCCGCAGTTGGAAGCTGATATTATTAATCATTCTAGTTTGGCATTGGTTTCAACGTTCTATGTTCTACACTATGTTCACATCTGCAGCGTAGTTTCAAAACACCAAATGGCATGCTGATTTTCTACCACGGGGAATGGCTCGTACATAAAATCATAAACACTCCATTTTCAGTACAGTAATTTCAAGTTAATGTTGACGAAACTGCACTATTGAGAGTGGGTGTATACATGCTTTATGATCAAATTTGAGAACATTACTGCTTAATAAAATAGCCCTGAAGTGTCCAGGCACCAGGTCTGCCTTGAATGGAGGACCTGCGGCTTTACTGTGTAGGTGTGGTGAATTGTATAGGTAAACAAACGCATAGAGGTCAGTCAGTGGGTGATTACATAGCTGTAAGGAGGTTAGAGAAGTTTGCTTTGTGCCAGAGCGTATAAACTTTACCACTGTGAACGGCAGGTAGACATAGACGTAAAACAGTGCCTTCTGCTGGCCACAACGTGAACATCAGTATCCTGTCACACACATACCTTCGGCTTATGTGATCAAACTAGTGGAGATATGGGCTCCTCTAATAATACTAATACTAATAGACCTACATTGTGCCTGACACTGTGTAACTGTAAATGAATGCGCCTTGGACAGGGAAACATTGTGACCTGTGTGAAGTTGATTAAGTGGAGAGCACAAAAGATCAGTGTAAATTACACCTCGTATTAACACAACTTGAGAATGTTTCCCTCCCTCACTTGAACTTTATTATTTTTGTTCTTTGAAATTGAAAAAAAATATTTCAATAAGGCAAGAATGCCCTGTGGGGCAATTTGCACGTGCACACACTTGCACGCGCACACACGCGCACACACACGCACGCGCACGCGCACACGCACCACCACACACACACACACACACACACACACACACACACACACACACACACACACACACACACACACACACACACACACCCACACACACTCACACACACACACACACACACGCTCAGGCTTTGCTGCAGAGACATATTGCTTTGAACATACTACTGCAGCTATGACCTTTCCCGGAGTTAATTGAGCCTATCGGACAGGGCTGTCGCAGTTACACAAACAGTGCCCTCAGCTAACGTGGCCAGAGATTATAATGATGTTTATACTTATTTGTATTTCCTCTGAAAGGAGCCACATATACATGTGTTTGTTTTTTTTCCCTCCATTCATGTGAATTTCAGTCATGATTGAGAATTCACCGTTTAGGGAGGTTACCTTGATTGAATTTTACATCATGTTCCAGAAGCTGCTCCGGAACTCAACATCCTGCTATAGAATCCACAGCAGAACTCAACAGTCCCGTTCTACAATAGATCTTCAGAACCATTGGCACATACAGATCCTTTCCAAAAAATTAGAATATCATGGAACAGTTGTTTTTTTTCCATAATTCCATTCAAAAAGTGAAACTTTCATAGATTATAGATTCAGTACACACAAAGTGAAATATTTCTAGCCTTTATTTGTTTCATTTTTCGTAATTTTGCTTACAGCTCCAGAAAACCCCCAAAAACAGTATTTCAAGAAATTAGAATAGTGTGTCGAAAATCAGCATTTACTTCAGTTATTTCAGAGAATTAATGTTTTAGACTGAGTGTCACACTATCATCTAATTTACTCAAAAACACCTGCAAAGTTTATCTCAGTTTGGTTCAGTATGGGGACTTGACAATTGACCAGAAGACCATCATGACACCCTCCAGATGATGGGTAAGCCACAAAAGGTCATCGCTAAGGAGGCTGGCTGTTCACAGAGTGAATATCAATAGAAAGTTTAGTGGAAGGGAAAATGTGGCAGGAGAGGGTGCACAAGCAAAAGGGATGACTGTAGGCTTCAGCGGATTGTCAAGCAAAGACGATTCCAAAATTTGGGCGGAGATGCAGAGGGAGTGGACTGAGGCTGGAGTCAGTGCTTCAAAAACCACCACGTACAGACGTATCCCGGACATGGGCTACAACTGTCGGATTCCTCGAGTCAAGCCACTCCACTCATTCTCTGAAATAACTGAAGTAAATGCTGATTTCGACACACTATTCTAATTTCTTGAATACTGTTTTGGGGTTTTCTGGAGCTGTAAGCCAAAATTATGAAAAATGAAACAAATAAAGGCTAGAATATTTCACTTTGTGTGTAATGACTCTATAATCTATTAAAGTTTCACTTTTTGAATGGAATTATGAAAAAAAAAAAAAACTTTTCCATGATATAATTTTTTGGAAGGATCTGTATGTTCTATTTACTGACATTACATTATATTAATTTAGCAGATGCTAGATATCCACAGCAATTTACAATGAAAGAGAACACAAGTGCACCCACCTGAGTCCGACAGTACAGAACTGAGCTCACCTTTTTAAGATCTCCGCCCGCAGTCTGTTGGTCTGAGACAGGACTTTCTTCTTCTCTTCCTCCTGTTTCCTTGTGACTTCAGGCAGCCTGTTGTAAATCCTGTCGATGGAAAGCAGAGAGGGGGGATTTGGACACCGTTCGGAGATCCGGGCCAAACGTTGTGGGCTTTTGAGGAAGGCGAGTTAGCTGGGAGAAAAAAGGAGGCTTATCAGGAGGAACACATCGACAGACCTGGATCCACCGATAAAACTGCCTGCCGCCTCCTTTTGCTCTCAGACAAGAGTTTGTTTGTTACTGGATCAATTCATTAAGATGCATTATCACACCATCCACAGAACCCACAATGGAAACTAAGGAAATGGTATCTAATCAGGTATGCCTTGATAGAAGACAACAGAACAGTGAAAAAGGGGGAAAAATAACTCAAGGCAGGTGCTGCGAATGTTGAGTTAAGATTGACGAGATGGAAGGTCCCTCTATTCAAACAGTTCAATCACGCTGATGAATTGGACTCTGAGAACGCCACAAGGGAAGTGTGACGGCGAGTGAGCGAGCAAGCGAGCGCTCAGAGCGCGGCCTGACTTACCGCTTGGATCGGAGCTGCATATCTTTCCGGGAAATGCTTCTTTCCCTCGGTCGGAAAAGGTTATCTGCAAACGCACACAATCAGGACCAGAGCTGAGATCCACAGTCATAACACCTTATTATCCCCCCTTCTCTACAGCCAGAAAGTACTGATCCTAATCAACACATCACACAGAGCCCACTGTATGAGACGTGTATAATTAAAGCCTTTACACCTAATTCACCACCTATATAAAAAGACCAAGAGAACTGCAGATCATTTGTTCACTTATATATTTGGCACGTCAGGCCCAGCTGTTATTCTGCAAAGCCCTCCGAATCAATACTAATACAAAGACCTGCCATGAAATTAGTTTGTCCAATTCATTTTTCATTATAATATTGCATTATGCTCCCGTGAATATGTTGCATCGCATCTAGCTCAAATATCAAAATAACAAGTGGAACATTCTCCAATTTTAAATCTACAGAGAAAAAAACATATCTACAGTGTATAGGGGTACTTAATCAGCTATTTGAAAATGTAAACACATTATAGATTACTATATAATCCACTGAGATGAAGTATCAAACATGGGTGCCTGGACAATAACTGAAGATTAGATGAAAGGGTACTGGCGCAGTGGAAAAAGTGATTTCTGGGAAACTGACTAAAGCATCCGTTCATTCATTTCAATTACTGTTGAGTTGCCACAAAAACGGCGATGCATGCACAATTGAGAGAAAACAGCTTTGTTTCTGCCTTACCAATAAATTATGTGCTTTTTGTAAATGACAGGTTTTCAGATTAGATTAACCCATACAGAAAAACATTCTTTTTTCCCCAGATATCCAGAATGTAAGAGATCTACACAATTAAACAACATGCAGGTATCTTCTCTTTTAAGATTATTGCTAAACAATTGAGATATTTCAGATTTATACATTCAAAAAACATAACAACATGTAATCATGTCTCTTTCTCCTTGAAAATAGACAATGTTCAAGTTAACTGTGAGAACTGTAGTACTCCAGTTTGACCACAAGAGGGTAGAAAGCACAAGGAAATCTAACCATTGCAAGGACAGCATCCACTGAGCTTTAAACAATTTTAATATATATTTTTTAAATCTAATTATGAAGGAATTTTTACATAAGAATGACAAATGAATACATAGAGAATAAGACAAACAAGGAATGAAATCAGTTAATGAATACAAACAAAAATAAAGAGAAATTTTTCCTGCATTGACTGCAGTAGTGCATGCCAACGATGATGCTAAAATATTGAGTTTAGCTATTTTCCACAGACCACTGCAGATTAAGTGCTGGCACTCTCTCGAATGCACCTGCCTGCAATCCAGATACCATTTTAAACCCTGCAGGCCACACAGAACTTACTACAGGAGAAAATAAAAGGTTTCATCATAAACAGTGTATATACAGTATTTTCACAGAGGCATTCAACTGCAGGTGAGGCTTCAACCAACGAAGAGCAGGGGTTTTCAACCTTTTCCGATTCAAGGACCCCCACCCAGGCTTAAAGGCATCCAGGGGACCCCCACTCAGGCACAAAGACATCCAGGTGACTCCCAAGTTAAAAAAGGGTTGTAGATATGGGAAAATATTTCTAAATATAAAACCTTGTTTTAAACATAACCATTTTTTTTACTTACGGGAGTCACCTGGATGCCTTTGTGCCTGAGTGGGGGTCCCCTGGATGCCTTTAAGCCTGGGT
The DNA here is from genome assembly GCA_029718625.1 of Synaphobranchus kaupii. Lineage (NCBI taxonomy): Eukaryota > Metazoa > Chordata > Actinopteri > Anguilliformes > Synaphobranchidae > Synaphobranchus > Synaphobranchus kaupii. The sequence goes on from CM056380.1 coordinate 64,528,906, forward strand.
GGGGGTCCTTGAATCGGAAAAGGTTGAAAACTCCTTGTAGGGATACCCGACCAGACTTGATATGCAAGTCTGGTCAGGTACCCCTTCAAGGACCCCCATAGGTCCATGGAACCCCTGTTGAAAACTCAGGTCCTAGAGGACTCTACAGGTGACACAGCGTCTGCAGGTGCAGAGAGAGGGACACACTGACCACTGAGAGGGTGAGGTTTCGTGCAGTTCCTCCTCCGCCGGCCTCGGGCTGGCTCCAGAACCGCATCAGAGTTCTGATCGGCCTGCCTTTTCTGCACTCGTTCCTCCAGCTCCTTCACTCGTCCCTGAGATCGGCTGATGAAGTCTGGGCGGTAGAGTTGTAGAGCCTCCTGCAAAATAATAATTTCACAGACAGACCTGCTCACTGAGGAAGTGTGCATTAAACATCGAGAAACCTGCTCACTGAGGAAGTGTGCATTACACCTGAAGAACCCTGCTCATTGAGGAAGTGTGCATTAAACATTGAGAAACCTGCTCACTGAGGAAGTGTGCATTAAACATTGAGAAACCTGCTCACTGAGGAAGTGTGCATTACACCTGAATTAGGGCAGAAGGAACATTGATAATGGAAACCAGTTATTCACATTTTCTTTGTGTGAATCAATGAGTCAGGGGTAAATCCACACATACTCTGAGAGTGAGGGAATTTGCTGTACAGTCCTGTGATAGAGGGAAAGACCCTGTCCAGCTGGAAGGCCTGGATCGTCCATTTTCACAACCCGCCCTCCGAGGGCTTCGCCGGACCACACCCTCAACACACAGGCTCTTTGAGCGGTTCCCAGAATCCTCCCCTGCACGGAGAAGACACAGGACGTTCAGATGACTGCATTGATTTTGAGTTAAGCATTACAGTCAGAAGGTGACTCCCTCAGTTTGATAGCAGCTGTAAGAGCATGTTAAGACTCCTCCTGTAATTAGAGGGATGATCTCCCCTCAGGTTATCACATCAGGTAGAGTGCAACTGTCCTGTATTAAACCGTCCTCATACACATAATGAACTAGCTCGGTCCCAGTACATTCAGTTTGAATAGCATGTTGTTTCATCACTGGTGCCAAAGGGGTAAAATAAAATACAAACACAATATCAACCAATATCATACCAGACAGCTCAGCACAGACAGAGACAGTGTTTTTGCGCATGCAATATTAAAGATCAGCTTTGACATGTTGCGATCCAACGTGTTAGTAACACACGTGCGATGGTTAAAAAGTACTCATTGTGAGGTGTTCATACGCTGTGCCGTGCCGGAGTCGGGGACCGTTTTCAAACCCTGCGCAGGAGTGCTCTTTGGGGCGCTTTTACTTTGCTGCTTCAAAACAGCTACAACTCGATCAGGGCTGCGGGCAAAGATCTCGCCGAGGCCTCTGTGCGCTACGCGCTCTGGAATGGAAGAAAAGAGCGATTAACACGTATTAGACCCCCAGCCGCTCTGATTCTTTGGGGAGAAATGACTACAAGAATAAAACGACTGAAAAAGAAATCCTGCTGATAACGACAAACGACAGAAGAGCCACTTATACCACGGCGGTGTCGCTTAAAAACAAACGAGAGTATTCACCACAGGGAGATGTCACAACATTCTTCAAAAGCCACATGCACAAGATCAATACACAATGGCTGCTGGGCAATTCCTACATTGCTGGGACTATTTGTATTGTGAAAAATTCACAGCGTACAACAGCTAGGTCTCAACGTCCAGGAAAACTGCTCTAGCTGATTGGTCAATGAGCAATGACTGCGTGCCCAATAACCTCTATGCTGAACTCACCAGTCACCACATATCATCCAATCTCAGCTTCCATTCTATTAAAATTCACTTAATGTGATGTATGAAAGTTTACTTGTGTCTGCCTGTTATTACTGCAATAGAAGTAACTTTGTCCCTAACCTTCCACCATAAGCCTTCACTTAAAAACACATACAATTCAAAAACAAGAGTGTAAGGATGCTTCAGCCACACTGACTCCTATTCTTCCCCATAATTGACTGCTAATGCTAGCCAGCAGTCTGGAAAAGGTAGCATGTAACAAATATGTAATTCAACAAAAATCTGGCAGTTAGAATTCAATTTTATATATATATAATATTCGTTCCTGCCCTATTGTCTACTAAAAGCAACCTGCAGGTTTCCAGAAACTGTTACAAGGGAACACAGTTTGCCGTGAACATTCTCCTTGTTGAATGTGCATCTGGTGTGAACCTTTCGAACTTCATTTATCAGAGATATTCCCCCACCCTCACCCCCACATGCTGCAATATATACACAGAGTTAGCCCCAACCCTGACTTCACCCCACCTTCTAAACATGCTGCAATATATACACCGAGTTAGGCACAACCCTGACTTCACCCCACCCTCTAAACATGCTGCAATATATACACCGAGTTAGCCACAACCCTGACTTCACCCCACCCTCTAAACATGCTGCAATATATACACAGAGTTAGCCACAACCCTGACTTCACACCACCTTCTAAACATGCTGCAATATATACACCGAGTTAGCCACAACCCTGACTTCACTCCACCCTCTAAACATGCTGCAATATATACACCGAGTTAGCCACAACCATGACTTCACCCCACCCTCTAAACATGCTGCAATATATACACCGAGTTAGCCACAACCCTGACTTCACCCCACCCTCTAAACATGCTGCAATATATACACCGAGTTAGCCACAACCCTGACTTCACACTTCACCCCACCCTCTAAAGCAGGGGTAGGGAACCCTGGTCCTGGAGAGCCGCAGGGTCTGCTGGTTTTTGTTTTCACCTTAAATACAGCAACTACTTAAACCAAAGAAACCAGGTGAGGTGAGTTAACTGTGTAATCAACTGCTTCAATTGATCAATTAAGTGGCGAGTAACAACTAAAACCAGCAGACCCTGTGGCTCTCCAGGACCAGGGTTCCCTACCCCTGCTCTAAAGTATCTTTGACTTTGTGGTGACAACACCTACAGGAGACGTGTGAGAAAGCAAAAAGAGGTGGAAATTAAACACGATCTCTGAGATGCATTAAGTGTCCTTCAACCCTGTGGTGCTACAGAATATATTAGGAATATGCATTTCAGCACATACAGGGGGATTACAACATTATCCCATTACCAATACATGAGAAAAACATCAAGGTGTGACATAGAATTAAAGATGAGAGTTATATATACTGTGTGAGAAAGGCACGGTATATCTGCTAACTATATATACAAATCTCTCCCCCCCCCTCTCTCCCTCTCTCCCCCTCCCTCCCTCCCTCCCTCCCTCACCTTTCCTACTGTCCCTCACTGTCCCTCTCTCTGGGACATTCTGTCCCCTCTGGTTTGGAAATAAGGCTGTCTGAAAGGAACACATGACTGCATCTGCAGGGGTTCTTTAGAGAAGTACGGCACAATCACTTACCTCGCAGCTGACCGCAAACGGGAAGTCGCGGCTCTAAATCTGCCGGGCGAGGACGGGCCTCCTCGTCTGGCTTCCCGCCGTGCTTTACGGTCTCCGTGCGCGACTGCCGCGCGTCTCCGGGCCGCGGCGCGGGAGCGCTGGAGGACGTGTTTGAGCTGGACGGCCCGTCGCTCACGGCTCTGGGGTCCCACTTCCCAGGAAGGCTCCAGGGCTTCCAGTGCTTTAGGGCATTGAGCCCAGCTGGGGCGGGGCTCGGGTGCACAAACCGGTCGGAGCAGCTCAAGGCCCTCCGAGGCCCGTCTGACCCCTCCGAGGCGGCCGTGGGGGGAGGTCGGCTCAGGTAGAGGGACAGAGTGGACCTGTGCACCTCTCTCCGCCTCTCTGGTGCCTCCAGGGAAACGGACAGAGACTTATCCAGGTAGAGGACGGAGTTGGTGGAGCCGGACGGCAGGTCCAGGTGGGCGCAGGAGCGGACGGATTCGGCCCTGGGGTCCCGCAGTCGGCCCTGGAAACCGGAGAGGGCGTCCTCCTTATGTTCGCCCTCGCTGTAGCTGTGTCTGAACTCAGGGGGCCTGGTTCCCGCAGCCCTCTCTCCCGGGCAGTAGGCCTGCCGGTGCTCTGACACTTTTATGATCACCGGCTTCTTCCTGAGCACGACTGGTACATGCGCACTGTCGGCACAGGGGCGCAGCGCGGTGGGGGTGGAGCTCGCGGCCTTGGCAGGGTGTGGCTCAGAAGCCTTAGTCGTGGTGTCCCCGGCCTGGATCATGGGACCCCGGGCTTGGCTTATAGGGCCCCTAGCGTGGGTTACTGGGCCCACAGCCTGGGTTATAGGGCCCCTAACCTGGGTTATAAGGCCCCTAGCCTGTGTTACAGGGCCCCCAGCCTGGTTCATGCAGCCAGGCTCTGGGCCTTCCCGGGAGGGTAGACTGGCAGTCTGAGAGACCCTCCGGGCTGTGATTGTGATGGAGGAGAAGCTCGCCTTTGTTTTGGGCGGGTTTTTGGAGTCTGTGTCCTGGGGGCACGGGGTTCCGGGGGCACTCACCGTTCTCTGCACTGGGGAACTCCGGCAGAGAGCCACACCCCCGTCCACATGGGAGACGTTCGATTGGATGAAACCAGAGCGCGAGGGCCAACACGTCCTTCTCTCCTCGTACATCTTCCTCTCCCCGTCTGACGCGTTCAAGCAGCTCGATGACTGAGAGAAGGGGAAACAGAGGACGACTTTAATTCTTTGATCACTGTGAGGGTCTGTCCTGCTCATTTCCAGGGCCACACAAGACCCAGTTCAGGTAAGAATACCTCAAAATGGCCGCATATTACTGTTGCCACTGTGAGACCGGTTCTACGTTACCGTGGTGATGCAAAGCCTGTTAGGCAACACTCAAGCCACACTGAACTCTTAAAAATAACACGGGATCAATCAACAACTTTGGGACCAACAACTTTAGGATCAATACGGGATGTCTTGAGAAGGGATGAGAGAAGTGTAGATACACTTGGATTCGTGTAAATTTCAAAAGTCGACTGAGCTAAAAGCCATCAGTTACCATGAAAGTGAACCCCTCCTCTATGTGTAACCAGAGATTGTATAGTACAGAGGTATGCCAAATGCATGAATATCATGTTTCACCACTAAAACTGGGATAAACAGAGGAGAATGAATGGGGGTCAATCTATAAGAGATAATAATTTTTTATTGTAAGTTGGAGAAAGTTTGCAGACAGCAGATAAGAAAATATGCTTTTCTACGCACTTAGATTAATTAAATCTTGAACTGTTTAGGAAAAAAAATACTTTTTTTCTCTGGTTATGCAAATTTCGTCATGAATATTCATGACTGCTTTGGACGTGAGACTCAAAAAAAAGATGGACAGCCCACAGCCAGCCAAAATCGTTCGGTAATAACAACAAGAATGACAACTATGTGGACGAACAGAGCACTAGCTAGTACCGGTGGTACCTCACCTTATATTTTATAGACAATCTGGTTTTGACAAGAATCTTCTAGATGCTTCTAGAGCAGGGGTAGGGAACCCTGGTCCTGGAGAGCTGCAGGGTCTGCTGGTTTTAGTTGTTACTCTCCAATTAATTGATCAATTAAAGCAGTTGATGACACCGTCAACTCACATCACCTGGTTTCTTTGGTTTAAGTAGTTGCTGTATTTAAGGTGAAAACAAAAACCAGCAGACCCTGCGGCTCTCCAGGACCAGGGTTCCCTACCCCTGTTCTAGAGAATATATGGTTTTACTGAGCAAGCGAAAAGTGAAAGTGAGATCATAACACAACCATCGATTCCATGTCGACTTATAATTATGTATTAATTATAAGCATTAGGCCGTGTAACATTGGCAGTAATAATCCAGTTCTGCGAAAATATTTGAAATCGACTGTGATGATAATTCTATAGCATTTAGCTCCATTCAACTCAAAGAATGCCATTGCACTTTTTTCCGTTACATTGCAGTCATTGGAGTTGGCAAGGCTTTCTCTCTCTATGGGCTTTGGTGTAACTGACGAATCTGCAACTTTGGACAAAATGATAACAGGATAAATTTTAGATTACTATACTCCCTGTTAATATAGGCAATATGTGTCTATGCATTCAGTGTTAAATCAACTATGATACAGTTTATTGAATTCCAGAGGAGTAAATATACTCTGACCGTACTCAAACTCTAGTCAGGTTGATTTAATACTGACTGTTCTTCTATGTACAGTCTAACAGCATAATTACAACAGCAGCACAATCAGTAGATTACATTTAGATGAAGCATACAGCGCCTTCTCAGTCCTGTTCTGTCATAGTAAAGCTAATGTTTACCTGTAAGCACATTCTTTAAAGACTGCCCTGACCAAGTACATGCTACTGCTAGGCATAGATTTGATTCCCTGGAGTTCTCATACGAGGTTATAAAGAAAACACACTGACCTCAGATGGCAGAGCCGGTAAACAAAAGGGGTAGAAAACACAATTTCACAGATACGCAAACGGATTGCTTTTGTGCAGTGTGATGTTTCGCCCTTCCCCAATCCCAGTGAACAACACGCGCACTGGCTTGGAGGACAGGGCGATCCCCCATTGGCTCCCTGGTATGATTGTTTCCACTGAAAACACAACTGTGGACATGTGGGCCTTGCTGAGGAGTAACAGTCAGCCACAGTCTGCTGTGTAAACTGCAAGCCGACCCTGGATGCTGTCAACAACGTCAATGGTGCTTTTGACAAAATTATTCATTTATTATTTTTTTTGGAGAGGTGACTTGTGTTGCACCCAAGTAGGACTGCAAAATGTCCATGATAAATGAATACCTTCATTCCCCAGCCACTAACTGAGTTAGTGTGTCCGGCTTCACAGCAAAAATGCATCTTCACCACAACGTAAGCAAAATCCCTATTAATGTTGCAAGAAACAATCACTGGAATAACAGTATATTCTCCAGACTTCCCATTTTAAACAGGACAGAAGTTTAAGGACAGAAATTAATGTTAAGAATTATATGCTGTGAAGTTTCATTAGTTTAATGTGATGACCATTATGATAATATAATAATTCCATGAAACACATAAGTATCTGATTACATCACTTTCACATATTCAAATAATTAAGTCCACATGTTAATATGCCTGTACTATAGAAAATTGTATCTGGAAGAAATGACTGCTAAGTAACAGAATAAATTAATATAAAATGCATATTGATATTATTTTACCTGGTTTATGTTTGAATGGCTCAAACTCCTCAATGGCCTAAGGCTCACGGGTGGTGACCACTTTTCTACTCGATCTGTAAATACAGCACGAAAATATTTTAATAAAACACACAATTATCACTAAAATTCCACTTATTCCCTAGGTAGCATGTCCTCTTAAAGGGGTAGTCCACCTCAATAGTGCCCAGCCGAGTGTCAGTATGCTTCTGTGAGGGATAGATGAAGTTTATTTGTAACGTTAGTGCCCAGCCGAGTGCCAGTATGCTTCTGTGAGGGATAGATGAAGTTTGTTTGTAGTGCCCGGCTAACTGTCAGCCTGCTTGTGTGAGGGATTGATGAAGTTTGTTTGTAGTGCCCATCCGAGTGTCAGTATGCTTGTGTGAGGGATTGATGAAGTTTATTTGTAACGTTAGTGCCCAGCCGAGTGTCAGTATGCTTGTGTGAGGGATAGATTAAGTTTGTTTGTAGTGCCCAGCTGAGTGTCAGCCTGCTTGTGCGAGGGATTGATGAAGTTTGTTTGTAGTGCCCAGCCGAGTGTCAGTATGCTTGTGTGAGGGATTGATGAAGTTTGTTTGTAGTGCCCGGCTAACTGTCAGCCTGCTTGTGTGAGGGATTGATGAAGTTTGTTTGTAGTGCCCATCCGAGTGTCAGTATGCTTGTGTGAGGGATTGATTAAGTTTATTTGTAACGTTAGTGCCCAGCCGAGTGTCAGTATGCTTGTGTGAAGGATAGATGAAGTTTGTTTGTAGTGCCCAGCTGAGTGTCAGCCTGCTTGTGCGAGGGATTGATGAAGTTTGTTTGTAGTGCCCAGCCGAGTGTCAGTATGCTTGTGTGAGGGATTGATGAAGTTTATTTGTAGTGCCCAGCCGAGTGTCAGTATGCTTGTGTGAGGGATTGATGAAGTTTATTTGTAGTGCCCAGCCGAGTGTCAGTATGCTTGTGTGAGGGATAGATGAAGTTTTTTTGTAACGTTACTGCCCAGCCGAGTGTCAGTATGCTTGTGTGAGGGATAGATGAAGTTTGTTTGTAGTGCCCAGCTGAGTGTCAGCCTGCTTGTGTGAGGGATAGATGAAGTTTACTGTAACGTTAGTGCCCAGCCGAGTGTGTCAGCCGGATTGCGAGAGATAACATTGTCGTTGTCCCCAGCCGAGTATCAGCCTTACTAAGACAAGTTGTCCTCTTTGGTTGAAGTCAGTACTGTTATTTTGTTTTTCTAACTGTGACATTATATCTCTGAGAGCAGGCCTGTAGTTACCCTGGTTACAGCACCACAATGATTTATGGGAGGGAAATATCGGTGCAGGATGTCTATAAATAAACATTTATTAATATTTTCAACATACTGTATATACAAAATGTAACTACATCTAATTAGTAGAAAACAACCGTGGCTACACATTTATGCTGGTGGTATTATGATACAAAAATTATACACGTGTTTTACAGCTATATGAAAATGACTCCGCTATCAATTTCCATATTATACATTTCAGAAATGCAATTCAGTGATTGGGTTTCAGTCAGTGAACTGCATTTTGCAGAGTTCACAGCGTCCATGCTCATAGCAGTTATCACAACAGGGAAAAAGCTTAGAAAATTGCTGAAACTTTTCAGAAATTCTAAAATATTAACCTAAAAGTTAATTACAGTGGACTGCCCCTTTAATTGTTCTCAATTCTAATTAATAAATAAATAAATTAATAACTAGTATCCTTTGTATTGGTAATTTATCAGAAATGAGGAAAGTATAAAGTCTATCCTTGGGAGGATCCAGACTTCCATAAACAACATAACATTCATAAGTAGCAGTTCATAAAAGTGCAACTTAGCACCATGTTTTTTTCTTAGGCCACAAGTGTGTTTGTGTGTGTATAAATATAAACACTATTTTTATTATGATTATTATCATTGAAATATCAATAACAATAACAATAATAATACAAAATAACAATAACTCCAATAGTAATAACAATAATAACTTTTTTTGCTTCTGACACTTATAAAAACAATTACACAACATTAAGCCAGAATTGAATGAGGACCAAACCAACCCGTCTGTGGAGTGGTGGGTCACTGTAAAATGAGCTATCGAGTGTTTACCTTCCATGTTCTCACATCTGCTCCACCTCGTAAATTATTTATATGTTTCGGGTGTCTTTAGAATCCATTGGTATTTTAGTGCAAATAAGTCAATACACATCCGTTTATTTACAATCTGCACAAGTACTGGGATAAATGAATGGTGGATGATTAACCTATAAGTGGTTTATGTCCAATACATGTAGGATAAAATTAATTTGAGATGAGTGTACGGGACAACAGAAACACAGCTGCTAATTAGCATTTCTACAGTGTTATCTTGGAATTTCCGATATTTTTCTTTCATTTGTTTGTGCCCTTAAGGGTCCATCAAGTTTGAAGTATGAAATGTAACTTTTCAAGCAACTTTTTTAAAATGAACTTTTCAAACAAAATTATGAAATTAATCAATATCATAGCAGTTTTCTCCCCTTGTCTGATTTACTGACTGCTAAATTAAAACACCAGGGGAATTGGAGGTAAAATTACTTCTTTTTGATGTGGAATTTCTTTTGGCTTCTGAAGCAAAGTGACATACCCTCAAATGTTCATGGAGTTTAAATTCATAATTCAACATTAAGAACAAACTACATTGTTACACTTATTTCATTGTTGCATATCATTTGAAAATACAGGTGCAGACTGTTTAAGCAAACAGCTCCCATGTTACAGGTTTTGTGTATGCACTTCCTAATTAACAATATTTAAGTAATGATTTGTTAACTGCATTTTGTGCGCAAAGCTTGTGCTTGTGGCAGCAGACAGTAATTGGATTGACAACGTCTCCACGGTCTGTGCCAACTGCCTTTCCGTGCCAGGGAAGAGAGTGACTACAGTGTGTAGACATTAATAACCAGCTCCCTGATAAAATGTTTGCTTCCCAAATATCACCTTCTGCTCCATATTCCATTAACTGAACTGTCCCTTTCACTGTATGGCTGTCATCAAATATTATACTTCTGCACAAAAGATCCATGCCAAAAACCTTGTTTCTCAATTGAATACAGTGGAATACAGTGGACTTCATAAATGTATTGCCACTGGTTCTCTGGTTTTCAAATTAGATCATATCAGGTGGCTGACCAGAGCTTTAGAATAGCCAACCCTAATTTCATGGCACATATTAGCATAATATTAGCATAACCATTTTTCATCAAGAGACAACTAATGATTAAGCAATATCACACGAGAGGAAGTGCTGTCATAGCCTACTGTACATGCGGCCTCCGGCCTATGACCGAATCACAGCCGTGCTGGTACTGTATAACAGCTCAACTTTGAGTGTTTCTTTTTTCCAACAATGCATCAATTAGAATGTAAACAAAGTGTAGTGATCCTGGCTTTGTTTATAATAACTATAATAATAGTTATTATAACTATAATTCTCATTATACAGTTAGTTCTGGCATTGTGATTGGTCGAGATGCATTCCATGAGTGATGTTTTACTTTATACAACAGTTAGTTCCGACCGCTGATAAACAGTAAAACATCACTCTGACCTCATCACCGATCAAGATCACTCCACTTTGTTTACATTGTAATTGATACATTATTGGAAAAAAATGTTTTAAATAAATATAATTCTGAAGGAACTATAATTTGTTGCCAGAGCAAAATAAACACCAAATCATAATCTGTGGGATATTTCAAAAAGCAGGATTACTGAGTTAGCTGGATAACTACACTGTGTAAAACATGGAACCCTCCCAAATCTGGAACATGGACTGAAGTAAAAAGAGCTGTACTGGGTTTTATCCAGCTAACTCAATCCTGCTTTGTGAAATAACCCCCTGTTGTCTCAATCCGTACTTGATAGATATATTATAGGCTAGTAGAACTGTTGTATAAAAGCAGTATCACACTCGAGTTTGTGCTGTTATACTGTATATCAGCACGGCTGTGATTATCTTTGGTACTCAGACTGGGGCCTCGTGCCTACAACGGAATCACAGCCATGCTGATATACAGCATAACATTACTCCCTCTCATGTGATATTGCTTCATTATACAACAGTGAGTTCCGACCGCGCATTGTGATTGGTCGAGTGCGTTCCAAACCATTTGTATAGTCATGATATACGAACTGGTATATCCCTCCTTTGTTTACATTCGATGATTACATTGTATCATCTTTAGAACAAAATTAGTTTGAATTCATAAATAATCAGGGTACTATTTTCTGTATGCGCAGACATAAAAACAATGTATTTAAACACTAAAACACTAAAACTGTTAAATTGGCGTCTGATTTTTTAATGACTGATGTAGTACTGTTGTATAAAAGCAATCTTATCCAAAGTTGTACTACTGTATATCATGGATATATATCATATATATATCATGCTGTGATACGTATTGGCACTCCGCTGCCCGTTGTGCCGAACTTAATCACAGCAGTTCCGATATCCAAGATATAGCACTCCCTCTCGTAATTTACTGCTTAAGTATATCAGCACTCACGCAATGAGTCTCGACCAATCACAATGCACAGTCGGAACTAACTGTTGTATAATAATAATTATAGTTATTAAAAATAGTTTGAAACCACATAAGCAAGAAATGCATCTAAACAATAATGGCCTGCATGCACTGTATGCATGAGAACATAGTGAGTTTCATCACCCTGCCATTTTCCTATTTAATCCAAACTCTTCATTGTAAAAGTGGGGAGGGGAGGGATTAAATCAGAGATGATTTCTCTAGACTTGAAAAATTAAACATTCATTATTTCATGTGCTTTGATTTGTCATGGGTTTTCGCTGAGCAGCTGTGGTGACCAATGAGAACAGTGCAATATTTAATTCATTTATTTATTAAACACTTCCTTGCCACAGAGCTGCAGATTACTCTCTGTGATTGACACCAAGGGTTCAGATAACACATTAGGCATTTAGCAGGTGCTATCATCCACAGCAACTTACTTAAATTATTTTTTACATACAATCCATTTATCCAGCTGGATATTTACTCAAGCTCAAAGTCAGGCTACACCCCAGGGAATTGTGGGTTTAGGGAGTTGGGATGACTTTCCGCAGAGAGCCCAGAGAGGAGCTGACCAGCAAACAGAACAGCAGTACCGGAAACTGGGGGACGTATCCCAGGATTCCTTTATTCCTTTATCTCTGAAGAGCAATATCATTCCTGAGTGAGTTGTTCCTAGGTGTGACCAAACTCGGGCCACAATATGGCCCTTTTATGCAGGCTTTTGGCCCCCTGGGAAAATGGCCCATTTGGAATTTACTTTGTTTTTTGTTCCATATTTATCATGATCTTTGAATGAGGTGATTCTGCCAGGGATAAGCGCCTGACTTGGACAGGGTTGGGTTGTGATCCTGAGGGGCTTTCAAGCACACAAGAGAACAGATAAGCTGCACAGCTAATGAATGCCTGAAACAAAAAACACCCGTGTGCCGAAACAGCAGAGATCAACATGACTGCCCAACACTGAGACAAGACTGCACAATAATAACACTGTGTTTGGTATGCACTGAGACAAGACTGCACAATAATATCACTCTGTTTGGTACACACTGAGACAAGACTGCACAATAATATCACTGTGTTTGGGACGCACTGAGACAAGACTGCACAATAATATCACTGTGTTTGGGACGCACTGAGACAAGACTGCATAACACTGTGTTTGGGATGCACTGCAAGACTGCACAATAATATCACTGTGTTTGGTATGCACTGAGACAAGACTGCACAATAATATCACAGTGTTTGGGACGCACTGAGACAAGACTGCACAATAATATCACTGTGTTTGGGATGCACTGAGACAAGACTGCACAATAATATCACTGTGCTTGGGACACACTGCAAGACTGCACAATGATATCACTGTGTTTGGGATGCACTGAGACAAGACTGCACAATAATATCACTGTGTTTGGTACGCAGTGAGACAAGACTGCACAATAATATCACTGTGTTTGGTATGCACTGAGACAAGGTTGCACAATAATATCACTGTGTTTGGTATGCACTGAGACAAGACTGCACAATAATATCACTGTGTTTGGGACACACTGCGAGACTGCACAATAATATCCCTGTGTTTGGTACGCACTGAGACAAGACTGCACAATAATATCACTGTGTTTGGGATGCACTGAGACAAGACTGCACAATAATATCACTGTGTTTGGGATGCACTGAGACAAGGATGCACAATAATATCACTGTGTTTGGGATGCACTGAGACAAGACTGCACAATAATATCACTGTGTTTGGTACGCACTGAGACAAGACTGCACAATAATATCACAGTGTTTGGGACACACTGCAAGACTGCACAATAGTATCACTGTGTTTGGTACGCACTGAGACAAGACTGCACAACAATATCACTGTGTTTGGGACACACTGCAAGACTGCACAATAATATCACTGTGTTTGGGATGCACTGAGACAAGACTGCACAATAATATCACTGTGTTTGGTACGCACTGAGACAAGACTGCACAAAAATATCACTGTGTTTGGGACACACTGCAAGACTGCACAATAATATCACTGTGTTTGGGATGCACTGCAAGACTGCACAATAATATCACTGTGTTTGGTACGCACTGAGACAAGACTGCACAATAATATCACAGTGTTTGGGACAGACTGCAAGACTGCACAACAATATCACTGTGTTTGGGACACACTGCAAGACTGCACAATAATATCACTGTGTTTGGGATGCACTGAGACAAGGCTGCACAATAATATCACTGTGTTTGGTACGCACTGAGACAAGACTGCACAACAATATCACTGTGTTTGGGACACACTGCAAGACTGCACAATAATATCACTGTGTTTGGGATGCACTGAGACAAGACTGCACAATAATATCACTGTGTTTGGTACGCACTGAGACAAGACTGCACAATAATATCACTGTGTTTGGGACACACTGCAAGACTGCACAATAATATCACTGCGTTTAGGACGCACTGAGACAAGACTCCACACACAACATGTGCCGAGATAGCAAGACTGTACAGCAATATTTTTTGCATTAAGCACTGTTTGAATAACTTTTTATACATGGCATTTGTGTATGCCCAACACTGAGACAAGACTGCACAATAATATCACTTTGTTTGGTACACACTGAGACAAGACTGCACAATAATATCACTGTGTTTGGTATGCACTGAGACAAGACTGCACAATAATATCACTGTGTTTGGGACGCACTGAGACAAGACTGCATAACACTGTGTTTGGGATGCACTGAGACAAGGCTGCACAATAATATCACTGTGTTTGGGATGCACTGAGACAAGGCTGCACAATAATATCACTGTGTTTGGGATGCACTGAGACAAGGCTGCACAATAATATCACTGTGTTTGGTACGCACTGAGACAATGTTGCACAATAATATCACTGTGTTTGGGACACACTGCAAGACTGCACACACAACATGTGCCGAGATAGCAAGACTGTACAGCAATATTTTTGCATTAAGCACTGTTTGAATAACTTTTTATACATGGCATTTGTGTATGTTAAAATACATTTCCAAACATGGGTACCGAAGGGTAATGATGCTTACCTATGTGACCATTTCCATACAATTTCTTGGTGTACCCTTTTGGGGTGGTAGCAGCAATGTAAGCCTTCATTTTTTTCTGAAAAACAAGTGACATGAAATGTATGACTTGTATTCAAGCAGATGACCTCAAACTGCATTTTTAACTGCCCTCATGAAAGCTCAAATAAATGTTGCTAAGCAACATATAAACAGTCAGCCTGAGATAACAGTTTTTTCAACAATGTATCAATTAGAATGTAAACAAAGTGAAGTGATGTTACAGTAACAGGTTACAGTGCTGTTGTATTCCAATGCCTGCAGTCCAATCAAATTACTCAACTGGAACTAATTGTTGTATTATATATGCATTATAAAAAATACATAAAATGTTTCGCTTTTTCAAATTCGGTAGCTCCGAGCTATCAACCTTTAAGGCCACTTGCTTGTACATGTACATTCCCTGGGTACCAGTTTCAAATATTGTCCCTGCTACAGATCTCATGGTAGATACGAGCACTACCCCGCACTCTTAAAATATTTTGTTCAGAGACAGATAACAGATAACATGCTTGAGAACAGCTTACAGAATACCAGAACATTTTTTTTTAAATATTTGCTCTCTTGTTGCCACTACGCCTTTTGATGACACAGGGAACAGTAACTCCCCCCACTGAGGGATGAATAATCCTCAGGATGCCAGGCCTCCATTATACTGTGAGAAAGGGAAAAGTTCCAAGGTTCCCAGAACTGACTTGTGGAATCATCTTGTGGCCCTCCACCCTCCTTGGTCAATGCGACCCGCCACGCTGAGAGACACGGTGTGCGATGCGGTTACGGCTGTAGCTGTCAGCCGGAGTTCCCCAGGGCATTCCGAATGGGATTTAGCCATCTTGAGAGACTACAGAGTGCAGACTGGAGTAAATCAGGACTTTATTTTATTGGGGCCTTTGTTCTCGATGAGATACGCTGGTCGACCGCACAGCGTAGTGGTTTGGGAACTGGGAGGCTTCAGCTTCAATTGCCCAAGCGGAACACTGCCATTGTACCCTCGAGTACATGTACTACATAATGATCTGTCTGTGTGTGTGAGTGTATATATAACAAATGCGCAATTGATGACAGGGGATTCCTTCACATGGTCATTATTATACTTGTACTCCAAGTAAACTAAGGGAAAGTGAGAATACTCTAGCATATTATAGAATACCATAATCTAGAGTATGTAGAAAGAAAGGGAATGTCAGTTATAATTTTATTAACTCTCAAAAAAGCTTAGAGAATAGTCGACATTTTAATTGTTGAACAATATGGCTGATATGATTAAAAGCCTATCTGTCATATAGCACATTGATAAGTCCACCAGTTACACAAGCACACTCAAGCATGCACTAATTGTGCTGACTGGGATAACAAAAATGTGGTCACATGCAAAGTAATCCCTTAGGAATTCTGACATTTTAGCCCTGCACTTGAAATCATGTCCTGCTGTGAGAAAACTCGAGGAAACCTGATTTTCCCGACCAGAGAACATTTAATGAGCACAACTTTTAATTGCACAGTGAAAATAGTGAAATATATACACTGAATAGCATGAAATTTGCTTGAACTTTTCAGGGAAAAATAAAGCATTTAAAAATAAAATTCTCCAACCTGAATATTATAACCACACCATCCAATTAAACTGCAGTTACAATTTACAAGGCAGATTAATAAATACTGGGTGTGGCCAAAAAGACACTTTCACAGGATTTTATTTCCTCACAGTATTATCACATGGGCCTTATAACAGCCGCAGCCGTATACCTATGCAGTATCCTTCACACAGCAGTTCTCAGGTGTCTTACCTGGCTGGGAGGGTGTTCCGTGTTGCGCACATGCAGGGGGACGCCGAACAGCAGCGCTCTCTTGTGAATGGGCAGCCAGCCGTTTTTAACACAACCCAGCTCGCAGAGTCTGACCTGTTCTCTCCCGGGGGTACACCTGAGGCGGGCGGTACCCCAGCTCCCCGGCGGACCCTCGCTATGCCCTGGGCAACCCCCAGACGGGGGTCCAGGAGCGGGGGCCTCTACACGCGGCGGCGCTTCGACGGCTTCGTCTGGTACGGCGGCCCCAGACGACGTCCTCTCCTCGACGCCTGGCGCCTCATCGTCCTGGAAGGGGACCTGCGAGAGGGGGCTTCGCGCCCTTTCCGCGTTCGGCCGCCAGCCCTCTGTCCCGTCCCTCTCAGCGTAGCCCGGCGACCTCCGCGCCTGGGACATCAGAGGATCCGCATAGCGCTCATCCCCCGACCCGCTTGCCACCGCCGCTGCGCTCAGACGCCCAGCTGACGCGGCTCCGCGCGGCTCAGGTTGCCATGTCTCCGGTTTCAGGGCCTCCATAATGGGGCCCCACACAAGTTATTAATGAGCTGATCTGGAAGGCTGCCTGTGGTTGCCAGGAGAAACGGCAAAAAAGAACAAAAAAATGCTCTGGCTGCAGCTTCTTAACTTCGGCAAACACAGTCGCTAGAACAGCAGTGCTCTTAGGCACTCTGCAACTCAGACAGACCTTACAAATGAGAACTTATGTTAGAATTAAAAAAAAGAAACTTGCAAATCCAAGTCACTTCCACAAAAACACTATCTATACTGCAAAGCTGATATAATTAAGGTACACAAAGAAAGCATGAGCGGTTTATATAGTATGAGAATCGCACTCTTTCTGAAAACATTAAACAAATAATTTACCTGAATTTCCTGTTTGCAAAGAAAACAGCACAGAAGGGTGATATGTGTAAAAAATAAAAATCCTGTGAAGGTCCTAAAAGGCCATGCTGAAATTCTGGCTTTCCCTCAAATTAGAAATGGAAAAGTTTATTTTGTTTTGGTTTTGTGTTGACTCCAATCGCAGCTCACTTGTAGAAGGCATAATGAAAAAGAATTTGTCTAGAGGGACCTCCTTCTCCACTCAAGCGTGAGTGTAGCTAACTGTGACAGCCTCTTAGGATCAACAAAGAGCTTACAGTGCAGCCAGGAACAGACATAACCCCCCCCCATAAGGAAGCAAGGAAAGCAGGCTTGAGTCTGGGGGGTATTTTGTGGGGTTCCGTAAACTCTTGTGACATTCAGATGTCCCCGCTGTCCACTCATTAAATTAGTAATGACCCAAAATGTGTCAGCCCACTTGTCTTGCACTGCTCTTATACATGCCGATATAGATGATGCCAAATAGAACATGAGATAGCCTACTGAATACACTGAGAAAAAGTGCAAACATTTACTGTGTGCAAAAGGCGGCTGATGTTTTCTGATTCCAGTGATGACGTGTATTGCAGCATGTCCCAGCATAGAACACTCACCATATAAACCATAGCTCAGATATCAGGTTTAATGAAACGCTGTTAAACAGCTAAAAATGCATCACCATGAAAATTGCTGTTGCCAAAATTGTTAGAACTCAATTCACAAATGAACACTTGACCTCATGGAGGTATGTTCTGACATTTGTTAAATAATTCAGTGTAAAAAAAAAAAATAGGTTAGTTATTAATAGACAAACCATAACAACCAATACAATTATGCTACTTTAGGAACGCTTAGAATGATAATAGCTGAACAGTAGGCTGCTTCGCTACGTTTCTGTGCGGAGTAATAGCCTACTTTTGTATGATACACCGGCAGTCGGAAAGTTCTAGAAGTCCCTTAAAGCCTGTGTTTTAGTATTGATCATCTCGGTGTGTCATCAAACACTGATTTCAGGCATGTGATCCAAAAAATAACTTGCCTTGCAGAAGTTAGCTCCCATGCCGACTTGATTACGGTGATGATGGCACCTACCTGATATCCACAGACAATGCAACAAGTTAAAGCCTCGTTTGGACGCGGTAGCCTACACTTAATAACGGAGTATCCTTGTTTCAATTTCGCGCTCAAAACTTTTCAGCGTCCTTATGTCGATAGAACTATCTATAATCGAAGTAGGGCTACTATAATGCATACGTATAGCCTAATGTCTACTGTATTTTAATTGGCTAAATGTTCACTCTAGCTGAAGAAATTCAGTCTTTTCACCCAAAACAAAACGTCATACCCACCCAGTAGGCAACGCTTTATCCGTTAAATCCACATAATGTAGACCTATGATGTTTAATGATTAGTTAATTATTATCTGTTTAGTCCCAGTGCGCAGCCGATGTCTGTAGATGTCTGTTATTTGGATAAATCGGGTCAGTCCGTCATGGCCATTATTTCCACCAAAAATACTCGTTCTAAATTGGGCCATGTTTAGTTCGTCTGTTTAGGTTCACATTTGGTCAGAAAAAGTAGTTCTAAATTGGTCCATGTTTAGTCCGTAGCCTATGTTTAGGTCCACATTTGGCTAAAAAAAAAAAAAAGGTCGTTCGAAATTGGGCCATGTTTAGTCTGAGGATCAATAAGATCCACTAACATAATTACAATAATATATGATAACGAGAAAAAAACTTTCAGCATTAGCATTATACAGGCTACCAAGGATTACATCATGTTTACATTTTGCATAACTGTATTTAGCCTACCAAAGGTCCAAAGTAATTGCTTTCTGAGAATGTGCCCATAGCTATATAACCTTTTACGGGCTGCTGGTCATAACAATAATCAGAATGAATAGGCATAGCTTAGGCCCTACATCATAAATTATTATTATTATGTTGTTGTTGTTATTATGTTTAAAATATTGCATCCTCGTCGCCCTGCCCTTCTCTCGTGGTTTCTGTTTGCTTTCTGCGGTGACCACTATGAGTTATGTAATATCACTCACAATGGCAACAAAACGTAGCAATGCGCTTTAAATTGATTTTCCGATTAATATGACCGCGCAACTGCTGGAATTTCCACGCAAGAAAACGTGCGAAATTGACGCAACCTACCGGCTGATTATGGAGCATATCCGCGCGAAAATTCAAATCGGCGATTGCATTTGGTTCATTCGATGTGCGCAAAAAACATGGCATAATTCAAATGTAGGCCTAAATTAATGTAGGCTAGGCCTACGCACTTTATCTAACAATTTGAAAATGTAATCGCAATTATAACTTTTTTTAACGGTTGATAGTGCAATTAATTATTTATTTTTTGTTAAACTATGCATACGAAGAAAGTTTGATCAGTGGGCCAGTTTTGTTGCAGTTGTCATTCCATGACTCTACTGGTTAGAGAACTGCATGAAGTCGCGTGGTGTCAGTGAAGTGGAGGCAGTGCCCTCTGGTGGTATTAATTTGAATTTCAGGAATGGGAGACGGGAGACATCTGGGAGAAACATTCAAGCACCGCAAAACACGATACACGAGCCAAAGTCCCGTCCTTCTCAGAACGTTTGCAAAACGCCATAAAAAAGTGAGCCACCGAATGATTGTGACAACTATTGAAAGTGTAAGGTCTAGGTATGCGTGTAATGAAAACCCCAAAACTAAAAGGCGCAGTGCTGGTTCCTTCCATTTTAATTAGGTATAGGATAGGGTTCGTTCGTCCTGTACTAAGACCAAACAAAAATACGAAAACAAAGCAAACTCAGATATGTGCAGATTCCTTGGCACTTAAAACTGTTTCTCTCAAGCCAACTCAATGGCTTGCAGAACACCAAGGGCCCTATCTTACACCCGGCGCAAAGCGGCGCTAACGCAAACGCAAGTGTCTTTGCTATCTTACACCCGGCGCTAGGTCCATAATAACGCCTAACGCTTACACCGTCAAACTAGCATGTTTGACGGCGTAACTCTTGCGCCATCATTAGTGAACTGGGCGTGTTGGTCTTAAGATGAGGAGTGGCCAGGATTCTTTTTGGCGTATTGCTATCTTGAGCCAGCAGAAAGCGCTTGCGCTAGAACCACCACAAACCTGGTCTAAAGTCATGTCGCAGTTGTTTACATGCTATTTTAACGGCGCATATAAGTGCGTCTACATAGGCGTGTGCACAACGCGCATACCCTCCTGTCTGTTACACACAGGGGCGTGCACAGGCATGACTAAAATATCTAGATCACAATGTGAAATATTATTATTGTGTAGGCAAAAATGCATAATAATAAAAGGTTCCATAGGTCCACATACCTTTCCCTCAGCGAAGGGAAACAATGCCACATTACATTGCTCTCAGCCCGCTCCATCAACATCCAGGCGATGTGCGATGGTACGGGACAATGGCTATCCATTAAGAAGGAGCTGATAACACCTATAGCTATCAAGCCTAATGCGCAAATTGTCTTTGTACCTAATGCGTGAATTGTCATTCAATGGAAAACTCGCGCACGGCAATAGACGGACATTTAAGTTCTGAAAATGCGCTTCAGATGTCATTACAATACAGCTCTGTTTATCTATGAATACAGCCTGTAAGTAAATAGAATGGTTTGTGACTGAAAAAAGTTCAAAACCTTGTCCAGTGAATATTGCATTTATTGTTTTTCAAATAGCCTAGGCTACAGCGAATTCGCTGTGCATAAGGTTTTTTTCGATAGCCTATGGTTAAAAAACGGAGATGTCACCATGTTAACTAAATTGTAACCTTAGCTATTCTTCGTCCTTCATATTTTTTTAAATTACAGTGACCAGGTTTCCATACTCTCACCGTTTAAAACCCAGCTGATTTCACCCGTTATTCATTAACTGAACAAAACGATTTTAAAGAGAACTAAGCGTCTATTAGAAACTAAAACAAATTTGCAGCACGTTACACAATTAATTCACAATTCATTTTAATGCCATTCTCTGCACGTGGAGCTGCATGTTCTGTTTCCCTGCTGTAAGTCGCACGTTTAACGGTCTTCCTGGGAAAGTGGATTGTTTTAAAGGATTACGCTACGAGTAAAACAGGTTGGTCACATTTCCATAAACAGGACATTATTAAACAAGGGGAAATATGCGTGAACTTATGGGTTGCGAACCTGACAGCTTTATTGTATGGCTATTTAGTGTCATCATTAAGGCAAAATAACGGTATGTATGTTATTAATCAATATTAGCCTACTATGCAGGTAGCCTAATGAACTTTGGATGAAGCTTGAACTTCGAGAACTCCATGAGAACAGCCTCTTGGAATTGATGTTTGACACTTTCATTGCATAATCAAACGAAATTCGCTGAACAAGCAGGCTAATTTGGCGTTTTCTAAGGTGAGACTGAAGCCATTGATAGCTTATTCTCAGCTGTTGCAGGTCCTTTTAACGAAATTTAACCGCACATATTTTGTAAAATAACAGCCCTGTCTGGAATTACCGGGAACTCATAGGCTAATGGTTAGTCCGAATAATATTGATCATACTCCATTTAGCCTATTCCTTGATCACACTAAACACGCACGAGCATGTCTGTTTCGCCATCATAAGCAATCCGCCAAGGTGGAAAAGCAGGCTTTTAAAGGGAATGGGATATGACATTTTGATTGGTTTATTGAATGTCACGCCCAAGACACACCTATAATTAATGAAGCGACTAGGTTCAGCGCCAAAAAAACACGCCGTTAAAATAGCAAAAGTGGACTTGGACACGCCCTAAATGGACTTAGCGCCATGCGCTTAGACTAAGCGCCAAGATCGCCAAGATAGGGCCCCAAATGTTTTCTTTTCCCCAATCTACTCAAAATTCAACAGGTTGCCATTTGTGCTCTAATACTGCCATCTAGTGGGCACTTAGGCAAACACACCACATTAGATGAATATGTCAAGTAGCTATGATTGGGATGGCAGGTATGCCATCCACCAAGTTACGGCTTGGCGGGGCATGCCCCATACCTATACAGCACCAAGAGTTTGGCACTTTTCAGGGTTTCCTACAGAAGTAACTACAATGACCACAGACTCTCAGCCCTTAAAAATATTAAAGGGTTAGTTCGGAATTTTGGACATAATGTCTCAATTACGACTTACCCATGATGTAGTTGATTGATGGAAACCATTTTCAGATAATTTCATGCTGTCCCTTGTTTTGGACATACACACATTGCTAATGCTAGCGCAACTCGTAGGAAACTAGTAGCATCCACTACCAAACACACTTAAACACTCCAAGGTGCACCCAAAGCAAATAAAATACGACGACAGTATATCGGGGTTATTTTCAGTGATTATACCATAATTTTCCAAGTCAAACTATCGTTGAATACTTTACTTTGTGCTCACCTAAATTCTCAGTGGAAGTACAGCGGCGGAGCTAGCTGTAGATTAGCCAGGGTATCTGCCTGTAGGCTATCTGCTGTACTCCACAGTTGCCGACACAATCCGTTTTGCCGTAAAGTTACATATTTGGTAGACAACAAGTCAGCTAAACACAAACATGCTACAGAATAACACAGCATATACAAGCAAGCACACTGGCTACCAATTTGCAGGAAAAGTTTGACCACTTCCATGACTTCCCAATCGTGGCAACTAGCTAGCTAGCTAGCTGAATAGATAGATCACGCATGCAATAATTTATTAGTTACCTGCTCGTCAGTTGTTTTCGGTGCATGAAGAAAAACAGAACGTTAGCTAACAA
The DNA here is from genome assembly GCA_029718625.1 of Synaphobranchus kaupii. Classification (NCBI taxonomy): domain Eukaryota; kingdom Metazoa; phylum Chordata; class Actinopteri; order Anguilliformes; family Synaphobranchidae; genus Synaphobranchus; species Synaphobranchus kaupii. Next base: position 64,552,161 of record CM056380.1, read on the forward strand.
TACTACGAGTCTGATTCTTTCACACACGCAATATTGTTTTTGGCCGGCAGAGCTATAGGCTACTTTAGTTACCTAACTACTAAACTAATGCCGTACTTCCACGGAGAATTTAGGTGAGCACAAAGTAAAGGATTCAACGATAGTTTGACTTGAAAAATGATGGTATAATCACTGAAAATAACCCCGATAGACTGTTGTCGTATTTTATTTGCTTTGGGTGCACCTTGGAGTGTTTAAGTGCATTTGGTAGTGGATGCTACTAGTTTCCTATGAGTTGCGCTAGCATTAGCAATGTGTGTATGTCCAAAAGAAGGGACAACATGGAATTATCTGAAAATGGTTTCCATCAATCAACTACATCATGGGTAAGTCGTAATTGAGACATTATGTCCAAAATTCCGAACTAACCCTTTAACTTCTGTATGTTCTGACCTCATGTAACCACACAGCATTCAGATACAACTTTACACATCCACACAATAAAACCCCAAACTTGGGTTATTTTGCTGTTTTTCTCCTTCTGCTTCTTCTTCTTCTTCTTCCCATTTTTCCTGCTGTACTCTCAAGGAATAATCCTCCCCATTGGATAACAACATCGCATAACTGCTCTCCCAAGCTTATCAACCAATAAAAATGCTTCAAACTAATATGGATACATCGCACAATCACAGACAAAACGGCTATATGGCATGGTGTTTTCCATGAAGCTACTTTGGCCTAGTGGTTAGAGTTGCTGTCTCTCACACAGAGGATTGGTGGTTCGGGCCCAACAGCATGCAAGTTTATTTTCGACAAAAACAATGTACAACTGTTATACTTTTCGTTTATTACACCTATTTTCACATTAACAAACATTTTTATTGCAAAGGCTAAAGACGTTTCCAATATTAGCCTAACTGTTCAAAGTTTCAGTTGTACTACAGCGAAATGGTGAAAGTCAGACGACATCACTTCAGGTAACGTTACGCAGTATGGAAACAAATGTCATTGACAAATAGCATATAGCCTATATCACGTGACTGTGCCAACAGGCTTTGGTATAGTGGTAAGCGTCAATGCTTACCATGCTGGGTCCGATCCCTGCCTGGTACTAAAAAGTGTAATTTAATTTTGGAATAAAACAGTGTGCACATGTTCTGGTTTTCTCATACAATTATGTTTTTTTTATTATAAAGGTAAAGACATGTTTACAATATTAACTGTTCACTTATAGCCTGTTAGTTAAACAATTCAGTCACTGGACACCATGGCAGTTATGCAATAGCTAACGTTATGGGAACAGGTATCCCATGGTAATTTGTCAAGCAAAGAAAAAAGTTTTAAGGCAGAATATCATCTGGTTAACACCTCGTTGTTGCATTAATGTAAAAAAAAAAATCTATAAATAACTGTACCATTGGCTACATGTTTTAATCTCACACAAATACAGACAAAAATATTTGTCTGCATGGAGCGTGCTGCGCTCTTGCGGTCATGTCCGACTCACTGTGCAAACCGAACCTTCCACTCTCGCCTTGGCCAACATTTCTTTATTATGTCTTCATTCATTTCTTCACTTCAGCTCTGTTCAGTTTATCCTTTTCACACATAACACAATGTCACCATAAAATTAACTGCAAGGAAAATTAAGAATTTATGATAATACATTAAGAATTGCCTACTATAAGCTGCAATCCCTAAAGAGATCTGATTTATAAACCTCCAATTCCCCAAACATATCTGTTTCATGGTTAGTCACTTAAAAAAATTACAATAGCCTGGGAACATGGCTCTAGTCTACTACGCTACTCTGCAGACAATGTAGCTTACTGCAAACACTTTAAAAAAAATTTATTTGAAACTCTCATGGACTAAACGCTTATGTCCACAAATTTGATCTATAAAACTGCTTGTTTTTCTCTTGTACAAAGAGAACTCCACACACATGGGTGTCCACATCACAGAAAAGAAGCAGCATAATCTTTAAACACCTTGTCGCATATGCTGTCCTGACATTTGAACTTCCTGGATAATCTCAGCAAGTTGAGAAAGTATTTCATTAGCTGATGAAACACTCACCAACTTACCTCTTTCCCACTCAGTGCTCCTCTTCACAGTTTCAAGTCTGCAAAACAAATATTAAATAATATTGAATTAAATCAACAATTCCATCAGGCAAATAGCTTAGACAGTGTGTGCCGCATACTGCTGCTTTGCATAAAATCAAAATTAAAGAAAATGAAAGAACCGATCGAAACAACTGACAGCATATAGGCTATCTGTGGTCACGGTCAAATCAACAGATCAGGACAGACAATTATGTTTTACATATTCTATTTGCTCTTCAAGGAAAATCCAAGCAAGGATATTGTATTTAACTAGCCTACCCCTCGGTTGCGGATGGCATACAGAAATGCTTGAGGAGTATTTATTTTAAAAATGTGACTGCATTTGCGTCCGACAATGCGAGTTAGGCTAGCCTATAGCCTATGTTAACTAAGGGATAATACATGAGGAGGTAATGACCGACAGTAGTGCCTGGCTCCCAAAACCGACGTCGACGGCCGGAAGTGACTAGGTGCCTAGCTGACCGACGACGTCGCTGTAGAACCAGTGACGTACGCCGTTTTGCCAAGGCATAGTATCGACGTTCATCGTTTTGCCAGGGCATTCGTCGATTGACAATTCCCTCCCCCTTCGGGCTATGAATTAACATATTAAAATAGGGCGGGCTTTGTTTTGCAGTGTGTGTTTGTATGACATAAAGACAAATTAAAGGTTTTTATAAATATACATTATTTGTTGTATCTTGCTAACTTAGCTATAGCCCAGCTAACGTTATAATAACGTTCGCTAGCTAACGTTAATGGAATTTAGTCTTTAACTTGAAGCTAATTGGTGGTTTCCTTTCTGTAGTTCAACTGCTGCTGCCATTGAGAGATCCCTGAGAGTGTTTTCTATGTGTTTTAATTCAGGTGTTTGATTTCAGCAACAATAAACGGTAACATTTGTCAGACTTGGGCATCTTCATTACTCACACAACACAACAAGAAATGTATGCTAGTTCTCTACCACATATTTATTCTGTAAGTAAGCTATTGTATGTGGCATATGTGGTTTTTATAGGATTTTTGTTTGGGCTTATTTTATTAGTGTCACCCCTCACAAATTCCATAGGTTAGCTAACGTAGGCTATGTGTGCAATCTTTTTCCGAGAGAGCTTAATGCACAAACAGTGATGGTTTTGTGCTACTTTGGCCGCTTCTCCACAATGACAAGTCAGTATGTCAAAGCGACCAGTCGCTTCCTTGCAACGGCGAGTCACTCTCACACCGACGAGGCGTTTCTCCACAGCGGCGAGTTGCTTCCTCACAGCGGCGAGTCGCTCTCACACCGACGAGGCACTTCTCCAGAACAGCGAGTCGCTTCCTCACACCGACGAGGCACTTCTCCAGAACAGCGAGTCGCTTCTCTACAACGGCAAGTCGGAATAAAACAGACACGTCTCGCTACCAAAACAACACTAGTTTGGCCCGGAGCTCCAGCCCAAGACCAGCTAGGCGCCCCCCACCTGCCACTGCTGATCTCTACATGATAGAGTCATCTGAATAGAATACCCCCCTATGACATAATCAACCCATAGGCCAGTGGAGGATGGGCATCCCCCCAATAGCCGGGTTCCTCTCGAGATTTCTTCCCATCGGGGAGTTTTTTCTCGCCACAGTATGAGGGTTTTTCTCTCCTACTAGAGTTTTTACCTCTGCTATCTGGGGGCTTAGAGCTGGCATTTCCCATTTCCCCTTTCCTCCCCTTTCTGTTCTGTAAAGCGTCTTTGTGACAGTCATCTGTGAAAAGCGCTATATAAATAAAATTGAATTGAATTGAATTGAATAGTTATGCCTCCACTTGCCACTAATACTGTTTTAAAAAAAACTTTTAATGGTTCTATTATTCTAATATCCTGTAGGCATATTATTCTGTAGCCTATCTTTCTGTATAGCCTATTGTATATTCTAATGTTAAAATAATAATAATAATAATAACATTCTAATGTTTCTATTGGGAGTCACCATTGTAGACATTCATGTAAGCTGTCCTATTGGTTGATGGCATTGGGGTTCTGGTAATCAAAGGTGATCGTGATGCTAACTTTGTTCCCAGTCTGTTAATGCCATATAACCGGTAGGCTATGTACAGTTATGAAGCAGATTTGATATATTTTACAAATAATAATTAGCCTATATAAGCTTAATAAATCGGCCATGAAAATGTATGTAATGTTAAAGGGTTATTCAGGAGTATAGTGAATGTATATAGGGGTATTACATGTTTTTTTTAATAAATGTAGCCTAGACTACATATAGACCTACGGTTTTCTATGTGTTTTAATTCAGGTGTTTGAATTCAGCAACAATAAACGGTAACATTTAACAGACTTGGGCATCTTCATTACCCACAGAACACAACAAGAAATGTATGCTAGTTCTCTACCATATTTATTTTGTAAGTAGTCTATACACTATTGTATATGGCATAAGTGGTTTTTATAGGGTTTTTACAGACCTTTTGCATATGGGCAGAGACAGATAACCTAGATGACCCCTCACAAATTATATAGCCTAGGTTAGCTAAATGTATGTTATGTGCGCAATCTTTTTCGAGAGAGCTCAATATACAAACAGTGATGGCCTTGTGCTACATTGGCCGCTTCTCCACAATGACAAGTCAGTATATCAAACCGACCAGTCGCTTCCTCACAACAGTGAGTCTCTCTCACACCGACGAGGTGCTTTTCCACAACGGCGACGAGTCGCTTGTCCAGAACGGCGAGTCGCTCTCAAACCGACGAGTCGCTTGTCCAGAACGGCGAGTCGCTCTCAAACCGATGAGTCGCTTGTCCAGAACGGCGAGTCGCTCTCAAACCGACGAGTCGCTTGTTCAGAACGGCGAGTCGATCTCAAACAGACGAGTTGCTTTTCCACAGCGGCGAGTCGCTTCTCCACAATGGTAAGTCGGAATAAAACAAATACGTCTCGCTACCAAAACGACACTAGTCAGTCCCAAACGGATTATTTTCACTCTACCAAATGTCGCGTCACAGAACAGTGACCACTACCACTAGTTTGCGACCACTGCTGTACTATCATAATGGGCAGAGCTAGACGGTACAGCATGCAATTAATTAATCTGACCACGAGATGGCACAGTCTCACCTTATTCATCCCAGTTATTTGCAAGAAGATGGACTAGCTGCAGCAGAACAATTTTTATTAACAACAAGCTAACTCTAGACCGTAAAAATACGAAAATGTTTATTTTTCTGACAGATGTAATTTATTTTTAAGGATGACAACAAAAGTGTTAAGAGGGGGAGGAGGTGTGTGACATTTATATTGACGATAACGAACCAGCTTTGAGCCTGGCTCAGAGCAGTTATGGATTCATTAGTCACATTTATATTTGTAGTAGCCTAGATATGATAACACACAGATCTGTGCGTAATATCGTATGCCCTCTTATTCTACAGAGATTTTTTTTTTTCAAAATAAAGTTTATTTTCCAATGGAAGTAGGCTAAATTTTTTCTAAGAATATAATGTGGATAATAAAAATCATATATGTAGGCTAATTCGGGGCTATGTATAAACAGTGCTGTAATTTCTACATGGTGAAAACAAAATGTATAATAATACCCTTTAATAAAAGGCCTGGGAATCTGCACTTTAACCACATGTGAATTGTTTCATTACAAATCTACAATTGTGGAGTACAGAACCAAATCAGTAAAATATATGTCTTTGTCCCAAACATTATGGCATTGTAGGTGGTGCAACAGTATAGCTCACTTCAGATGCCATAGAAAATTATATTGTTCTGATCTGATTAGAACCATGAATTATGAAAGTCATACAAGCAGTGTTGCTTACTTTTTTCACATTGTTTTTATTTTAAACCAGTCTACCACCGCTTAAAATAAGCCTACAGTCAACAAGCTTTAACTTGCTTTAAGTAACAGTTAGCTAGCTAGCCAGCTAGTCACCAGTCACCAGCCAGATTCAAAGCCTGCGGCCCCCTGAAGTCCCGCAGACTGTGCAAAGGTATCCGACACACCCATGCAAGCATGTCTCCCCTCCACTATCATCATGCATCATGATATTCCGACTCGCCGTTGTGGAGAGGCGACTCGTCGGTTTGAGAGAAATTTACCGTTCTGGACAGGCGATTCGTCGGTTTGAGAGCGACTCGCTTTTGTGGAGAAGCAACTCGTCGGTTTGAGAGCGACTCACCGTTGTGGAGAAGCGACTCATCGGCTTGACAGCGACTCGCCGTTGTGAGGCAGCGACTCGTCGGTTTGAGGGACAATACACATAAAAGCAAGATAAATACATTATACAATTTCATTATTCTCCAAAGAATGTCCCTCTTATTTTTTTATTTCAAGAGTCCTTCTTTTTTAGTTTTGTTATTATTTGTTTTAGTACAGTCTCTGCTGGAATAAAAACCTGATGTAAAGTCAATTTGTTTTCAACAATTTCATTTTAGCAATAGCCTACATATTATTAGGCCAACCATAACAATTCCGTTTCATTTTTACACAGGCCTTCAAATATTCCATATGCAAAAGTTGTCTCTGTTTTCAGTCCAATGCCAGACATTGCTATCCAGACTATTCTTGACCAGGGACATTGGAGTAAAAAATGTTCTATGGTTTCATCACCAGAACAGCATGGAATTGGGCATTGTTTGGTCATTAGCCTACATAACAGCTCCATTGCACTATAGCTACTTACCGCCAACCTCCTCAGATACCAACCATGCTACATCGCTCAAGTTTTACTTTGTATGTTCTGCAGTCTATGCATTTATATCACAAGGAGAAATATCTTTATATAGGCCTAGTGCAGAGGTGTAAAATCCAGGGGTCAGATAGTACAAGTCCTGCCATGTTTTTCTTCCACCCATGAACTCAGCCAGCTGATTTCACTAATTAGTTCTACCTCCTGGCTGAATAATTGTGCTAATTAGCAAATACAGGTGATTGGAACAAAATACTGGGGAGGATTTTTACTTTCTGTACCTGGATTTTACACCTCTGGCCTATTGTAACAGATGCCCAAGTCTGTCAGATGTTACCGTATTGTTGCTGAATTAAAACGCATAGAAAACACGCTCAATGGCAGCAGTTAAACTACAGAAAGGAAACCTCCAATTAGCTTCAAGCTAAAGACTAAATCCCATTAACGTTATAGCTAAGTTAGCAAGATACAACAAATACATATACATTTATAAAAACATTTAACACTGATATATACATTCATTATACTCCCGAATAACCATTTAACACGACATTAATGTTCATGGCCGATTTATGAAGCTTATATAATTATTATTTGAAAAATATATAAAATCTGCTTTATATCCGAACATAGCCTACCGCTACATAACTGGACATAGCCTACCTTTAACATTAGAATAGTAGGCTATAGAATAGTGTCATGGGCTACGCAGCCTTTCTTTATTTCTGCAGTCGTTTTTTTCTTTGCGACGATAGAGCAGTCTATCGGATTTTCTTTCCTCCGTTCCGTCTTTTCGGTTGCTGTTACTCATCGGGCGCACCTGTTCTCAATTACCCTGCAGGTATTTAAGTCCTGTGATTAATTCCCCCTTGTTTTGCTGACATTCAGAGTCGGTATGGTATAGGAAGTGTGCTTACGGTTTTACACTTTGCTCAAACCTTTGTGTTGGGGGTAACGTGGAAGTGCCTACGGTGCATTTAGTGTTAGGACTTTATTTTCCGTCGTGGCTCTCTGCTGCCTTTCACTCTGACAAATCTGGTCTCCACCGTCAGGACGTGTTTACCTCTCTTTTTCCCTGCTCCCAGTTATTGAAAGCGAGAGGTTTTCTTTTTTTCTCGCTCGTTTATGCGGATTTTCATTGTTTCTCTCGTTTCCGTTCGCCTTTTCCCTGATCTCTTTACTGAGAGCTAGGCGAACTGCGTTTGGTCCTCCGAACCACACCCCCCCCCTCTCCGCCCACACACAAATGGCCTATACAGAAAGATAGGCTACAGAATAATAGGTACAGATATTAGAATAAAACGGATATTAGAATAATAAAACACAATAAAAAAAATTGTGGCAAGTGGAAGCATAACTAAACATGTTACACCTACATACAGTGAAAGTAATCAGTTTGGGACCGACTAGTGTTGTTTTGGTAGGGAGATGTCTTCTTTTTTTTTCCGACTCGCCGCTGCAAGGAAGCGACTGGTCGCTTTAATATACTGACTTGTCCTTGTGGAGAAGCGGCCAACGTAGCACAAAACCATCACTGATTGTGTATTAAGCTCTCTGGAAAAAGATTACGCACATAGCCTTGGCTACGTTAGCTAACCTATACAATTTGTGAGGGGTGACACTAATAAAAGAAGCCCAAACAAATAGGTTAGCTGTCTCTGCCCATATGGAATGGTCTGTAAAAATCCTATAAAAACCACATATGCCGTATAGCCTACATACAAAATAAATGTGGTAGAGAACTAGCATACATTTCTTAGTAAATTATAGGCTATAGTTCCCTACATGGTAGCCTACTCCCTAAACATTGAGATTGTAGCCTATAATAATTGTATATAAATAGGCTATATAGCCTAATATAATGCTAATCTACATGATTTTTATAAAACCTCGCAAGTATGATCATATGATTTTTACAGACCTTTCACATATGGGTGTCATTTCAGAGTTAAAAATTACCGTTCGCACATACGTTCGCTAAACTATACAGGAATAAAAAGCCCAACGCTTAAGTTGGCTGTCTCTGTGTCTCATTTCAAAGTTAGAAGTTACCTTTTAATTTGTCTTTGTTGTAAAAACACACACTGCAAAACAAAGCCCGCCCTATTTTAATATGTTTATTCATAGCCCGAAGTGGGAGGGTATTGTCAATCGACGAATGCCCTAGCAAAACGACGAACGTCGATACTATGCCTTGGCAAAACGGCGTACGTCGGTACTACAGCGACGTCGTCGGTCAACTAGGCGACTAGTCACTTCCGGCCGTCGACGTCGGTTTTGGGAGCCTGGTGTCACTCATGACCGACGCTGAGGCGAACCTACGATGGTCATTATAGCTGCCCACCTCAGTGTAGCCTATTATTCCGCTTGCGGCTAATAGCCTACCTAACAAAGCATTGTTTTCTGACATTTGCAAGGTCCTGCGTGGACTGAGGAATGAAAACATACAATGGCCAGAGAGGATGAGCTTGCTAACCTGGCAAATGGCTTTCAAGACCAAATTGGCTTCCCTGGAGTCATTGGAGCCATCAATGGCACACACATTCCCATCCCAGCACCCACACTCCATAGAAACGTTACATAAACAGGAAGGGACATGCAAGTATTCAACTCCAGGCAGTGTGTACATCAGAGATGATGTTCCTGGATGTGTACACTGGTTGGCCGGGGTCTGTGCATGATGCCAGGGTGTTTCGGAACTGCCCATTATATAGCCACCTCCAGGATGTAATGCGAAGTGACTACCACCTGCTTGGAGACTCTGCATACCCACTCAGAACATCTCATCACACCATACAGAGATAATAGGCACTTATCCCAGAGGCAAAATAAATTCAACAAACTCCATAGCTCAACCAGAGTTGTGATTGAAAGGGCATTTAGCCTTCTAAAGGGGAAATGGAGACGACTGAAGTACCTGCCCATGGAAGACCTCAAAGTCAGAGTGGTAATCACAGCTGCATGTGTTCTACACAATTTCCTCATGAGGGAGGAAGGGCACCAAATGGAGGTTTGTGAAGATGTGGATGGCAACGATGGCAATGACCCTGATATTAAACCTGGTGGTCTCAAAATGGTAGTGATCAAGGCAGCAAACATCACTTTCCTTTGACAAAAACATTTTGCCGTTTTCACATGGACTCAAACATGTCTGCATTTACTGTAAATGAGTCATGTGCAAACAAAGCTACTTCAAACTTCCAGTTACCTGAGCCACACAAAGTGCGTTTTCAGACCACAACGAAAAACAGACCGTGTTTCAGCTGAGCGCAGCAGAGTGGGGAGTTTGTTCCACCACTGGGGAGCTAGGGTGGAAAAGCTCCGCAGTCGGGTCGAGCGGGAGCCGTTAACACGGAGGGAGGGAAGTGCAAGTCGCCCTGCAGCAGCAGAGCGAAGTGGTCGAGCAGGAGCGTAGTGCTGGATTAAGTCCTGTAGGTAGGAGGGGCCTGACTTTTTGGCTGCAGTGTAGGCCAGGGTCAGAACTTTGAACCTGATCCTGGCCACGACCGGCAGCCAGTGGAGTGACCTCAGCAGGGGGGTGACGTGAGAGAACTTCGGGAGGTTGAACACAAGCCGAGCAGCCATATTCTGGACCAGTTGTAGGGGCAGAATGGCACAGGCTGATAGGCTTGCGAGAAGGGAGTTAGTAGTAGACCAGACGTGAGGTGACCATGGTCTGGACAAGAAGCTGGGTGGAGTAGGTGGTCAGGTACGGCCGAATCCTCCTGATGTTGTACAGGAGAAACCTGCAGGACTGTGCCGTTGCCCTGATGTGTTCTTTGCAGTCCAGGTGGTCGTCCAGGACCACCCCCAGGTTCCTTGCAGAGCGGGAGGCGGTCACCATGGTTCCGTCGACAGTGATGGACAGGTCTAGATGCTGGGAGGTCTTGTATGGCATGAAGAGCAGCTCAGTCTTGTCGAGGTTGAGCTTCAGGTGATGGTTAGACATCCACACAGATGTCAGCCAGGCAAGCAGATATCCTCTTTTACCTGTGGGGTACAGGGAGGGAAAGAGAGGAAGAGTTGTGTCATCAGCATAACTATGGTAAGAGAAGCCATGTGAATTAATAACCAAACCAAGAGACTTAGTGTAAATGGAGAACAGCAGAGGACCCAGTACAGATCCCTGCAGGACTCCTGTAAAAAGTGAATGAGGTGCAGACAGAGCCCTTCCAGGAGACTTGGTAGGATCTATCTGTAAGATAGGATGTAAACCAAGAGAGAGCAGTTCCAGAGATGCCCATCTCAGCCAGTGTGGAGATCAGGGGCCCTATCTTACACCCGGCGCAAAGCGGCGCTAACCCAAACGCAAGTGTCTTTGCTATCTTACACCCGGCGCATGGTTCATAATAACGCCTTGCGTTCACGTCCTTTAACTACCATGTATTCTTGCACCCATTGCAAGTGAACTGGGCGTGTTGGTCTTAAGACGAGGAGTGGCCAGGATTCTTTCTGGCGTATTGCTATCTTGAGCCAGCAGAAAGCGCTTGCGCTAGAACCACCACAAACCTGGTCTAAAGTCATGTCGCAGTTGTTTACATGTTATTTTAACGGCGCATATAAGTGCGTCTGCATAGGCGTGTGCACAACGCGCATACCATCCTGTCTGTTACACACAGGGCGTGCACAAGCATGACTAAAATATCTAGATCACAATGCGAAATATTATTATTGTGTAGGCTATGTCAAAAATGCATAATAATAAAAGGTTCCATAGGTCCACATACCTTTCCCTCAGCGAAGGGAAACGATGCCACATTACATTGCTCTCAGCCCACCATCAACATCCAGGCGATGTGCGATGGTACAGGACAATGGCTATCCGTTAAAAAGGAGCTGATAACACCTATATCAAGCCTAATGCGCGAATTGTCATTTACACCTAATGCGTGAATTGTCATTCAATGGAAAACCCGCGCACTGCAATAGATGGACATTTGAGTTTTGAGAATGTGCTTCAGATGTCATTACAATACAGGTCTGTTTATCTAGGAATACTGCCTGTAAGTAAATAGAATGGTTTGTGACTGAAAAAAGTTTAAAACCTTGTCCAGTGAATATTGCTTTTATTGTTTTTCAAATAGCCTAGGCTACAGCGGATTCGTTATGCATAAGGTTTTTTTCGATAGCCTATGGTTAAAAAACGGAGATACGTAAATGTCACCATGTTAACTGAATTGTAACCTTAGTTATTCTTCGTCCTTCATATTTTTTAAATTACAGTGACAAGGTTTCCATACCCTCAGCTTATTAAAACCCCGTTGATTTCACCTGCTATTCCATAACTGAACAAAATATTTTAAAGAGAACTAAGCGTCTAATTAGAAATGAAAACAAATTTGCAGCACGTTACAATTAATTTAAATACCATTATCTGCATGTGCGCTTTAGAGGAGCAGGTCTGTTTCCCCTGCTGTAAATCACACTTAACGGTCTTCCTGGGAAAGTGGATTGTTTTAAAGCATTACGCTACCAGTAAAACTGGTTGGTCACATTTCCATAAGGAGGACATTATAAAAAGGGAAAATATGCGTGAACCTATGGGTTTGCCAACCTGACAGCTTTATTGTATTTGTTGTCATCATTAAGGCAAAATAACATTATTTATTTTATTAATCAAAATTATAATGCAGGTAATGAACTTCGGATGAAGCTTGAACGAGTTAATTGCTTCATTGCATAATCAAACGAAATTCATTAAACAAGCAGGCTAATTTGGCGTTTTCTAAGGTGAGACGGAAGCCATTGGTAGCTTATTCTCAGCTGTTGCAGGTGCCTTTAACTAAATTTAACCGCATATATTTTGTAGAATAACAGCACTGTCGGGAATTACCGGGAACTCATAATGGTTTGTCCGAATAATATTTATCATAGGCTACTATTGATCCATATAGCCTACTATTGATCCATATAGCCTACTCCTTGATCGCACTAAACACGCACAAGCATGTCTGTTTCGCCATCATATAAGCAATCCGCCAAGGTGGAAAAGCAGGCTTTTAAAGGGAATGGGATATAACATTTTGATTGGTTTATTGCATGCCACGCCCAAGACACACCTATAATTAATGAAGAGACTAGGTTCAGCCCACTTGCACGCTGCGCTGTGCTTAGCGCCCAAAAAACACGCCGTTAAAATAGCAAAAGTGGACTTGGACACGCCCTAAATTGACTTTACTCCATGCGCTTAGACCAAGCGCCAAGATAGGGCCCCAGCAGTTTGTGGTTGACCATGTCGAACGCTGCAGACAGGTCAAAGAGAATCAGGACAGGGGAGAGGGAGGAGGCTCTGGCAGTGGCGAGTGCCTCGGTCACAGCCAGGAGCCCAGTTTCAGTTGAGTGCCCGGTTCTGAAGCCGGACTGATGCGGGTCGAGCAGGTTGTTCTGGTGGAGAAAAACAGACAGTTGGTTAAGGGTGGCTCATTCAAGAGCTTTGAACAGAAAGGGCAGGAGAGACACAGGACGATAGTTTGTGACATCAGAGGGGTCTAAGCTAGGTTTCTTAAGGAGTGGGGTAACACGGGCGGTTTTGAAAACTGCAGGAAAATAGCCACAGGTTAAGGAGTTGTTGATAATGGAGGACAGATATGGAAGGGATGGGGTCCAGTGGGCAGGTGGTTGCAGGCTGGTGTGTTACAAGTTGGAGTACATCTGCGTCCTCCAGAGTCTTAAAGGACGAAAGTGTAGCAGTGGGTTCATTATGGGGGATATGGGGCATCACCGGATGTGTGAAGGAGTTTCGGATCATGGCTACCTTTTCCTCAGTGGATCAGGAAGTCATCTGCAGAGAGGGAAGAGGGTGAGGGATCAACAGGGAAGAGAAGGTGGAAAAGAGTTGACGTGGGTTAGACATACATGCATTAATTTTTGACTGAAAAAATGAAGTCTTAGCAGATGTAGTTGCTGATGTGAAGGCTGCCAGCAGTGTGTGATACGAGGCCAGATCATCTGGGGATCTGGATTTTCTCCACTTTATCTCAGCAGCTCGCAGCGTGATTCTGCTGGATCGGAGAGAATCAGTCAGCCACAGGCAAGGGGGGTGATGATCGGGCCGGTCTGGAGAGAAGAGGACATAGTGAGTCGAGAGACTGAGAGAGGCAGGAGTTAAAGGTGGAGGTCGCAACATCAATAGGCAAATTAACAAAAGATGCAGGAGGAGGAAGTGCAGAGAAAGCAGAGGTAGAGAGAGCGGAGTGCGAGAGTGCGGAGATTTCTCCTGAAAGTTAAAGGGTAGGTTGTTAGGAGTTGCGGGAGAGTGGGTAGGAGAGAGAGAATGAAATAAAGAAATGGTCCGATACATGGAGCGGAGTGTCACCATGAGTTCAGACGTTGCGCAGCCCCTGGTGAATACAAGGTCTAGTTCTAGCTCTCTGGCTGGAGGTTGATGTCACCCAGTAGAATTATAGGGGTGCCATCCTCAGGGAAGGAGATCAGGAGAGTGTCCAGTTTATCCAGGAAAGCGCTGAGTGGACCTGGAGGGCGGTAGAGAACAACAATGTTAAGTTTAGACGGGTGAGTTACAGCGACTGCATGAAACTCAAAGGAGGAGATATTTAGGCTGTGTACAGAGGGCATGGAGAATTTCCAGGACTGAGAAATAAGCAAACCAGTGCCCCCGCCTCAGCCAGAGGCCCTGGGGTGTGCGAAAAGGAGTAGCCTTCAGACAGAGCAGCTGGAGTGGCCATGTTATCTGGGGTGATCCAGGTCGTGGAGGGACTTAATCTTGGCATAGGCAGTGATGAAGTTGGCTTTCTGGACAGCTGACCGGCAGTTCCATAGTCCACCCACCACTGAAAGTTCCTTATAAGAGGACAGGGTTGGGCAGCCCAGGTTAGCCGGGCAGTGCCTGCGGTGGTTGGACCTCCTGGGGCAACGCATAGAACAGAGGAATGGGGGTTAGACACATGGTAGGTGGTGAAAATAAAGGTTAGATAGGGTCCTAGTGAAGATCAGAACAAACAAGTCAGGTAAATTAATGACAAGGCAGCCTCTGTTTTAGCTTTAAGCAGTTACTTAATTGCACTCAGCTGCTTGCAGGGCTAATACACACAGGTGAAACTGGTTCTAACTAGTTCTAATTAGCAACACAAAAGACAGGTAGTTGGCCCAAATACAGCGAGCAAGCTACCAACTGACTGCAAACAATTCAAAATAAACTAAGCTACCGAGTGACTCCAATCTGTTCAATTAACTGGGTTTGGATCCAGATTCACCCTTAACGGCCGCAAAGCCTGTGGCGCCACACCCCACCGATATTCGTGCGAGCTTTTACACAATGTATGTTTACACCGATATTGACTACCAGAGAGTCAGAAATAGTTTTGTGCCCTTGCTACGATGTGTACATATAACAGGGTCTAGCACCGACGTCATCACAAACTCGTACGAGGACCACACTACATACATGTCAGCAAGAAGCTCATTGACAACATAACCATTGAGCTGAAATCGGATCAGAACGAGAACATGTGCTTCACTTACGGTAAATCCATCATGAAATTGCATTTCCGGCCAGTGAAGCATTGATATCACAAATAAAAAGAGAAAAAAAATGGCAAGGTCAAACCTATACGTAGACCCCCATAGGTACATGGAATATTATACAGCACAAGCTGGTAATGGTCTGCCGGGGTATAAGGGTGCGACTGTATGTATGGTAGCGGTCTTGGAGGACTTTTTCAAGGTTTATTCCGAATGGCATTGCCCCTACTAAAGAAAGGTTTCAACATAGCCAGACCACATTTGACGTCTGCAGCTAAAAACATAGCCAAAGATGTGGTCAATAAATTTGTGACGAGTCGTTTGAGCACCGGTGACTAGGAAGGCTCAGGCCTTATGGTTATGACGCGTCGCTCACAGAAAAGGCCTCCGGGGGGCGTGGCTCAAGTAGGGCTAAGTCTAAAAAGAGACGACCGACATACATTCGGGTCGAAAAAGCAGACCAAGAAGGCTAAGAGAAAAGGTAGATACATTTTCTTTTTAAATGGCCTTCATACAAAACATGTCAGAGGAATGTATGAAGTCAGAACTGGACCTTTTTGCTGTACCGTACACACAAACAAGCATTGATGAGAGCATCTACGTAGAAGTGCCACCCCTGTCAGCCATTTTGGATACGGGGCCTCGAGAGTTCTATTAGCCAGTAATGGCGAAGATTACCTTGACCTTATACAATACTCTTTTATACCTACTAGGGGTGTGCCCGAAGCCGAAATCCGGAAGTGCACGGATAGTAGGTTGGAAACGGATCCGAAGTTGCCAGTTCATAATTCGGATGCGGGAAATTAGTGATGGGCATTCTGGCTCTTTTCAGTGAGTCAGATCATTTGGCTGAGCTCACCAATAAGAGCTGGCTCTTTCGGCTCCCAAACAGCTCTTCATTCAGTAGCATTTACGGTTTTTCAAAATTGGCCAACGTTAGCGATATTTTGACCTATGATTGGTGTTTGAGCACAACTATCACTTAAATTGTTCAAAGGAATCTTACTCTACCTTCTAATGACCAAAATAACATTATTTTGCATTTTGTTTTAAAAACTATTTAAATAAATGTAAAAGCAGTAAGACATGTGCATTGAAAGTCTTGAAATAAATTGCACAATAAACACAGTGCGTAGTTGAACATTTCAAAACAAAATAGACACTCATAAAATAGAACATAATATTGCGTCATAACAAAGAAAAATAAATAAATGCATAAAATGCATTCAATATGGGCCATGTGATTCAATCGGCAGTCCCTGAAATTACGGATACTCAACCTATATCTTTAATGTGCTCGCTGTAATCGAACAGTGTGCCTTGTTTCTATAGGTATATGTCAATCTTGTGTGAGCAAAAGAAACAAAACGTTAAATGAAGAATCTCAACATCTTGCATGCAAACGATATCACTTTAATGCTGCTCGCTTGAATTTAGCTGCCCTTAATGTCGACAATTTTTCAGAATGTAAAAACACCTTTTAAAATAAAGCAAAGGAACAGCTAGAATAAGTAGCCTATGTCCCGTTTTGAAATGTCACTTACATTACACTACATTATTGTATTCATGCTAGTTGTGGTGTTTGTATTTTTATACTGTACTGACCGTCCGTTCTGCCTCCGTATTGCTGCGTAATCAATTCCGTTAATCTCGCCATTCCATGAGCCCAATTCATAAAATGAAAATGTGACGTTTTACACTGCAGGAAAAAAATTTTTTAACTAGGCTTGTCGCCGTGATCAGTTTAACCAATGGTATACTAAAAGTATATTAAAAGCTGTTGAAATGCAGCCATGTCCTGATTTTTTTTCATTTTATTGAATTAAAAGCTTTTCAGGTGTTCTAGAAGTTTGTTGTTACTGCTAGCTCAGAAATGCATCTTGTTGGACTGTTCATTTTACTTTTTTCATTTTGGGTGTTTTCTCAATAAATCATTAGGCTATAATCCTTGTCTTCTCCTTGCATTTTATAAAGCATAATAATAATAGTAATGATAATAATAATACTATACATAATCATTTATGTATTCAAGTTCATATAGTAAAATAAAAAAATTACAAAAAGTACAACATGAAATCACAACAGGCAGAAAGGGCTGTTAGATTTTTTCCAGTTATTTTCCAAAATTATTGTTCAGTGTCCCCCAGTTAGGGGGTGGGGGGTTCACATAGGTTAACAAAAACTACCTTTAACAAAACAATAGATAAATAAGTATAAAGTACAGAATATCGTTCTTATAAAAAGTTTTCAAAAGAAAAAGACAGTAAGGGGGGTGTATACTAATAAATTGCAATAACAATTAATTTTAGACTAGAAAAGATCACATTTCCTATATGCAACACAACGTCCGGTCGAAGCCACGCCCACTTCTGGGTTCTAATACAGATACAGATATTGTTAATGGTTGAACAGATACAGATAGTGGCATTGCTACACACCCCTATTCTGGTGTTGATGGGAACACATATTTTGTTTAGGAGAGAACTTAAATCTCACCGCTTTTTCTCTTGTCCTTTAGGCCTGCAAGGTGATGTCTCTGTAACCGTCTCTAGAGGGTTTTCAGGGCCTTTTTAACAATAAAAATAAAATAAAATCAGAAAAATAAAACTTCAATATTCATAAACAGATGTTGAACAAAGTACTTAAAAGTTTCATACTCTGAATATAACTGTAGCGAAGATCGTCTTCTGAAGCTAAAACCTGGGCATATACAAGTTGCGTAGGCCTCGTGTACCCAGTATCTAAAAACAATTAAACATTCACCAAAAATCAGAAAAATAAAACGCATAAACAGATGTTGAACAAAGTATTTAAAAGTTTCATACATTGAATATAACTGTAGCGAAGAGCTTCTGCTGAAGCTAAGCCCTGGGCCTATACACATTGCGTAGGCCACGTGTAGCCTACCCAGTATCTAAAAACAATTAAACATTCACCATATATATATATATGAGAACTCCCCCAACCCCACCCCCGTGAATTGTAGCCCGCGCAGTTCTCCGAAAATGAAATACTACGATTAAATCATATAGGCTATATATAATCGCCCAACCCTGTTTAAAATGAATAATCCCATCTTTTTACAAGCCCATCAATACTAAACAGTAGGCACGTCTAGCAAATAGCCTATATTTTAACTTTGTTTTAAAAACTAAGTAGCGTGTCTATAGGCCTATAACCTCTGCTAAAATTGTATATGCCCTTGTGCAAATAGTCTGTTTGTTTGTTTCACTAGTCTAAGGTTTATTTTCAATATGTATTAATATATATGTTTTCATTCAAAATATCTTTGAATCATCCTGCCAGTAGCCTATAACAGCTGTTCAAGTCACTCCTTCGGCACCCCCTCCTGTGAAATCTGCGCATGCGCAGTTCTCCGAAAAATTAAATACACCTTTTAAAGTCTCTACGATTAAACCATATAGGCTATATACAATCGCCCAACCCTGTTTCATTTGAATAACCCATCTTTTTACAAGCCATTCGATACTAAACAGTCATATTGGCGCTAAGTATTGCCATATTACATAACTAAATACTGGTTATGTGCAAATACTGAAAGTTTTGTTTCATGATCCTGACCAGTGAACAACATTATAGGGTAGATAGACGTTTACATTGTGTTGGAAACGCGTCTTGGACGCCTTTTCAATGAGGTTCGGGGCCTTTTGCAGCCTGTTGGTTTATTTTCTAGTCTATGTATTTCATTCTTTCTTTCAAAAGTTCTTGGATGTCCCGCCAAACCCCCCACCCCCGGCTGTTCGTGTCTCTCAAAGTTTACTCTAGCACCGCACCCACCCCCCAAGTTTTAACAACCTGCTTGAATTATTTTATTCTTTTAAAACGTTTCTGCTAACACAAACTGTTTTAAAAAAAAAAAAACTTATACCAACATGTTTTCCCCTAAGCATCAAGACCCACCATAAAAAAACAGCGTTTACAACAACCACCTGTCATGGTTTTTGACCCTTTTTCCCTTCGGTTGGTCGGTTTCCTTGGTAGCCACGCGAGGGCGCTGCCTGTTTAGTGGATGTTTGCTCCGCCCCATTTTGATTGCGGGGCTTCTCTCAGCATCACACCTGTGCGTGGTTACCTTGGAGCTATTTAAGCCCATGTTTTCCTCCGTTCTGGGCTTTTTGATTAATTTGTATTGTCTGGCATTATTTGTGTGTGGTATTATTTTGCCCTTTGATTGCTTAGCCAGTACGATTAGGTCTAGGTTTTTTAGGAGACCATTTTTGCTCCAGAGTGTTTTATTGGAGTAATGTGGGACTTGCCTTTGTGGATATATTAGGACTTCCCCCCCGGCTCTTTTCTGTCTCCACTTCCTGGTCTTTCCTTTCTTCTGTTGCCTAGACCCTTTTGTCTCTTCCTCCTCTCTCTGTCTGCTTTCTTCCATGAAAGCAAGAGGAGTCTTTGTTTGCTTGTGGGTGTATTTGTATAGTCATTTCTTACTAAGAGACCGGGCGTTTCTATCGTACTGACAGGTAGGGCTTTATTTATTCTGAGAGGCAGGGCGTGTATTTTCTATTAAGCTTGCGTTAGTCTTTTAGCCGGTAAATGTCTGGTGCACCTGTCCTGTTCGTCCTTCGGTACCTGTCTCCGTACATGGAGCTTTGGCGATTTTGTTCGGAACTGTAGTTCTGTTTAGTCATTCGGTACATGTCTTCCTATAGGGAAGACTGGGCGATGTTGACATGTTTGTCTGTGACTGCGAGTCTCTGAAAGTAGCCTTGGAACGTTAGCTCTCTGTTCCTTTCGCCTCGTTACATTCCCCTTTACTGAGAGGCTAGGGCATGTATTTTCTACTAAGCTTGTGTTAGTCATTTTGCTAGTAAAGGTATGGGACGGTGGCTCGCCTGTAAAACATTTATACTGTGAGATCGGGCGTTTACCCCCTTTATGTTTTCTGCGTGTGACTACGAGCTTATGGAAGTAGCCATGGAACGTTGGATCTCTGTTCCTGTCGCCTCGTTACATTCCTCTTTACGGAGAGGTAGGGCGTTTATTTTCTACTAATCACACATTAGTCTTTTAGCCGGTAAATGTCCGGTGCAGCCTGTCCTGTTCGTTCCTTTCGGTACCTGTCTCTGTACATGGAGCTTTTGGCGATTTTGTTCGGAACTGTAGTTCTGTTTCGTCCTTCGATACATGTCTTCCTATAGGGAAGACTGGGCGATGTTGTGGACATGTTTGTGTGTGACTGCGAGTCTGAGAGTAGCCTTGGAACGTTAGATCTCTGTTCCTTTCGCCTCTTCGTATACTATCTCGTATTATTTTGCAGGGTTTGTTGGCTGTGTGTTTTATTTGTACCATTTATGCTACTGGCCTATTCTAACGCCTCATTACTGAGGCAAGGCGTTTATTATTGCTGGCTCTTTAGTTACTTAGCTCGTAGAGGTATGAGACCGCAGATCTCTGCTCTATTCGCCTGTGAAATGTTTCTCTCCTGGGAGATCGGGCGTTCACGCTTTTACTGAGTTACTTAGCTCGTAGAAGTATAGGGTAGCAGTTCTTTGTTCCATTCGCCTTGTTTGGTTTTCTTACTGTGAAACCAGGCGTTTGTGCTTCTACTCATTTGCATGTTACAGTGAGCCGGTTTGTATCTTCGATACGTTTGGTGTGTGTTATTTGTGCCATTATGCTACTCGCCTGTTCTTATGCGTCTCGTTACCGAGGCAGGGTGTTTATTATTGCTGGCTCTTTAGTTACTTAGCTCGTAGAGGTATGGGACCGCAGATCTCTGCTCGATTCGCCTGTAAAAAGTTTCTCTCTCCTGGGAGATCGGGCGTTCATGCTTTTACTGAGTTACTTAGCTCGTAGAAGTATAGGGTAGCAGTTCTTTGTTCCATTAGCCTTGTTTGGTTTTCTTACTGAGAAACCAGGCGTTTGCGCTTCTACTCATTGGTGTGTGACAGTGAGCCAGTTAGTAGCTTTGGTACGTGTGTTCCCTGTCTTGTCTGCTTCCCTTAATTACGGGGTTTCCCATCCTAGTGGCCTAGTGCTTAATAAATCCCCCTTGCTGCGATTGGCCCCTCCTACCTCACACATCACGCCACCATTACACCACCCCAATAAAATTACATTATCACATTGCCAATACAGCCCCCCTTGAAACTACCCCCACAACACCCCGAATAATAATACATAAATTAAAAAAAATAAAAAATAAAAATTATTAAAAAATATATATTTTTTATGCATAATTACATTTTTTCATAACCTCATGTATATTCATAAAATTATGCCATATGCATATCAATCAAATTTTGACATAAGCAGGATGTTATTTCTCTCCCAGCTACTTTGTAAAAGCGTCCAGATTTACCAGCATCTACAGTGTGTGGATTGCCTTCAGAACCACAGGAAAATTTCCACAATAATTTTTTCCCCTTATGCTAATTGAGAGGTCTGTAGCAGGACTAATGTTCTCAAAATAGAGAGTAAACAAAAACAAAATTAGTGAAACGGAAAGGTGAGCCGACAGCAGCATAGTATATTCTACTGTGATGGATGAGCAGAATCAGGTGTGGTCACTCCTCCTCCATCAGTGAATGAACAGCTTATTTATTTGTATCTCATTCACAAGGGTCTTTAGAGATATATCACACTTGACTGTTATGTATAACACTTGACTGCTTTCACAACCGAATGCTTCTTAGTGTGTCGTAAACAACAGTCATTTTGAATAACCCTCCAAAAATACAGTGCAGCAGTTGACCTTTGTGTGAATTATGGCTGGATATATTTTATTACTAAGAACAGGTAGGGAAATGCAAGGAAAGGCCTCCAAAATATGTCTGAGGACAAAGCATTTGTAGGAAGTGATGCAGCAAATTAGAACAAGCCAACAAAGATCAGTTAACAAGGTAACTGGCTTATTTTTATTTTTAGATTTTCTTTTTTTTTTTCTTTTTTGTCTGTCTGGTATCAGATGTGTGTGTGTTTTCTGGGTCTCCAGGGCATTTTAAATGTCATGCACTCAAACAGTCCTGTGCTACTCTTCTCCCTCCAAGTTTTCTATTGTCAGATGTGCCACAGATGTGTGCCTATCGACAAAGCAACTGGTCACCTGTGCCTTACTATTTCATGTGACCTTCCCTATCTTTAAAAGCAGTCTTCTCTTTGGTAGTGTCATAGATCCTAATAAATACATGTGTGTTGGGGTCGCAGGTATGTCATCTGCCAAGTAACACCTTGGAGGGGCCATGCCCGATACATATGAAGCACTGACAGTTGTGCACTTTTGGAGGGCCACAGGGTCTGCTGCTTGTTCCTGTTACTCTGCAATTAACTAATCGACTGCTTTATAATCAATTAATTCTCACCTCACCTGGTTTTTTGGGTCTGAATTAGTTGCTGATCAGACCCTGCGGCTCTCCAGGACCAGGAATGAAGATCACTGCTGTACCGAATCCTGAAATCTTACAAGTAGATCAGCCAATATATCAGAGGATTGTGGGTCAAGCGCCCCGGCCAAGACATTCCAAGACCTCTTCACATGTTTCAACCTGGTTGAACTGATTGATAATATTCCTTATTGTATTATCACAGTAGGACACAACTAAACAGGAGAAAATATAAGTTGCTTATATAAGGGTAATTCCATGAGAACTCAACCAGAAATGAAATAATTTGTTTACTTGACTGATTAAAACTCCTGGGATGTGAATATTTATTCATGGAATATGGTACCATCACATTATGATCACATAATCATCCCACAATAGACATTAAGTTGATTAATTAAAAACAATTACTGTAACTGCGTCCCAGAATTTAGCTGTTGCAGTTGTGACTGGGACATAAACCAGCCAAGGACCAATTTCAGAACCCCTAAACATGTATTAAAAAAGTGAAGCTAAGACACTGCACAACCTACACCTGTGGGCGGTGGGAAGAAATAGGCCTTCATGCACAAACGGCACACCTGCTGGAGATGGAGGAACAGCTGTCGCTCTACTCATTAGCACTCATGCCCACAGCAAATATACAGCATTTCTAAGTGACTCTTGATGCACAGGATAACTCAAGATTAGCTGTGAATGTTGTGTGTGATTTCTCTATTAGTCAGCATTGCTTGGTAGCAAAGTAACAATACGGTCCTTATCCAGGACAGTTTTCATAGCTTGCATTTTTGGAGCTAAATGTGTACTGGAGCCATTCTGTTTAAGTACCGCACTGCACAGTATAACAGCCGCCATTCCCCTGGGATTTGAACCAAGCTCGCGCTGGTAAACAACACCTCCACTCTGCCTTTCAAGGAGAGGAATGCATAGCAGCAAATGTAAAAGAGCATAGAAAATGTCTTTCTGGGGAGAAAGCCCTTTGTGTGCCTACATAATGTATTAGGGTGGCAGTGGAGCATCATGGTTAGGCGATTGGGCTTGCAAAGCCACAGTTGCAGGTTTGATTCCCAGGTGTGGCCCTGCTGTTGTACCCTTGAACAAGATGTCTGACCTGAATTGCTTCAGTAAATATCCAGCTATATAAATGGAGTGTATGTAATAAATAAAAAAAATCATTTCTGTAAGGATAAGCACCTCTGTTAATGCCAAAAGTGTAAAATGTGTTCATTTTGTATTCACTAGCCCATTCCAGTACTAAATCCATTGAATGTGAAAATAGAAAACAAATAATTAATAAATGCAATTATTGTAGACTTAAAACAGAATATGAGCCACTCTTTTTCCACAGGTTAAGTGTAAGTCCTTGTGGGGACTTATAGAAACCTTTTGTAAAAGGAATGTAAAAGAGCCTTTAAAATGAATACTTATGCACACAAAAAACAAAAAAAAAAACTTACAAATTGGTGCAAAACAAATCAGATATTTTTTTTTTTAGTGTGTTCCAATGAACAATTTAGTCAGACACGTGCTCTTGTGTCAATGCCTAAAATAAGGGGTCGTGTTCATTGGCTCCAACTGGAACCCGCCCATCCATGATTCCATGATATGACTACATTGCCTTGTGAGGCGTGACATCCAGTGCCTTTAGCAGGATGAGCCACCCAGCAGCCTGTGAAGTCATACCTCTTATTGGTCTCCCACACATACGGCTTGTTATTCCTCTGAGCAAGCTCTGAATATCGGTTCCTTTCTGCAGTATGTCGGCACTCAAGTGCTGAAGAGCATTCCTGAGTGGTGCGGCATCATAAGTGATCCAGGAATTTGAAGGAAACTTTGTCTACAGGGAAACGGCTACATCTAGTGGTAGTATGGAGACATTCCAGCACATTAAAGGGTAACTACACTCTAGATCAGAGGTTCCCAAACTTTTTTCTGATGCGACCCCAAATTAATGCTCACAAATATGCGCGACCCCATCACCCAACACACGTGCACGTACGCACGCCTCTGTTGAAAATTACATAAATCACAGGTTAGACCCGCTACGTTACTTTCGTTTCGCCTCCACGTTTTTAAACCGGAACAACGTGGCTTCCTGTTCAATTCTCTTATTCCACCTAAATAGTCCATTAAAATATGTTTATGAATATATTTGAGGTGAGAAATGGGCCATGCAGTTGCTGAATATTGATTCATATTTGATGTGCAATGTCAAGTTTGACAGTTTGATCTGAGTTATACAAAATCATTTGTACAATGTACAAATGTAAATGACAATGGACACAGCTCCTCCGCATTTATAAAAATGTTTGTGTGAAACGTGCTTCTCTTTGATAAAGGAATGAGTCAAAGTTTGCATGAAAAACCTCCAGTTTTTCTGCACTTCTTGGACAGATTTGTTTCTTGATCTGAGTTAGCAGCTGGCCACACCCTCCATCTGTACAGGAACCCCAACGGACAGGAGTAGTTGTTTCCTGTCTGTGGATCTTTAGAACTTTCTAATTTCACACAATTGTTCTCTTTAGCACATAGAAACCTTCAAATCCTGATGCCTCTAAATTATATGCAAAATTGGATATGCAAAATTAAGTATGAATTATTCATAAGGTGGACGAAAGATATCCAAAGCTACATTTAA
Source organism: Synaphobranchus kaupii (assembly GCA_029718625.1). Lineage (NCBI taxonomy): Eukaryota > Metazoa > Chordata > Actinopteri > Anguilliformes > Synaphobranchidae > Synaphobranchus > Synaphobranchus kaupii. Next base: position 64,577,404 of record CM056380.1, read on the forward strand.
AACTATCTCTATATATATATATATATATATATATATATATATATATATATAGTTTACCAGAGTATGACAAAAAGCAAACATGAGGCACAAAGTCAGTGAGTGTTCACTGGGGCTTGTGCAAGTGTGCGGCGGCCATCTTGGGAAGAGTGCAGATGAGGCTGTAGGCAAATACAGTGTGATGCATCATGGCCGAATGGCCTCTGAGACCTCGCAGACACTAGCGAATAACCAGCAGAAACACGTGAACTCTTTCTGTAGACAGCTGTTGTCCCATGGTCCAGGGGCATCTGTATAAACAGTGCTGAGCAGAAAAATTCCCTCACGCAGAAATTCAGATGTATAAAATGAGAACCTGCGTACCTCTGCGCAGGCTGGACACCATATGTACACAGTGTTTGGAGTCAACGTGATATGGCGACACCATGATCAAAAGGCAAAGGGAGAAATGCAAAACTTTGCGTAAGCAGATTTCTGACTTTCTCCCTGAGCATTTGTTACGCATTCTTTTACTCAGCGTTTTATACATGAGGGCCCAGATCTTTATTTTTTTATTGTTCGCTAATTCTGGCCGTGATGGGCCTGAGGATGCTGCTGACTCTGACTGGAAAACAAGAAAAGGCCAAATTGGCCCTTGATGTTCCTCTGGTGATACATGCAGGGGTGAATGCTGCAGTAATGATGTTTGACCACAAGGGGCACTATAGGGCAAAAAGCCCAGTACAGGGTTTGGCGAAATATACAGTGCCTCTTCGATTCTTGAGTAGAGTTGGGCTGTATGTCCTAGTTTATTTTCTTTTTCATAAGATCTTAGTTTAGCCCAAAGACGGGAAGATTGGATGTTTGGAAAAAGGCTTTTATTGAACAATCTGAATTGTCTGTGTACAAACCTCAATTCCAAAAAAGTTGGGACAGTGTATAAAATGTAAATAAAAACAGAAAGCAATGATTTGCTAATTCTTTTTGACCTGTATTCAATTGAAAACAAGACAAAGACAAGATATTTAGCATTTTAACAAATCAACTTTATTGTTTTTGTAAATATACGCTCATTCTAAATTTGATGCCTGCAAAACATCCCAAAAAAGTTGGGACAGGGGCATGTTTACCACTGTTACATCACCTTTCCTTTTAAAAACACTGTCTTCAGTTCCCAAAAGATTAATAATTATTGTAGTTTTGTAGTTTCACGATGTCCATTATTTCAAAAAACAATTTGAAAGGTGGACTCGTCAGACCACAGCACACGTTTCCACTTTACGTCAGTCCATCTCAGATGAGCTCGGGCCCAGGGAAGTCAGCGGCGTTTCTGGATGTTGTTGATACATGGCTTACGCTTTGCATAGTAAAGTCTTAACTTGCATTTGTAGATGCAGCGACAAACTGTGTTTATTGACAACGGTTTTCCGAAGCATTCCCGAGCTCATGTGTTATATTCATTATAGAAGCATGTTAGTTTTTAATGCAGTTCCGTCTGAGGGATCGAAGGTCACGGGCATTCAATATTGGGTTTCGGCCTTGCCCTTTATGCACTGAGATTTCTCCAGATTCTCTGAATTTTTAAATAATATTATGGACTGTAGATGGTGAAATCCCTAAGTTCCTTGCAATCGTGCGTGGAGAAACGTTGTTCTTAAACTGTTGGACTATTCGCTCACGCAGTTTTTCGCAAAGCGGCACACATCGACCCACCTTTTATACCCAGTCATAATAGCACAACTGTTACCTATTCACCTGTTTACCTAACGGGTGTTTTTTGAACATTCCACAACCTTCCCAGTCTTATGTTGCCCCTGTCCCAACTTTTTTGGAATGTGTTGCAGGCATCACAATTGAAATTAGCAGATATTTACAAAAACCAATAAAGTTGTTAGGTAAAACATTAAATATATTTTCTTGGTACTGTTTTCAATTAAATATATGCAAAAGAGAATTTACAAATCACTGCTTTCTGCTTTTATTTGCATTTTACATACTGTCCCAACTTTTTTGGAATTGGTGTTGTACATCCAGGATGTGTAGGTGCACATGTGTGTGTCCAAGCATGCTGTTTAATACCCCCCCCCCCCCCCCCCCCCCCCCCCCCCCCCCCCCCCCCCAGTATTAAACAGCATGCCTTAGGGCCTGTGACCACACAAGGAGACATCTACTGTTTCCTGACTGCACAGTTCAGAGTTTAAATCAGTTTTTCAGGTGCAATCTCTGACCATAATTGTGCTTTTTCTCCTCATCTGGACCTATAGACCTTTTCCTTCTGTTTTAAGATATTTTACTTGTGAAAGTTTTCTGTCTGTATTACGGTTGCGGTCATTACCCAAATTCAGCCTGAACTACTTTTCCACCACAGTGTTTGAAAAGTCCCAAATTCTCATTAATTTCCCTTGCAATCTGAATGAACTGATTTGCATATTTACCAGCCCAGTGCAGAATGAACGTAATCACATATTTCTAACTATCCTACATTGATTATTAAATGTTTAACAGGCTGTTTCTTTGCACAGAATTTATAATACTATGCCATATTTTATTTGAATTTTTTGTAATGGAATTTTCTATTTTCTGTGTCTTTCTAACGACTGATGTACTGATAATTTAAGCAAAGACAGGAAGTGAGCATGCTCAGTTGTTGTCATCAGATACATGGCTCTGAGTGTGGATGAGCTGGTGATGTCACAGGGCTGGGTTCAGCTCCCAGGGAAGACTGATGAGTCAGAGCTCAGGCCATCCATTCCACCTTTACTCCACCGTGCATGTGTATGTGTGTCAGGGATAATATGTTACATAGTTGTTTATTATATCAATTTTTTGCAGTATTTAAAATGTTTTTATTTTTTTAAATCAGTGCTGTTGAATATCAGTGTCTGCCTCATTGGTCTGAGAGTCAAGCCCAGAACACACCAAGGACAAGCCTGGTGTGTCTTTGTGTGGCTCTTTCACACAAAGACCTCTTTCCTTTCATCATTCCTTAGGCCTGTTCTCTAAACTGGGTATTTTCTGCTCCTGCTGCTGCTGCTATCTCAACTGTACACAAGCTCCATTCTGGCCCAGCCTGGTCAGCTCAGGCTGAGGCTACGGGCTTCACACAGAGCATTGGCCACACTCATTCCATTAGCAGCATGATCCACAAAGTAGTAGAATATCTTTTTTATTTTTTTTCATCTTTTATGAATGCTCAGATCTACAGAGGAATGTTCTTCAGCTTGTTTAATTAGCCGCGCTCTTTATGTGAGCTGTTTGATCCGGTCAGAATCTAATAAACAACAAAGGTTCATTCTGCCAGCCAGAAAAATTGCAAATATCTTTTTGAAATATATCCTTACTCACCTATGGAGAAGTAGACACATTTTTTGAGAGAAAATAATGATCATGTGGTAGTTTGCCATCCCTGCTCATACATAAAAAACAGAAGATCTGTGAAGGTGTCAGATAATATCAAAACAATAGATAGATAGATAAACTTTTTTTGCTCTTGATTGACAACTAGCTTCTGCAATAGATCACATGCTCGAAAGCAGAACCACACCCTTTTGGAATCCCTATATTATGGATGTTAATTGATCATTATGGAATATTACTCCAATGAATGTGGACTATATGGATTTTTATTTCAAATGAGGAATGACAAACATTTTGGTATTGTATGGGCGCTTGTATGGGTGCAAACCTTTAAAAAACCATTTAAAACACAAGTAGTGTAAAAAAATAAATAAAAAAAACCTGTATTTAGCTATATTTACTAGGTCTATTTTGAATGGGAAATCCCAAGCATGGATTAAGGTATTTTATTATGTTTCTTTGCTGCATTTTTGGCAGGACGCTGCTGAATATTGTTGTACCTGAATCAGTTTCACTGTATAATAAATAGCAGGGTAAAGTGTGCAAGTTACCCAGGACAATAAAAATGCTTATTTAAATACAGAGCTAGAGAGATCTCTCGACTTCTCCCTCCAAATAAACAATAGTTATGATAATAATTTTGTATTATTTAAAAATTGTGGTTGGATTATAGATCAGTGATTTACCATGGATATCACTGGCACTAGTCATGGTTCACAGGCTGTAACCCAGGGCAACAAAACTGGCTACATTTTATGATAGATATGAGTCTCCATGCTATTATGCGATTGAAAAAATAACTTTGCTATATAGTATCATGAAATGAAGGAGTCCTCTTCGGCTATTGAAAGCAAGTGCATTGAAGCAGCACATCCGTTCAGTTATAAAGGGTTGCCAAGGTGTATTGTGTATTCAGTGTCAATACTGTCCACCTGCTGCCCACCACATCATATTTTCGATTGTTTCTCAGCTCAATCTCATTTTTAATTCCCGTAAGCTCCTCCACTAACAGGCTCTGTGGATTCAAAGCTCACTCTTCTGTGCTCACAGCTCCCACAATGCATTGCTCATGAACACCCTGGTGTCACACATAAAACATAATTTTAGAGGCAATGGGAAGCCTGGATATTTCCTTTGATTACCACACGTCCGCGCTCTAATTTTTGCCAAACGAGTTTGCCGGCAGGAGCCAACCTCGCTCTCCGTACGGTGCCGTAATCCCCTCATCTGCTCGTAATTATTTCTCAACAAAGCTGTCTTCCGTTTAATTTCAGGTTAATTGGTGGTGAACCAGATCTTTTCTTTTAGTATAAGTAATTAAGCAAGTAGAATTGTTGTACTTCATTGATTGGAGAGGAACTGGAGTGATTCTATTAGTCTTTTAGGACATGGGATTCTTCAGTAGTTCAGTAGTTCAGCTGTAAATTAAAGCAATCAAACCTGTGTCTGAAATCCAAAGCCTCTGATTAAACCAATTAGAGAGGAACTTGAAATTAATTATCATTCCCTCCCTCTGATAGGAGCCCTCTCTGTGATAGAAGCCTCTCTACCCACCCCCCTCCCCCCCCCCCCCCCCCCCCCCCCCCTCCCCCCCCCCCACACACACACACACACACACACACACACACAGAGCTGTGGGCTTCTCTGGTAGGTAAAGGGCCAGATGTTGACTGTTGAGAATCTTTATTAACCTTAAAAAAAACATACACAACAAAAATTCCTGCTTTCATTTTGGAATTCTTGTATGCAGTCATATTCCACTGGCGTCTTCTGCTCTGATATAACCAAACGACTCTTTCCCCACAGCAGGATCATTACATCACAGCCACTTATCCCGCCTTATCTAGAGTGACTTAGACAACTTGCATTCTTTTTACATAAAATCTACTTATATAGCTATATAGATATCTACTGAAGCAATTCAGTATATGGGTGGGTGTACATTTCACAAGGGTACAATGGCAGGGGCCCACTTGGGAATTGACCCTTCGACCTTTGAGGTACAAGCCTAGTTCCCAAATCATTATGCTACACTGCCATCCTATCCACTGTGGTGTGGAACTGTCCTACAGAGCTTCCCCCAAACGGCCTGCAAAGTGATCCTGGCACATGCAGACAGCTGTGGGATCTATCTTAAATTAATTGCTGCAGATTGTTGCAATTGTTAACTAGAAAATGTGCTCAGTCGAGCACAGACCTCCGCCAAGTCTGACAACATGCCAAAAGGCTACCAAAGACATTAACAAAACAGCAGACATGGCCTAGTAGTTAAGAAATTATGTGCATTTTTGTGAATAGACCACACCCCCTTTTAGCCAATTAGTGTCAGAAGTTCATCAGTTCTTCCTTGACCCATCACAAACCTTTGGTGAAAGTTGTATGGTGTTGTGTGAATCCGTTAAGTTATGTGTGTTCTTGTGAATAGGCCACACCCCCTTTTAGCCAATTAGTGTCAGAAGTTCATCAGTTCTTCCTTCACCCATGACAAACCTTTGATCAAAGTTTGGTGGTGTTATGTTAATCCGTTCTGAAGTTATACACCTTATTGTAATATGCCACAAACACTGTTACACTCCCTTTTGGCCAATGGGCGTGAAGAGTTAATGAGTTCTTCATCGGCCCATGACCAACCTTCCTACTAAATTTGGTGCAAATCCATGCATAACCTTTTGAGATATCCTGCTAACAGACAGACATGCAAACACCTGGACACAGCTGAAAACATTACCTCCTTGGCTGAGGTAATGAGGCTTGGCAGACATATTTCAACTTTCACAATCTCGCCACCCTTACGTTGGCCTTCACAAAGACGCAGATAGTTTGTCTCTCGTAAACCTAGCCAGAACTGCCAGGGTACTTCCAACATCTTTTCTTGCTGGACATTTACTGAAGCAATTCCAGTTAAGTGCTCTGCCTATGGCGATAAGGTATGGCGGTAAGAGTGGTAAGATATGACGCTAAGAGCAGGCTCCCTCTGAGGATAAAGGCTGGAACCTCATGGTTAGTCTCCACCTATGACTGCTGTCTAGACTTTTACAGTCTGCATTAGTGTAAGGTTATTATGGAATGTATTATTATTATTATTATTATTATTATTATTATTATTACCATTATTATTATTATTAGCACTGCAGTGCTTTTTTAATGTTCATTAGACTTTATTGTCTAAAAAGCATTTTATATATTCTTCTTGGGAGTTAAATAATACCTTTATTTGTCTTTACACTCAACTCAAACGTTCTGAGTGTAAATCCAGCTTCTATTGAATTGTGCAGATAGTGAAGAGGAGGCAGATCGTGGGCCTCATTTAACAAATGGTCTTATGATCAAATTGTGTCTTAAATAGTAGCTTACGCAGAAAACCTTGACAAAGTAGTTATTTATAAAATCCCATGTTGATGTGTATATGATAGTATATCTACGTAAAGTTTCCACTGGACATAAGTTAATTACCTGCTGGTTATGAGGTACTGCATGTTTGAGGGTTGTGCATGAATCCCTGAAGTGTGCTGTGTTCATGCTTTAAGAATAACATTTCATTGATAATCAATTTTAGGCATGGGAGTGCAAGAAATGTTGAAATTTGAGATTTATATACCACTGGTGCATAGGATGCAGATATGCCACTTTAAACCAACATAAGAAACTTTCGATCTAATTTATTTTTATAAATCAAGTGCGAGCACAATTTGGGAAATGATCTTGAGATTACGTTTAAGTTTACATCCAAGAACATTTTATAAATGAGGCCACTGGTTTGCATTAACATCCATGCTTGGCTATGATACAGTACTGTGCTGTGTTCTGCTGTGCTGTGCAGTGCTCTTATTTATACTGTGCTGCATTTTGCTGTGTTGTACAGTTCTGTGTTCTTATTCATAGTAAATATAGCTAAATGCTCTTATTTATACTGTGCTGCATTTTACTGTGTTGTGCAATGCAGTGGTCTTGTTTATACTGTGCTGTGCAATGCAATGGTCTTATTTATACTGTGCTGTGCAATGCAGTGGTCTTATTTATACTGTGCTGTGTTTTGCTGTGCAATGCAGTGGTCTTATTTATACTGTGCTGTGCAATGCAGTGGTCTTATTTATACTGTGCTTTGTTTTGCTGTGCTATGCAGGGTTCTTAAGTACTGGGCTACGCTGTCCTGTACCACAATGTGTTCTCTTCAGTGTCTTCTGCCACAGTGGCTGTGCTGTGTTGTGTGATGATATTCTGTTCTCTACGCTTCAGTGCCGAGTTACATTTACATTACATTCAGTCATTTAGCTAAATGCTCTTAGACAGAGAGACTTACAAAGTACTTAAAAAGGCTTAGGCAAGGAGTTATTACTGTCAGTGTCATTAGGCAAACTTAAAAGTGCCATACTATACACACAAGAGTGAGTTTGAGAATACAGTGCTAATTCTATATAGCAGCTGTGCTAAGCTGTGCCTCATGGTACGGTTATGAATTATATTTATTAGCTTTTCATGGATTTGTTTTTAATAAATTCAGTCTTTAAACACATTCAAATAGCCTACAACACATCAGACAAAATTAATAATAAATGCTATAAACATAATTTTATCTATTGAAGCTGACATGCTGCTTGACCTAAATAGTTATATAAAATAAACTGAATTTAATTTTATAAATAATGAATGTAAAGTAAAATTGTATCTGCAAATTATGGAAATTGTGATGTTTTATTTCATGTTTTAATGCTCTTGGGCAAAAAGGAATTCAGTATGGCTTCAAGTACTGGTGACCAGATGACATCAAAGATGCACTGGCTGATCCGATTCTGTTGCCAGGTTAAAATTATTGCTCACAGATATGTTACTGCGAGCCATGCTGTGCTTCCCTGTGCTGATATTCTACTTTGTGCAGAGATATTCTACTATATGCTGAGATGCTCTACTCTGTGCAGAGATATCTACTCTATTCTGAGATGCTGTACTCTGTACTTAGATCCTTTTTAGCTTAGTAAAAACACCAAGCCATACAAAGTTGGTACAAGTAAGAGATACATATGAACATCAACAAAGTATATCAATACATTGGTAAACATTTGGAAGAAATATAGGGCCAGGTTTCATGAACTTCCGACAAAATTCCAATACATTCAAAATGAATGAAAGTAGGAAAATGAGAGTAGCATTGCTTTGGAACAGTGGCATTGCCAGGAATTCATTTCAGGGGGGTTGAGAAAATACCCAGATAGCAATGATCTGTTGGGCCAATGTCGGGAACCATTGGGGAAAGGTCGCCATGGTTGCAGTCAAATTAGTTTGACACATCACAGTTACAATCAGCCTAAACCCTGGAGCCACCAGGTGGGATGTCCCATACAGATCCCCAAACATGTTAGTCTAGTTTATCAAAATTCCTCATGGGATAATGGACATCATAGCCAGTGTTATTCGACGGGCTACGTGATGTACAGCACAAATTTATGCCCAAGAATAAGACGTTTGGAACTGTCAAAACATATTTCAGAACCAAAAAGTGTAATGTGGCGTGACGTGTGATGTGGGAGGAGCCAAACGCAGCAAGGGGATTCATTAAGCCCTTAGGCCACTAAGGCGGGAAACCCCGCAGATAAGGGAAGGAGACAAGACAAGGAACAACAAACACCACTACAGACGCTACTAACCGGCTAACTGTCAAACGCCAAGTAGGGCGCAAGGACAGGGATCTGAACAGCCAGACATAATACGCACCCTGTCTCGGTAACGAGACACATAATAACGGGCGAGTAACGAAAAGACAAACATAAAACAGTCAACAAACACTGCAAAATAATACGATATAGTAATTGCGGAGGCGAAAGGAACAGATCCAACGTTCCCAGGCTACTCAAACTCGCGGTCACACACAAACGTGTCCACAACATATAGGAAGACATGCACCTAAAAGATGAAACAGAACAGCAGTTCCGAACAAAATCGTCAAAACCTCCATTCAAGGAGAAAGGCACCGAAAGGAACGAACAGGACAGGCAGTACCGGACATTTACCGGCTAGACCAAAGCGAGATTTATTGAAAATAAACACCCTGCCTCTCTATGATGAGGAATATAATGAGGCGAACAGGAACAGAGATTTTAACGTTCCATGGCGATATTAATAGGCTCGCAGTCCAATGCCGAAAACAAAGGGTAAACACCCGATCTCCCAGGAGAGAGAAACATTTTACAGGTGAGCCGACGGAGCACCGTCGTCCCATAACTTTACTATCCATAGACTAACGCAAGCTTAAATTGGAACAACCGCCCTAGCCTCTCAGTAAAATAATGTAACGAAGTGAAGGAACAGAGAGCTAAAGTTACCATGCTACGCGCAGTCACACAAACATGTCCACAACCTCGCCCAAACTCCACACAAGGAGAAACACACCCGGAAAACGAACAGAACAATAGTTCCAAAACAAAATCGTCCCGTAGGTAAAAAGGACGGAGGACAGCTGCAACAAAGACCAACGTAAAATAGCACGACAGCCTCTCAATATAAATAAAAACCCTGACTCACAACAAAAAGGAGCGTAGTCCACGAGAAGGAGACAAAAACAAGGAACAAACGTACCGAAGCTACTAACTGGCTCACCGTAACCCGGAAATGAGTAGAAGCTAAAACACCAGGGGCCCTATCTTACACCCGGCGCAAAGCGGCGCTAACCCAAGCGCAAGTGTCTTTGCTATCTTACACCCGGCGGTAGGTCCATAATAGCGCCTAACGCTTACGCCGTTTAACTAGCATGTACTCTTGCGCCATCACAAGTGAACTGGGCGTGTTGGTCTTAAGATGAGGAGTGGCCAGGATTCTTTTTGGCGTATTGCTATCTTGAGCCAGCAGAAAGCGCTTGCGCTAGAACCACCACAAACCTGGTCTAAAGTCATGTCGCAGTTGTTTACATGCTATTTTAACGGCGCATATAAGTGTGTCTACATAGGCGTGTGCACAACGCGTGTACACCTTCCTCCTGTTACACACACAGGGGCGCGCACAAAACATGCATAAAAATAACATGAATGTGAAATATTACATTATTATGTAGGCTATGTTAGAACAACAATAATAATAATAATAATATACCCAATAATAAAATAAATACAAGATGTCATAATAGTCATAATATTGGTTTTGGAGTTGTAATCGCAGTAATGACGCATACAATTGTCAAATTGTTTCACCAATCATGGCAATACACATCAGTATTTAAACAGATTCGTGCCATCTGTCACGAACGAGCAAAAGTATACCGTTTGCCAAACGAAGCTGAAACCTTTCAAACGACGTTTGTGCCACATCATTCGACGACCACGTAAGTTGAAGAAAACATGTTGAAGCTTTCAGTTGTTAAATATCGGTTCATTCGCTTGTATAATCTTGATTTGCACAGCCATATGGAATACCTGATGGGACAACGAATTGAGAGACGACGGAGGCAGAGGGTGCATCGGCTAAGGACCACATACCTGTCCCTCAGTGAAGGAGAATGCCTCCGTAAATTACGCCTATCCCGCCAGGCTGTAACAAGCATCTGCCATCTCCTGGCAGATGAGCTGGAGACTAATGCCGGCTGTCCTTATTCACTCCCCGTTGCCGTGAGAGTAACTGCAGCTCTGCACTTTTTTGCCAGTGAGTCTTTCCAACATCCCTTAAGTTCAATTGGAGGCATATCCCAATCTGCCGTAAGTTCGGCCATACATGCAGTTACCGCAAGCCTAGTCCAACATGCCAATGAATACATTCAATTCCCCATGACACCTGCCAGCCAAGAAAGGGTGAAACGGGAGTTCATGGCGAAGTTCCAATTCCCTGGGGTTCTCGGTGCCATCGATTGCACGCATGTGCAATTGCGTGCACCAGTAGAGAACGCTCAGGTTTATGTGAACCGAAAGGGAGCCTACTCCATCAACATCCAGGTGATTTGCGACGCTACGTGTACGATTACACATGTATTCGCAAATTATCCTGGATCAAGCCATGACTCCTTTATATTGGCAAACTCTGTCATTCCTGCAGTCTTCCAGGGGGATCCCCCCCCTGGAGGGGTGGCTGTTAGGGGACAATGGCTATCCATTAAAGACATGGCTGATGACACCGTTTCTCATGCCTACAACAGTGCGTGAATTGTCATACAATCGAAAACTCACAAAAACACGCATTGTAATAGAGAGGACGTTTGGAGTGCTGAAAATGCGCTTCAGATGTTTGGATAAGTCAGGTGGAACATTACAATATACCCCTCAGAAGGTCGGAGCATTCTTTGTGGCGTGTTGTGTGTTGCATAACATTGCCAAAAGCCATGGATGTCTCCCACACATAGAGGAGGACACATTACAGGACTTCAGAAGGCGTGATGCCGAACTGCATGTGCCGATGCCAGTTAACCCAGATACATCTGCAGCAGCACGGGCGAGAAGGGATCAGTTGGCGGAAGAGCTGGTTTATCTATAGCCTGGTAAGAAACCGGAATGTTTTTTTTAATTAGAAAAAAAAGTTCAATACTGTCCCGCGAATATTGCATTTATTAGGAAATTGTAAAGCACATTAATGCATTTTTAAACAATGTTTTTCAATAAGGTCCAGGGGATTCACTGTGTATGACGGCTTTTTACATGTCAAAAAACAAATTCATATTTTAAATGAAAGCAGGTTTACATACTTTCAGCGACTAAAGCCCCGCTGATTTCACCTGTTACTCCATAACTGAACAATAGTATGCCATTTTAGAGAACTAAAACTAAAAAAATAAATAAAAATAAAAAACAAACACTGGACACTTAAGGGACTGCTCTTCTTCCTCCTCGGGTTCGCAGGCGGGTGGCACCACGACGAGGCTGGCCACATGAGGGTCCAGGAGCAGCAGGGGGCAGTGTGCGCGTAACTGATCGGGTGGACGGAGGAGATCGAGTGGTCGGAGGAGGAGGTGTTGCAGGAACGAGGCGCTCAACTGCGTCAGCGAGCCTTCCCAGATTGTCCGCGATGCGTGCGAGGGGCTGCAGCAAGACCTGCATGCGGCACAGGCGGGTATTGACGCGCCCAATACTCCGCCTGACCGCACCCAATTCCCTCTCCAGCATGTGGAACCCGGCTTGCTGGAGTTCCAGGAATGGGTGGTCCTCCTGCTGGGTGGTGTTCCCGCGTTGTGATCTGGGTCGGCTCGTCTCTCCTGTCGACCTCAGTGCTGCTGGTTCCTCCGTCTCTGCTCCCGTCACCACTGGCCCCACCCCCTGCTCTCGCGTACGGCCTCAGGATCTTCAGCCAGCGGAGCTGCATAACATGTACATTTCATTTATTATATGGCTTTGTTACAGGACTAGCAAAATAAACGATTTTCACAACAAGCTTGCGTGGTTTGTACAGATTGTGTAGGCTATTAAGTTATTGACATCATTGAATTACCTTGGACACCAACCTGTACCCCCCAAATCCCTCAATGCTTTCAGCACTGAGGGTAGAGGCAGCGATGTCCTCCGCTGGCGTCAGATCCTCACTGGCCATAGGTGGTCCTCCTCCCGTTAGCGAGTGTTGGCTTCGGTGAGCGGCGAGCTTTCGTTTCCCCCGTCTCCTGACATCATTATACCGCTTACGGCATTGTGCGACTGATCTTGTGATGCCAGAAAATGAGGATATGCTCGCCGCTACCTCATCCCACGCCTGCTTCACCTCCACGAGCTTAGGTGGAACCCTGCGGCTCCCGTATATTTGCTGCTCGCGCGCCTTCACTTCACGCACGAGCAGGTCTGTTTCCGAAGTTGTGAATCGTTCTTTCCGTTGTCGGAAATCCGCCATTGTAATAGCAATCTGCCAAGGTGCGGACTCAGGTGGCTTTTAAAGGGAATGGGATATGACATTTTGATTGGTTTATTGCATGTCACGCCCAAGACACACCTATAATTAATGAAGCGACTAGGTTCAGCCCAGTTGCACCATGCGCCGTGCTTAGCGCCCAAAAAACACGCCGTTAAAATAGCAAAAGTGGACTTGGACACGCCCTAAATGGACTTAGCGCCATGCGCTTAGACTAAGCGCCAAGATCGCCAAGATAGGGCCCCAGGTCTCTCAGTAAGAAAACCAATCAAAAGGCGAAAATGGACCAGAGAAACTGCTACTCTATACTTCTACGAGCTAAGAAACTAAGTAGAAGGGAAACGCCTGATCTCCCTATGGGAAGACCTGTGCCGAAGGGCGAACAGAACTACTGTTCCGAACAGAATCGCCCAAAACTCCATATACGGAGAAAAAGCACCAAAAGGCGAAATAGAGCAGAGATTTACGGTCCCAAACTTCTACGAGATAAGGAACTACCAAGCCAGCAAGAAATAAGCCCTGCCTCCACAAAAGAGACGTTAAAAATAGGCGAGTAGCCAAAATGGTACGAGAACTCACAGCCAACAATACACCACAGTACAAAACAATAAACAATTAATGTTGAAGCCCCGAACGAAGGAAACGGTAGGCTTATATCTCTCTGAGGTGACTACGCACAGGTGAAAACGCTTAACAGAAGCTCCGCCAACTCAGCAGGGCGGAGCAAGCATCTACCAAAAGGGCAGCGCCCTCGCGTGGCCACCGAGGAAAACGACCGCATAGGGAAACAGGGTTCAAAACCATGACAAAAAGTCACCCCCTGGCTATGCCAGTGCTTTGGAACTGTGCTTGTTTAGGTTTTCTTACATACATGTATATTCATAAAGGTTTAGCTGTAATGTGGCATCATTTTAATATCTAGAATTTGGCACACAATTTGTGTTTTTACAAATGTAGACAGTAGGCTATATGCTTACACATTACCTTTTTACACTAAAAACCTTTTTTGTCATAATATCACATTTTTAGTGTAGCATATATTACGGGCACTAATATTATAAGTGTGAAACTTGTTACGCTCCCTCAGATTCCCATCTGTTACAGGAAGGCACCAATTGGAGATTGGATGCAGCTGAAGAAGACCAAAGAGGATATATAGCTCATTTCTGTATTCCAGTTTATTTTTTTTGTGTGTTGGGCTACTAGTAATCTACTGGGTCCCTGCTCTGCTCAGGTTGTTTGAAAGCTGGTCTTGATTCTATTTCATTGTTAACTTAACGTAAAAATAGAGTAGAAATCTGCAGATGACTCACTTTTGTCTGTACTGGCGAAAAGTGTTTCTTTATTTTGGTATAGCCAGAGTTACCTTCCTAGCACCGCTCTGGCCTGCTCCTTGTTTTGCTTTACCAACTCCTGTAACCTGCTTGTGTAGGTATGTTTGTTGGTGGGTGGGTGTGTAATCTGTAGCCCAAAGAAAAATAAATCTTTCCTTGTCGGTTTACAATTTTGGCTCATGATTGTGTTGTGGCATAGTTGTGCTGTGTCCATGAAATTTTCACCTCTGTTAATAAAACACTGGGGACTCTTGGGACGTAACACTATCTGTGCATCTGCATGGGGTCAGAGGTCACAGAACCTAATGTAGCGGTGAAAGTCTGCTTTGTAGTTTATTATATAGGAAACTATACTAAACTCTCCCTCCTGAGACCTGGCAGAATTATTATTTCTTTTTATTGTTTACATAATGCAAGACAAAACAATTGTGAAAATATTTTCAAAAATATTTATTTTATTTTTGTTGAACATTGTTTGTAGTATAGGCTCCAGAATAGTAGAATACATGGTACAAAAATGAGCAAGAGACAAAAATGAGTCACCAGGTCTTATGATAGCATTCTAGTTACGAACAAGGAGTCATTATTTTTCTTGTAGTGCAGTACTTTGGGTTGAGCCTGATAAATAATGATGGGATTTTTGACTGCTGTAGGCAACTGCAGCTGTGATGTAAAATGCATTGTGCACTAGTGTACACTGACTGATTTGGATGCAGTTTATCTGGGATTAGAAGGAGGAGATGCTTTTCAGTAAGGATGGCAATTTCTTCATTGCCCCCATCCCACACACCTAACATATGCAGGAACAGCTGTCTACTACCTCGAGCTGATAATCTAGTGTTTGGCTTCTTCTTGACATAAATTATATGTAAGTATTGTCTCTATGTATTAGAGAGAGCTCAGATGAAGTGGGTTCTGATGTTGCTCTAACCATGTGTTTACACTGTAGGGCAAGGTCAGGCTTTCTGTTGTAAAGAAAATGATCATTGAAATCTACAGTGAATCTAGCCTGGTGAGGTATGGAGTTACATCTTAGTTTGAATTTTCCAGCTTATTTTAATTGTCAGTGGTCAGAAAACACAGGAAACACACTTTGTCCGTTGATATACCATGTTGCAGCACGTCAATCAAATCCCCAGCTTGAGTTGTGTAAATGCAAAAACTTCCCCTAATTACCAATCAGATTCATTCTCATTATGAAGCTCATTAAAAATGTAAATTTATGCAAAAATGAACATTTAGAATTTAGAAAATTAACAGCATGACCCAGTTACAAAGAAACAAACACTCACCCCAGTGGCATTTTTGTTTTGTAATTTTCAATTATGTTTTATTTGCAACTGCAATCCCTGCGCACTCTGAGTAGTATTCAAAGAATAATCCCCATCCCATGTATTTGGGTAATCCTGTTCACAACAGTGTTCCTTTGTAAGGAGATTTTCCAGAGATTATTTTTATTGCTTCTAAAATCAAAGAAAGAGGGAGATATCGGGCACAGAGGGTTTTCATCAAGTTTCCAGAAAGCTCTCTGGTAAAGGTCTCCATGTGAGTTGCAGTTATGAGTTGTGATGTTAAAATCAACATGTGTGCCTTTAGAAACTTTCCGATGTGAGGAAACATTTGTTTTTTCCGCCCAAAATTAAATTTAATTGCCTGCTCTAGTTTTGACCTTTGACATTTCAGTAAAATCTCTCCTCAGGTGTGGTCTGAAAAGATGAGCTTTTACATATTTTCAGCCAGTGAACCTGGCTTCCTGATTTGGGAAGCTCATTCCGCCATCAGGGCAGAGAAGAGCCGGGCCGTGAGGAGTGGCTGCCAGGAGCCCCACGAGATGGGACAGCCAGCTGGCTAGAGGTTGCTGAACAGAGAGGTCTGGTTGGAGTCTGTGGTGTGATTGTTGTCAGAAGATAGGAAGGGATGGTACTATTCACAGTTTGGTGCTTCCATGTGAGATATTTTAATTGAACGTGGGCACTGGAAGCCAATGAAGGGAGTTCTAAAGTGGGGTGGCATGTGTGAATTTAGGCAGGTTTAGGCAAGTCCAGGCAAACATAACAGGAATTTAGCAGGTGCTCTTATCTAGAGTGACTTTTAAATTATTTATTTATTTCTCTTATGTTTTACATATAATCCATTTATACAGCTGGATATATACTGAAGCAATTCAGGATCAAGTACCTTGCTCAAGGATAGAACGGCACTGCCCTATCTGGGAATCAAACCTGCAGCCTTTAGCTTACAAGCTCAGTTCTCTAACCATTATAATAAATTGCTGCATTATGACCCATAATTGCTATATGGGTCAAACCAGACCTGAGACTCCAGAACTCAAAGCATTTATCACATGAATGTGTCGAGTCAAAAATCGAAGAATCTGGTATTTCGTCACCCAGGCTGATGCATTCTGAACCGGTTGCAGTGGCCTGATGGCACAGGCCAGTAGGCCGGCCAGCAAGGCCATACACTAGTCCAGATAAGAGATTACAAGGGCTTGTACAAGTACAGTAGGTTTGTAGCCTCTTATGGGGAGGAAGGCGTGGATTCTCCTGATGTTGTAAAGGGAGAACCTGCTCTCTCAGGAAAATAAAAAAATAAAAAAACACTTGGCACTGGGGTGGTACCATATAGCTACAGTATATTAAATTGTACCCTGAGCCAGCAATACATAATTGCTCCACTATCCTTTGGGGGAGGGAAACATTGTGGAGCCATCAACACTCATCTACACAGTGAACAGGAGCTCTCGGCTTTCCGCATGTTGAGCTTCAGGACGTGGGAGGACATCCAGGCTGAAGTATCAGCCAGGCGTGCGGAAATACTCGCCTGAACTCGGCTGTTGGAGGGAGAAAATGAGAAAAAGAGCGGAGTGTCATCAGCGTAGCAATGACATGACAGTCTGTGATCAGAGAACTGGACCAAGTGACTTTGTGTATGTCAAACAAGTATTCAAACAATTCGAAGAATGTCTTAAAATCTAAAAGTTGTTAGGATTCCTTTTATTTTTTACAGTATTCAGAGTTGTTCAGATGTGCCTCTACCATGTTGCGTAATGTAATATTCAGAGCAGTTCTCAAAATACGCATACGCCATGTTGTGATAATGTCAGAGGTGGAGGGGGCGTATTAATTATGGCAGGTGAAGACCCGCAGCGTTTCTTGCTGTGCGACTCTCTGGTGGCCTGCTGCTGCAAGGTCACACCTGTCTAATGAGCCCGCAGTTTGCCTCCTTAAACCTCTCCTCCTCAACTTTGTTTCCAGAACAACCCGCTGCGAGGTACTAGCCTCGCGACAGCCTCTTTGACCTTTTGACTCGAAGCATTTGTGTGATACAGTCCCTGGCCTGGTTTTACCCATAATGCTACTTGGGAAGGAACTAGCACAAACTCACACCCTTGCTTATCACTGCGAAGGTGTGACTATTTAACTCGCAAATTATCTTTGGGATCAATTTGACTAAACATATCTTAAACTAGTTAACCTTATTTTTTCATCTTGACACTATGATTTTTCCTAATTTGTGGGGTTAAATAGTAAAAATGCAATAAATATAATCTTATGCTTTCAAAAGTCCTGTACCAACCTACAGATGTGTTTTATGGGATCATTTGTGGGGTATCTGTAAAAAGTGTAAGAAAACATACAAAAAATATACATATTTACATTTTTTACCTCAGATTTTTTTGTGGGTGATTCTGGTGCCACTTTTCCACACAGGTTTTAAACTTCACTAACCTCAGGCTCTAAAATTTGGTGTTTCATCACAGATTTTTAATATTTAGGGATAACAGGATCATCAGGGAGACACAAAAAAGGTGAAACAATAAGTGTCCAAATTTTACAATAGTTTAATGTCATTTTAAACTTTTTGGGTCAATTTGACCCCAAACATAAAAGGCATCATAACATGTCAAGATAATATGAGGGTTAATGCTTTTCGTGGGTTTCTCCTGGTTTCTACCACAAAGGCACTGATCAGTAATGTCCTTCAATCAGGCATGACCAAACCTCTGAGCTTAGTTACCCAGACCAGAATCTCAGCAATGACCGCTAGGCTATGCATCTGTGTATTTTAAGATATTAGTTTAGTCCAAAATGTTTGCAACATTATCTACATTTAAATGGCAATTACATTCATGTGAACTGGGCTTCAGACAGTACTTAACTGTTAGGTACATCTCAGCCCCACCTTTATATAAGTCAATTAAATTTATGTTCTATCCTTTTATTAAAACCTGTTTTAATAAAAGGATAGAAGCATGTTTTAGCTTATTGACAGGTAGGAAGCAGAGAGGGTAATAGATAGAGGAGAGTCATAGCCCAGAAGGTGCCATGGTGGGGGTTCGAACGCAGGGAGACTCAAAATTGGCTGGAGAGTTGGCTGCCCTACAGACATTGCCAGACATCTCACCATCACTTGTTTAAAGAAACACATTTTTAATCAACCCAATAAAGCTTACTTAGCAAGTGAGGTGAAGGAAAAAGTAAAATGCTAAGATTCTTTACTTTTTAATTACCACTCCTTTCAATTAGTAAACCAAAGGCCTTGATGTGGTGTCCCTGGTTTAGATAAATCCTGCTCCTACTAAATGTCATAATGTTATCATAATATATTCAGTTTATACTAGAGTATAATATATAACTAATTTTCCAGAGAACTTTCTCTGGTTGTATGCCGTCACCAAGATGAACCAATCATCGCCTTTCTGGCAAGAGCTCCTCTTGGAAAAGTACTGTCCCTTTTTGGTCCAAATCAGTTTGACTTTTGGTGATGGAGTTCAACGTCATAAATGAGTAAAGATTTGTGATTCAGGGCCTGATTCAATCAGACTACAGAGCTTTAGCATGATCTTGAATGATTGTAACTTTCTCTATCTCTAGCACTAGTAGTCTGTCTGTTCACAACGTGAAATTACTTTTCCATCTGAAGACATCACTTTAGCTGTTATTATGATTCATTTAAATTATATGTGGTGATCACATACTGTATATGTTGCTGGATGCACAACCCAATGGTAAAATATAAGCAGAGTATACTGACATGATTGTTGAGAAGAACTTGACTTATTTTTATAAAAAAAACCTTCATGAGGTTTTCACACTCATAATCTTATTAAAGTAGTTGAGTAAAGTTGGAGAGTTAGAATCATTATAGGAAAATAACTTGACATGAAATAGTCACTGACATGACTTTGATTGAGAATAGAGTAAGGCTTTGATGTAGCCATGCAGTCATAAAAAGTTATGAACTCCAGGTTACAGAAAACGTTCATACGGGGCCTTATTGCTTTTTACCCATTTCTAATGTCATTTTTTATTGCTCTTTTCTCCTCCCTCAGAATCAATTATGATGCAGGGGGAGCTGAGAACTGTTCTTGAAATTTAGGAACTCAGCACAGGTTTTATTGTTTTATGAAGGTGAGAGAACTATCCTTTTAACTCAGTGACCTTTCTCAAATTCAGCAATATATATGACTTAAGACATTGCATATCTTACATGAGAATGGTAGCAACGGCATATATGGAAATTTGATAGTTCCTGTGAATATTGATTCGTATGGCATGGACAGTGAGGACAAGTATTGTTAAGTATTCTGAGTGTAAGGTGTTACAATACAGTGTTAGGATCTGACTGTTTTGATTTATTTGGTACTTTATGCATGCATACAGAGGCGCACACACACACACACACACACACACACACACACACACACACACACACACACACACACACACACACACACACACACACAATATAAACACTAAAAGCTTATAATCAAATTAGAATTTAGAAAGGGAACGCATGAGAACATTGATAAGAAGAAAAAAACTGATATGAGATTCAGTGAGCCTCTTGAAATTTCTCTCAGCTCTCTGAAGTCATCACTGTTGAGCAAAAAGCTTATCTTTCTCAATGCATTTAAACTGAAAATAAATACATTCAAATTCATGAGACAAATCAAACATATTTTCCCTCCTTTGAATAGATTACATACCAAATATACTATCCCTGCTTCCATAGCCAAACAAACCCTTGCCTGTCCAGAAAAATGAAAATACACACCATCCAGTAATCTTCTTTATTTATTCCAATGTCAAATTTGAGTCCAGTTATGCTTGTGGGAAAGGATTTAGAAACCATGATGCAATGAACGCCCAAAATATTGTCATTTAAGCCCCGTAGAATGGCATTACATGGATTGAAACATAATAACAATGTTTATAATCAAACCTGATGAGTGACACAATTGTTGTTCCTGATTCAAACGATTACCAAACTAAAATGGTAGAATGCTTAAGCAATGTTTCTTTTTATCAGCTACAATCTGAACAGATAGGTGGCATTATCAACTGACTGAAACATTCTATTGAATCTGAATGGCTGACCAAAAAGGAGTATGATGTTATATGTGTCTTGTTTCCATTCTGTTCCCTAACACTGCCATTTTCTGTCTCCCGAAAATACATGAAAACCCACCTGAACCTCCTATCAGACCTATAATATTGGCAGTAGGCTCCGTCACTGAACCCTTTTCCAAATTCTTAAACTTGTTTCTAAAAGATTTTGTTTTTAAATTGCCTTTGTTTCTAAGAGACACAAAAGATGTGATGAACTGTCAGTCCAATTGCACTCTCCGCCCTAGTATTTTATTGGTGTCACTTGATGTGGAAAGCCTATACACCCCTATTCTACAGAAAGAAGGTATTGAAGCTACTGCAGAATTGTTTGACTCTCAGCAATCAAAGAAGCAACCCCCCTAATTAATGTATATTGGAAATACATAACATATTTTAAGTATGATGTTAAGTAGCATCTTCAAATTAGAGGAACAGCAATGGGCACTTTAGTCATACCAAACCATACTAATTTAGTTATGGGACGCTGGGAATAAAATTATATTTTTAACCTTTTTTTAATCCAAAATAAATATTATGTAAACAGTATATTGATGACATAATATTATATATAGGATTCTGTAAATTAACCAAATTAATTTGTGGAATATATTAATTCAGGTACATTCTTCCTAAAATTTAGGGAAGAATGTGTCCTACTTTCTAGATCTAGCAATCACCAATACTCAAAAATGGACTTGTTCAGACTTCTATATATCGCGCACAACACTATTTTACATGCCAATAGTAACCATTCACACCACATAAAAGTGAATATTCCACTTGACTATTTTTGCTACTGAGGCAAAACTACTCAATCTTGGATAAATTTGAAAGTAAATCTAATGAAAGGAGGGTAGCAGATAAACTATTTAGCTGATCGAGAGCATATAAGGACACAAAATCCACTTCAGTCATTTCTGTTATTTTCTAAAGCACAGAAATTAATCTGGTTTTTATGACTGCACTGCCAATGTTAATATATTATTATGATAATTATTATTATTATTATTTTGAAAACTGAATATATTCTCCATTAAGACATGCTTGTACAATCAAATACTTTGGTACTTTTGTCTAATTCTATATCTCTGAATGCTAACTAAATCTAATCGCAAATATTTTAAACATCCTCTTACTTTAAAGAAGTTTTTTTTTTTTTAAAGAAGCTCATAAATTGTTGTGCTAAATTGTAGATTATAGGTCAAGCTATCCATGTGCTCTAATAGTCTACAATGGAGAAGCAACCACAGTCATAAAACAAAAGTGTTTGAACATAAAATGCTGATTATGCAATGGCCAAACCTTATATGGATGTCAGTGTTCACCAGCATCTCTTAAAGAGTAAGTTCACTCACTGTCTCAGCCTGTCTCCGCCTACTACACAATTTTGAATTATCCATATGATGTAGATGTACATCCAAAGAGGTACTCTGATATCACAATTGGGGGAGGGGCTAGACTGGGGAGCAGAAATAAAATTTCAACCGTTAGAGGGCAGCACCAAGTTTCTTCTGATATACGATATTTCATAATTGTTGAAATAACGGAATGGATGAATAAGTATCATTATAAGGTAGGCATACAAACACGGTTACAACTAAAAAAATATATAAAAAGGTGATGTACTGTACTTACCCTTTTTTTATGGACTTGAAAGTTTAAACCTCTTCAAGGGGAGGCAGCCTTCCATAAATATTCTCACAATGAGAGATGTTTTGAATTTTACCCTGATTGCATGGCCTTAATGATGACCTTAGTTTTTTTTTTTTTTTTTTTTTTTTGCTGAAACTGTTTTTGTTTTTGTGATGGCAGCCTAATGTTTTGTTAATGCCAGTAGTTTATTGAACTGATGTATGGGACTGCTGCATATTCCTCTTTCTTTTGTCTGTTGTGTGTGTGTGTGAGAGAGAAAAAGAGAGAGAGAGCATGTGCATGTTTGTGTATGCGTGTGTGTGTGTGTGTGTGTGTGTGTGTGTGTACTTTGAAACTGAAACTGTAAGCATCAGAGTTGCATGACAATTGCAGGTTTTGTGTCATCATTGTACACAATGGATGTATTTCCATAGTCAAAGAAAGCTGCTCCCCCCCATTCCCCAGTGCAGCGCTATCTCCTGGAGTTCTGAGCACTCTGAGTACTGCTCCAATGCAACAGATTGCATCAATAATTCTTTGTGATGTTTCACCATGGGAGAGAAGCGATCTTGACTATATTTATCCTTGAAACTACTGAAAAAAGAGAACAGTATTGCATGTGGAGTCATATAGAGTGGGAATTTTCCGTACCACAGAATATTTCAGAACATTTCCCATATGACATCTAAATGACAGCCTGCCACCTTTTGATGTATCCCTTAGATGTGAAATAAAGGTGTGAGTTTTTTTTGTTTTTTTTTTGGTTCTACATTTAAGTGTAATCTACTTGCCCTCAAGGTGCATAAACACTGCAAAATTGCAATAAATTGACTCCAGGGGCCCTATCTTACACCCGGCGCAAAGCGGCGCTAACCCAAACGCAAGTGTCTTTACTATCTTACACCCGGCGCTAGGTTCATTATAACGCCTAACACTTATGTCCTTTAACAAGCATGTATTCTTGCGCCCATTACAAGTGAACTGGGCGTGTTGGTCTTAAGATGAGGAGTGGCCAGGATTCTTTTTGGTGTATTGCTATCTTGAGCCAGCAGAAAGCGCTTGCGCTAGAACCACCACAAACCTGGTCTAAAGTCATGTCGCAGTTGTTTACATGTTATTTTAACGACACATATAAGTGCGTCTACATAGGCGTGTGCAAAACGCGCGTACCCTCCTGTCTGTTACACACAGGGGCACACACAAGCATGACTAAAATATCTAGATCACAATGTGAAATATTATTATTGTGTAGGCTATATCAAAAATGCATAATAATAAAAGGTTCCATAGGTCCACATACCTTTCTCTCGGCGAAGGGAAACGATGCCACATTACATTGCTCTCAGCCCACTCCATCAACATCCAGGCGATGTGCGATGGTATGGGACAATGGCTATCCATTAAAAAGGAGCTGATAACACCTATATCAAGCCTAATGCGCAAATTGTCATTTACACCTAATGCGTGAATTGTCATTCAATGGAAAACTCGCGCACTGCAATAGACGGACTTTTGAGTTCTGAAAATGCGCTTCATTACAATACAGCTCTGTTTATCTAGGAATACAGCCTGTAAGTAAATAGAATGGTTGTGACAGAAAAAAGTGAATATTGCATTTAGGCTATTGTTTTTCAAATAGCCTAGGCTACAGCGGATTCGCTGTGCATACATAAGGTTTTTTCGATAGCCTATGGTTAATAAACGGAGATAAATGTCATCATGTTAACTGAATTGTAACCTTAGCTATTCTTCGTCCTTCATATTTTTTAAATTACAGTGACAAGGTTTCCATACCCTCAGCTTATTAAAACCCCGCTGATTTCACCTGTTATTCCATAACTGAACAAAAGATTTTAAAGAGAACTAAGCAGCTAATTAGAAACGAAATTTGCAGTACGTTACAAAATTAATTTACAATTAATTTTAATGCCATTATCTGCATGTGCGCTTTACAGGAGCAGGTCTGTTTCCTCTGCTGTAAATCGCACTTTTCACGGTCTTCCTGGGAAAGTGGATCGTTTTAAAGCATTACGCTACCAGTAAAATAGGTTGGTCGCATTTCCATAAGCAGGACATTATAAAATAAGGGAAAATATGCTGAACCTATGGGTTGCCAACCTGACAGATGTATTATATTTAGTGTCATCATGAAGGCAAAATAACGTTATTTATGTTATTAATCAAAATTAGAATGCAGGTAGCCTAATGAACTTCGGATGAAGCTTGAACATGAGTTAATTGCATAATCAAACGAAATTCATTAAACAAGCTGGCTAATTTGGCGTTTTCTAAGGTGAGACGGCAGCAATTAGTCGCTTATTCTCAGCTGTTGCAGGTGCTTTTAACGAAATTTAACCACATATATTTTGTAAACAGCACTGTCAGGAATTACCGGGAACTCATAATGGTTAGCCCGAATAATATTGATCATAGGCTACTATTGATCCATATAGCCTATTCCTTGATCGCACTAAACACGCACGAGCATGTCTGTTTCGCCATCATAAGCAATCCACCAAGGTGGAAAAGCAGGCTTTTAAAGGGAATGGGATATA
This sequence comes from Synaphobranchus kaupii, assembly GCA_029718625.1. NCBI lineage: Eukaryota > Metazoa > Chordata > Actinopteri > Anguilliformes > Synaphobranchidae > Synaphobranchus > Synaphobranchus kaupii. The sequence goes on from CM056380.1 coordinate 64,602,457, forward strand.
ACATTTTGATTGGTTTATTGCATGTCACGCCCAAGACACACCTATAATTAATGAAGAGACTAGGTTCAGCCCAGTTGCACCTTGCGCTGTGCTTAGCGCCCAAAAAACACGCCGTTAAAATAGCAAAAGTGGACTTGGACACGCCCTAAATGGACTTAGCGCCATGCGCTTAGACCAAGCACCAAGATCGCCAAGATAGGGCCCTAGGAGTGTTAAATCAACTGTAATAGAGTCAAAAGGGGAGAATATGTACTCTATTAGAGTGAAAAGTGAATAGTTTGCTGTGTAGTGTCCGTTTTAAATCTCCGTAGTGCAAATATTGCACAGATAATCATTCAGATCACTGAACACAAGCCAAAAGCTCATTTTGGTTTAAAATTGTCTGGCACTGGCAGGATCCCCAATTGCCACATACAAATCTGTTCACATCTACAGGGGCCAGCTAAGTCTTTATGCTTTAAGCTTTATGGTTCAATTGTGTAGAAATGGTATTTCATTAATATCTGAACTGAGTAAAAAAATCCATATTACATGAGCAGATCTTCTGGTAATAGTCAATTTTTCTGAAAACACATTTCAGCAGTAAGGTCAAACAGTAATAATATTTAAGAAAGCCAATCAATAATACTTAATACTACTTAATAGAGCCATACCTGTAGATCAGTGTTGCATGCTTGCAGTATAATAACATTTTAATAATAAAAAAAAAAAAATCTGATTAAGTGTTAGTCATATTAAGCATAAAGTTATTAAGTCAGGTCTTAACAAGCAGGAGATGGTGTCAGTGCTGCTTCACCTTGGGTAGAAAATCAGGAAATGATGTCACTGGTGACTGCAAATGTTGTTTGATATCTGCCTGCAGGGAGACCTTACAGGGCTGAGGTACACTCAGAAAAGAGGGTTCTTTGGCTTGTAGGGGAATTCTTTTTTTTTGTTCTTTAAGGAACCCTGTATGGTTGGTGTGAAATTTGTGAAAACTCCCAGATTGGACAATTTTGCCTACAAGGAACCCTTGCACTTGATAGGGTTCCTCTATGGAGATTAGGAGGAGCCTTTTGGAACCCTTTCTTCTGAGAGTGCAGAAATTTCAGCTCTTGGTTTGGGTAAAAAGAGTTACTCAATCTGCGTTTGCGAATTGTTTTCCTTTTCTTTATTCATTTTTTTCTTTTAGTGCCTACTCCGTCAGATCCCCGGAAGCATGCTGTCCATGTGTACTTCTGAAATAAAAATCCTGTCTGGATTGTATCTGCACAATTGATTGACTGAGCTGTGCTGGTTATTGTATTGCTGAGTGTTGAATGAGCACCAGTTTGGAGGGAAATGATATCTGGAGATAGTGTGCGCACTGTAAAATGTTCACTGCTAATTTAACTATATAGAGCTTATATGAGTCCAACATGGATCAAATGTTCTCTATCAGAGTTATCCTTTCACAGTATGCTTGACTGATGTTGTGTGGAAAGGACCGGTCTTATAAGTGATTGAGGGGACACATGGTGTGGGTGTAGATTTAATGCACATTAGCTACTAACTAGCTGCCACAGGTTAGATTCTGGCATTAGGCTGCGGTTTTTAAAATTTTCACAGTGTATTAGAGCGATGTCTTTTGCTAAATGAAATGCGATGGTTTCGGTTATTGGCCTTCGAGAGCGTCCTGGATACGGGGATACGTTATATAGTGAACCCGTAATAGTTGTCTGTGTCGCAGAAAGAGTAGCATATACATCAATACTGGGCTGTGTCCGAATCAGAACCCCCTCTACTGCGTCCTGTGTACCAACATACTGTATCCATTGCCTGCTGTTTAGTGACATGCAGTAATGTTACATGAAAAATATCCTCCATAGCCTACTATTATCTGCAAGAACCCGGGATATTACAAACACTCAATTTACAGAATTGTTGCGTGTTTAACAGCTTTCTCGTAGCCTACTGCAACTTGTGATTTAATTTCATGTGGTAGAATAAAGTGGTTGTTTGATTGTGGTTCTGCTGCCACAAGTATTTGTGTTTGATTTGCATCATTGATTTTGAAACCAAAATAATTCCAAATGATCGATGCTCTTTTTTTGGTACTCGGCTTGGTAAACGTTTTCAGTGTCCGGTCAATTGGGAAACATTTTTCAAGTCTAGCCAGGCCTACCTTTCATATTATGTTGGACGGAGGCAACAGAAAACAGGAAAAAATACTTTAAATACACTACTTGTTTCTCAGGGATCAGCATACTTAAAGTGCACTCAGCAGGTCCACCTGTGATTGGTTAAGACCATGAGAATGCCTTGCCTGTGCACTCGCAGCACTCAACGGACATATCTGATTGGTTACAGCGGTAATTCGCTGAATAGCGCAGTTTGTAACTGGGAAAGCTTCATTTTAACACAGCAGCAATGCTAAATGGGATGCAATAATCGTGACCCTTTATAATATTGCAGCAGCCAAAATCGTAATAGCGATTAATATACAATTGTGCAGCCCTACTGTGGAGTGTTTTTAAGATTGTCTGGTAGTGGATGCTAACTGATACCATTAGGTTGCGCTCGCATTAGCAACAGCTGGACGTCCATATGAAGGACAGCATGGAATAAGCTGAAAATGGTCTCCATCGAATGACAAGATCACAGGTAAGTCATAAATTAGATATTATGTCCCTAAATTCCGAACTAACCCTTTCATAACAATAAACAGGAAGAGCAATAGCTTCAAAAAAGCGAACTTGTAACAGGTAATTAGACTACACCAGATAAAAGCAGGTTGAGCAGAACAGATGAGCATGAACGTCCTAACTTTTAAACTGTAGCGTGGATTTTAATTGTGACACTCAAACAATGCATAAACCGTCTGGGATGAAAATTAAAGCAGAGGAGGGGACAATGTGACCTCCATTTTTCTGAGTTAATGAAACTTTAACACAGGCTATTTTGGGGAAGGTTGTGAGGGGAGGTGACCCTGCAGGTCCCTGAACATTGATGGAAGGTGGTTAAGGGTTAAGGTTAGCGTTAGGGCTGGACATTGATGAAAGGGAAAGTGGTTAAGGGTTAAGGTTAGGGTTTGGGCTGGACATTGATGAAAGGGAAAGTGGTTAAGGGTTACAGTTAGGGTTTGGGCTGGACATTGATGAAAGGGAAAGGGGTTAAGGTTAGCGTTAGGGCTGGACATTGATGAAAGGGAAAGTGGTTAAGGGTTAAGGTTAGGGTTTGGGCTGGACATTGATGAAAGGGAAAGTGGTTAAGGGTTACAGTTAGGGTTTGGGCTGGACACTGATGAAAGGGAAAGTGGTTAAGGGTTACAGTTAGGGTTTGGGCTGGACATTGATGAAAGGGAAAGGGGTTAAGGGTTAAGGTTAGCGTTAGGGCTGGACATTGATGAAAGGGAAAGTGGTTAAGGGTTACAGTTAGGGTTTGGGCTGGACACTGATGAAAGGGAAAGTGGTTAAGGGTTACAGTTAGCGTTAGGGCTGGACATTGATGAAGGGGGGAAGGTGTTTAAAGAGTACTTACACATCCCCTCTGTGTAATTCCTTCACACTATAAAAAAGAAGAAAGGAGAAAACAGCTCCTACAGCTGAAAAGAGAGAGAGAGGCTCGAGCTCTGTAGCAGAAGGTCTTATTCTGCCAGTGATCAGCGCCACTGCTGTTCTGCTGTCTGGCTGTGTCCTCGAGGAGAAGGGACAGAGGTCAGTCCATCTGTATGTCTGGGCCAGTACAACGTGATGTACTCAGCACAGACACACACTCATACACGCATTCACACACACAGACACACACACACATACACTCATTCACACACAGACACACACACATACACGCATTCACACACACAGACACACACACACATACACTCATTCACACACAGACACACACACATACACGCATTCACACAGACACACACACACAGACATACACGCATTCACACACACACACACACACACACACATGCATTCACACACACACACACACACACACGCATACACGCATACACACATTCACACACACACATACACGCATTCACACACACAGACACACACACATACATGCATTCACACACACAGACACAGACACACGCACACATACTGTACATGCATTCACACACACATACACGTATTCACACACACATACACGTATTCACACACACAGACACACACTCATACACGCATTCACACAAACACACACTGATACACGCATTCACACACACAGACACACACACATACACGCATTCACACACACAGACACACACACAACAGGCGCACACTCATAACCACGCACTTGTTTTGGAATCTATATTTTCTCTCAATCACAGCTTCCAGATTTGTTTCATGGGAGAAAGCTCTGACTATTTTTTTACTTTTTTCAAATGCCATTGATGGTTTAAAAACTGATTTTTGTGTGCCAAAGTATGCATGATGATTTTTAATTTGTGGGTATTGTGTCTTTTTGAAAAAGCTATGCTTGGCTCCAAATTGCATAGTCCACATATCCACCAACATATTAGGAAGGGGTAATGCTCCACATATGTCTTTCATTTGAAAAAATAAAAAAAATAAAAAAACTTGAGTGAACAACAGTTTTTGATAAAATATTTGGGTTTCTTAATAGTACAACTGCTGTTCAGAAAATTTGCAAGAAGTTACACAACTCAACTATGTCCTTGAGGTCCATTGATATAACACATTAAGGGCCGGATTCAGAGATGGCCAACTTAAGTCATGTGCTTCAGTGCCTCTCCTGCACGGATTTAATGCGGGATGAGATACGCCGTATTCTAACCTGCGCTACGCGGGTGCGTTTCTCAAAATGTGGGTGGCACAGGGCATGATGCCAGCTTTCTACTAAAAAAATGTGTGTGGGGGTATACATTTCCAATGTGTCAGTGACATTGCCTTTAATAACCTACCTTTGTGCATCGTAGTTGCATCGTAGTTGCTCTTGTGTGATGGCGAAGGCAGTGAACATATTAATCCGTTGCATATACCCATCACACAATCAAAATAAATAATTGCTGGACAGTGGTTGTACGCAATATTATTAATAAACAAATAAATTGTTGGATTTACTGAAAAAAAAAAAAAAAAGATTTAAAAATCATAATTTCTTTAACGATTTACCTAATAAAGTCATGTTAGCCTACGGTGGTTGAACACAATAGCCTGTATGCGACGTCTTCAACTTAATAATTTTGGAGAAGCTGTGCTGATACAAATCGTCTCTGTCAAAATGAATACGATCCAGACACTGTCTATCAATTAATCCGTCTAATATTCTATTCTAATATGATATACCAGACGGTCAATTATAGCTTACTTTTACATATTTTTCTTTTTATGACAGCTCTTTGGTAATTGTAAGTAGGCTAGGCAAAGGAAAATAAGACCAATACTATTTTCAAAGAACATGCACTCATTCTAATATCCATTTTTGCTAAATATGTTGTATTTTTCATAATCACCTATTGGCGGCGCTAGACATAAACTACCTTTTTTTCCGAACAAAGTTGCACGAAAACTCTGAATACGCGTATCTTGCACGACTTGCAGACATGCCTAATTTTCATCAAATCTCAACCCCGCGGGTGTAATGCCGTGTATATACTGGAGAGACGCTTAAAACAGCGGATAAGTCAAATGTCTGAATCACAAATATCTTAAGCTACGCAGAATTTTGGGAGTAAGTCCCATTTGCACATGCTTATCTCAACTCTGAATCTGGCCCTAATATTCCACATCCGTTCTCATTCTCTGATACGTGATCACCAACCATAAGCCGGAGAAGTCTAAGCAATGTCCAGGCCTCATGTCCATTGCCACGGTTGTTCTTTTGGCTTAGACTGTTTAAGGGATGGGGGTGGCCTGGTCGTGCAGTGAATAGCACTGTCAACTCACGGCAAGAAAGGCATCGAGTTTGAATACTCGTGACCACATGGGTTTCCTCCAGATATTGCAGTTTCCTCCCACAGTCCAAAGACATGCCAGTTCGGTTAATTGGAGACTCTAGATTGACTGTAGTATGTGGGTTAGATAATGGATGGATGGATGTTTAAGGGATTATTTGAGATCTGAAAATACGGTTTAAATGGTTAATGGAAGTACCTGTTGTTAAGGTCATTCAATTTAAGGAACCTCAGCTTCTGAAGACATGAAGATAACTTTGGGTCCAGTCCCAGGGTGAAAAAGGATGTGTGTCCTAGAAACATAGCTTAAACACAACTGACGCCTCTGTACACTAGTCACTCATCAGTGACTAACTTTTTTAATGTGTCTAATAGCATTGTAATTCCATTGCTTTTGGTGTGTAACAACAGTTTTACATAGACATAAATTAAGCAATATGGAACACTATTGGGCGATTTGTTTAAAGTGTACACCAACCTCACAACTCCTTTCCCTCATAGATACTGTGCAGATATTATGTAACAGTGTGTTGCCACACACTAATTCTGAAAGAGATTATGGAATTGTTACACTGTCTAAGATGGATATATGGATGGATGGATGGATGGACAGGCAGACTAGAAATTTAAAGTTAACAGTAGCACTGTCTTTCAGTTCATTATTTGAGTCTGAAAGCAACGCTCTTTTAGTTCTCCCCTGACTCTGCAGCCGTGTACAAATGGCAGATATGTAAAATATGAGATGTGCTAGATTCCCTGTGAAAAAACGCATAGCTGGTAAGCAATAAATAATGCAATAAAACTTGGTGGATTGAGTGTCAGTCTGCGAGATGAAGGCCAGCAGTAGAGGGAAAAAAGTAAGCTGAAAATATAAATAATCACAGTAATGTCAAACCATTTCTTCTCTTTAAGATGGGAGCATTTCTACAAGACTGTGTCCCTCCGTTGAGCAGATGCCCATTGCGGAACAGAGGGAATTCAAACATACATTATTATATGTATTATACATTACATTACTCTTTATTAGCCTTGCAGACACACTCACCCTGTACGCCCTTCACACACTATGCATTTATACGTCTGCAGGTTTATAGATGCAATTCAGGTTAGATGGCTTGGTCTGAAGCACTGTGGCAGTAAATGCCTCACTTGGGATTTTGAACCTGAAAGTTCAAATCACATTTACAGTCAACTCACATCTACAATCAACTCACATCTACCCAGCGAGAGCACCGCATCACTCCCTCTGCATCACTTCCTCCCAATGCAGTTTCTTGAAGGCTTCGTATTAAACTCGTTGTACTGGCAAATGTGTCATCTGCCCTTAAGCTAGACCTTCCCCCCCACAGTGCTATAGCTGTAATATGGTTTACCAGGTTTATTATTGTCTTCCCATGGTTTGTGCTGAATAAGCACATTTTACAAAACACATATACTCGAGGAAACATTATCGAGCGGTGTTCACACAGGTTATTTGTGTACATGTACATATACGCATTTTAGCATACAACTATAACTTAAACACACTTCAGACAGGGCTTACATGTAGAAGAAAAGTATTTTTTTTTAAAACGAGACCTACAGAAAAAGCAAAGGGGTCCATATTAAGTCCATATTAAGAAAGCACAAAGTAGATTGTGCTCTCCCAGAAGATTATATTTTCCCCTTGAATTAGAAATATCATTAAGGATGCAATATACTTATAATATTGGAAAATGCTAATTATGGATGGAATTTAGATTACATTTGAATGAAAATAGGCATTCGCAGTGGTTTACCCACATGCACATATGCACACACACACACACACACACACACACACACACACACACACACAAATACACACACACACACACACACACACACACACACACACACACACACACACACACACACACACACACACACACACACACACACACACACACACACACACACAAAAGCAGCTGAGCGGGCAGTACCCTCTCTTTATGTGACCTTTCAGTTTCTTCACACAGTCCCAGAGGCAGAAGCTGGTTTTAGTCACTCCTTTGCCCTGCATGTGACTCAGACACACATGTCCTTAAAGCATGGTGACCCCATCTTGGTGCCAATGTCCCTGTATTACCCAGTGGAGTAACGGTTTATCTGGTGTTAATTAGGCCCTGTGACTCAGACACACATGTCCTTTAAGCATGGTGACCCCACCTTGGTGCCAATGTCCCCGTATTACCCAGTGGAGTAACGGTTTATCTGGTGTTAATTAGGCCCTCTTGTGAGACAATTACACATCCATCTAGGACCCACCATTTCAGGATTTCGGCTGTAAAAATCATCAATGTTTCATTTTTTGGCACCTGGTTTTCATCAGATCAACAGTTATTTAACCACAGATCTGCTGAACATTTGCTTTCTGGCTGCCAAGTTCTTGTGAGATTAATTCCCACGACTTCTACAATGTATCCTCCAGTTTTATATTTTTCCTCAGGGAAAAAAATGTGATTCAGTGCTTTTAGTTTGATGCAGTTTCTATTTTTTTGTGCATGTTTACTATACATCAATATTGATACCAGTTTAAATGTAAGAAAATGTTAGAGAGTAGAAATGATCTAGTGCAGTCTAGTCAAGACTGACAAACTAATACAACTCAACACTATCATGACATATCTAAACAATGTGCTGTTGTTGTGTTGCTCCTATTTGAGAAGAAGAGTTTGTGAGGAAGCTTACATCTCTGATTGCATTGCTGTTAGAGATGTTAAAGTTGGGGTTGATGCTGTTTATGAAAGGTTATTCTTCATAGTGGCTCACAGCAAGAGACAAGCAACATGACTTTTAGAGAAGGCAGGTTCAGTTTCTCTCAGGAAAATGATCTGATAGTTAAAATCACTGTGTGGATTAACAGGAGTCTTAACAACGGTTTAGACTCCACTGAAAAGGTTCAATCAATTTTTTGGCTGCTCCACCACTGACAGCTCCGTAATATAATAAAAAGCTCAGGCTTGAACAAACTAAATCATCATATGTTTATTTTCAAGGTATGTTAGGGTTTACAGCATTGAAAACAGGGATGAGAGAGAGATATAATATTATTATTATTATTGTTATTTGCAAAAGTAGTAGTAGTAGTAGTACTGTCTTGTTGCCAGCATCATTGTTATTATAATAATATTATTTTTGTTCATGTTTTATATATACATATAAACGGGTATTCACTAGACTTAATTTCATGAAACTATTCATATTGTATGCACACACACACATTAAAGGAGAAGTTTGGTATTTAGCATGTTAACCCCTGTTAAAAGGTTATTTACGATCATATACAACAGTCCATATCAACATTTTGACGAACTGTGCAGTCTTGATATATTGATTATTGCTCATGTCACAGCTAACTTACACAATGGATCTGGATGGGCATATAGAAAATTTCTTTAAGCAGAAATTAATTTCTGTAGGCATATAGGTCCCTTTGTTTCCTTATAATCAGAATTTGGAAGAATTTTTTGTCATGCCAATAAAATAGAGGAATATTAATATTCTTAACCATGAGTGGGGGCAGAGCACCAGTGTAATTAGTTTACCATAGGGTGGGCAGCCTGCCTGCAGTGATAAATCAGGCATTAATTCTTCATTCAAAATGTTTCACTTTTGAGTCTCATCCAAATGCAGTTATTTAACCAGGCGAGAGAGACAGCTCTACTGCTCCTCTCAGCAGTAGGATCAGGTACCTGATCAAATCCAGGGCTCTCCTGATGGCTAGGGGGTCCATGAAAAATAGATTTATCTCATTTTATGGGACTTACTTAAAAAAATAAAGAATCATAAAAAATTTTTTAAAAATCAATACTGAATATGTTTCACATATTGCATGTACCAAGCAGTGTTGTTTTTGAAATGCAACTGATTTTGCCCAAGGTATAGTCTCACGACTGCTCGATCTTGGGTTTAGAATGTGCTGTTGAACTCTTAGGGGTCGATACAGTTTCTAAGATCTTTACTAAGATCCCAAATAAGGGGTGTTATTTTGCGGGCGTGGCCAAAGTATTTGCACACGTTATCATTTCATACTTTGCAGGTGATCAACTAAGAGTCATTATGTACATTACTCCAGCAGCAAACATCCCTATTTAAATGAGAGATTTTGAGTGTTTGGAATGGTTATACTGTAAGAAAACGGTGAAAAGACTGGCAGCAATGTTGCAGTTTCTATGGTATTTTATTTACAGTGTGGGAATAGGCTACTGTTACACTGACCGAGCTGGCGGTTTATTACAAACTGTTTCCCTGGATGTCTCTTAGTTTCTGCCTGGAGTTACAGATGTTTGTCAGGACTGAAATGATCATAACTATGCTTACTAGCATGAAGCCTATTCACTCTGTAAGTGACACATAAAATAACATTTCCATTTGATCATGGGTTTTATTTTTATAAAGTTTTGATTTGCTTGTTATTCACTGTTTGTCATAATAATACTTGTTTGATTCAAATACTAGTTACTCTTGTATTCTGTAACACAATTTGCTTCATGATTAAAAAAATATTGTTACTGTTCATGATGTAGACTATCCACAAATTATCTTCTTGTGTATTTTGAGCATTAGCTAGAATAGGCCAGTTAATTAGCCCCCATTGTTACACATTCATTCAGAATGTTCAGTTATGGATATTCCAAACACACCTGTACGTGTCTTGCTACAATGACAGCTGTCATCTTATCGATTCCATGTCTTGGAATACCTGCTTTCCATTTGTACTAAAATGCACCTGCAAATAACTTTCCCAAACTTCCTTTCGGGCTTAGTAAATCACTTTACACATGCTTACGTAATCTATTTGCATGACTACCTCCCACTAGTAAGCAAAATAATGTAGGGATGCCCAATTTTGCTAATTCATTCAGACTAACCCGCAAAAATGAGAAATCAATGTATCTTTCCATTTTAGCACACGCAATCCACTTTATACCTCGTTAGTTGACCACCTTGAGTGATTTCTTGCAGGTGGTAACAGTTTTAAAAGTGCATTTGTAAATCGACCCCTTAGAGTATATCGATCTTCTGTTGCGTCACGTTTGGTTACCATTGGTTGGAAATCAGGGCACACCACTCAGATTTTCGCCAACAACGACCAACGGCGATTGAGCATGTTTGTCCAACAAAAACTTTGACCAGCGCCATTAACCGCCAACAGGCACCGCACACCGAGCAGACGTTGGCGTTTGTTAGGGTTTGTTGTGGCAGTGTGCAAGTGGTTTTAGGATGTGCCACTCATCACACCTACACACACATCATACTTGTGTGTGTTTGTGTGTGCGTGCTTGCGTGAGCATGTTGGCGATTTATGCTTTAATGCATTTATTTGCCTTTGAATTGCTATAGAAGGCAATACCTGACACAACACATAATGATCAGTTATAAATCTCCTGATTAAGCTGCACTATTCCCTAATGAGCAAATTAAAGTGCCCTTATTAAGAGCTGTTGCCCTTCATAGTAAGGAAAGCAGGAAGAAATAGCATCTGTTTGAGCACTTGAGCCTCTGCTGTAATTAAGCATTGTGGCGGTCATCAGATTAATATATTCCGGTTGTGATTTGTCTACTGAAATAATCATAACACATTTAGACACATGTATACTGCTGCATATTTTCCTAAAGCCATCCAGGTTACGTACCTTGCTCAAGGACACAACGGCAGTGCCCCATCTGGGAATCAAACCTGCAAGCTCAGAATTACAAAGCCCACTTTCTTAACTATCATACCCTGCCCTACAAATGAATGTGATTCAATGGAAAGACTGCTGCCCACCTTTTCACCAGTACTATGAAAAATATATATATATAAAAATAAAAATAATATTATGTCCGCAGTCTCTTATGAACCCCATTATTGGGAAAATACCTTTCCCCTCATGTGTGATTTTGTCCCATGTTGGCTTCAAACCCACAAGTGGCGTTATCCATTCAGAAGCATCATAGAAATCACAGAGAAGTTCCAAAATCAAGTGAGCTACACAGCTCTGGCATGGAGACACAGTGCAACAATCTCAGCTATCATAAATAAATTGTCATTGATGGATCCAAAGGGGTTTCAAACGGTTCATGAGGGCACATTTAAAAGCCGAAGTTGGCAAAATGTTTGTCTGAACACCTCGGGTGTTCCCCCAGCAATCTGCAGCATTTGCGTTTCACAAGCATCGGTTGTACTTGAATCCAGGGTAACTGGGCAGCATGGTGGCGCAGTGGTGTACGGTTGCCTCGGAGAAGGAGGGGCCTCTCTGTGTGGAGTTTGCATGTTCTCCCCGTGAGTTTCCTCCGTGAGTTTCCTCCAGGTACTCTGGTTTCCTCCCATCGACCACAGGCATGTACCTGAGGGACTACGCAGGTCGTTATTGTAAATCAGAAGTGGAAATCCAGGTTCAGAAAGTAAAAGTCCTCCCCAGTATTTTGCTCCAATCACTTGGATTTGCTAATTAACATAATTATTCAGCGAGGAGGTAGAACTAGTTAGTGAAATCAGCCGACTGAGTCTATGGGTGGAATAATCACATGGTAGGTCTTTTACTTTATGTCCCCTGGATTTCACCTTTGTTGTAAATAATACATTATCTCCTTATGACTGGCACAATGGCATCCATCTGCTTACCTGCCTGCTTATAACACAGAAATGAAACCACACACTAAGTTCAGTTGCTGAGACTACATTGGTATTTTGTAGTATTTCAGTCCAGTGGTTATTTATTTCAAATCTGCAATGTAGTGAAATCCCTAAAGATTATGAACAGTTGAATAAACAGAACTTGTTAGTTCTGACTGTATCCAAAAGTAAGTACATAATTAAAGAAATACATGTAAATAAATCCTCTTTTGAATTACATCTGTTGTTTTCTTCTGTTCTCTTTTCATTGTCCTTTTAAGGTTTAGAGTCAGTGCTGAGTTACTTTGACAGAGTGTGGACTTGCATTAATGTAATCTTGTTTTCCTGTGTAATGCATTTGATACTCATTTTGAGTGTTTGTCTGAAACAATTTCCAGTGGAGATTGACCTGTCAGTTATGCAGTAATGCTTTTATATGGTGAAATATCCTAGGTATCTGGTTTAAGGCAGAACCTGCTTTAAATGTGTCAGATAAAATCCCACACGCCACAGCCTCTCTCAATACTAGCACAGATGTGGGGTTCCAGCCAACATCTGTTGCTTTTTATATTTATTTATTTCAATATGTTTAATGATTTCTCAGTGCTTGGTTTCAGATGGTGATTCTAGTTTTTCTCCTGCAGAAAAAAAACATTTATTGTTCCATTGTTGAGCATGGTGAAAACATGTCTCTTTGGCCTCCTGTCTGTATACATTATGCTGTACATCTATTAAAACCTGCACATATCGGGCTGGTGGGTAGCTCATACTGGTAAATAACTTTGTGGATGGGTCCCACAGTCAAGTATCTGTTAAGGCACTGCTCCAGTGTGTGGATGGGCCCCACAGTCAAGTATCTGTTAAGGCACTGCTCCAGTGTGTGGATGGGCTCCATGGTCAAGTATCTGTTAAGGCACTGTTCCAGTGTGTGGATGGGCTCCATGGTCAAGTATCTGTTAAGGCACTGCTCCAGTGTGTGGATGGGGCCCACAGTCAAGTATCTGTTAAGGCTCTGCTCCAGTGTGTGGATGACTCATTACACACCATACCCCCCACTGGTGGATAGGGCCCCTGCAGGTCTGCGCGTTGAGCTGCATGGAAAGTGTCTTCCTCTGACTCATCACTGTGCGAGCCTCACTTGTGAACTATGGTGTGCTGAGAAGTGACACCTGACATCACACGTTTCAGAGGCGAGAAGACGAGAGCAGAGACAACCAGTGAGCACTGGGCATTCCAAATCATATGATTGGGCATTCCAAATCAAATTGGGAGAGACAAAAACTTAGAAGTCTCATATAAAACACAATTTTGTGTGTGTGTGTGTGTGTGTGTGGGTGTGGGGGCATTTAACATATCACACCACCAACGATAAACAAAGGAGGCTGGTCCTTCTTCAGTTTACCTCTGTGTGTAAAGCCTGGGAGAAGTGTGGTCAGTGTGGGTTTGTGTGTGATTACATGTCCTAAATGTTATCTCTCAATTTGTGTCATACTGCATCTGTGCTTCATCCGTAAATTCAAAATGCCGCTAAATGTAGCTCCTGAACGTCAATTAGAATAGGCATATGCATTTATTTTTTAACTTCAGTTGCATTCACAAGACTAAATATAGCCTTTGCACAATGCAAATGTAATAATTACGACTGTAAAAAGCAAGCACTTTAGATTAAGCTTATTAATCAATTGTAGTTGGCTATGAATTTATTTAATTAGACCCATTACTTCATTAATGTCCCCAGAAGGCTACTACGTTTTTGAATTGATTAAATTCAAATGTTATATGATGTTAAATATGCTAATTAAAACACACATTTAACCATTGTACACAATTTTGTATAAAATGACTTGCAGGCCTGTATAGCCAGCTTTGCAAGGGCTGATCTTCTGCTGTTGGAGGAGTTGACTCCTTAGGAGAGAATGCATCTTTAGGATTGCGCATAGGCTATTTGTTGGCTGAGAGTGATGTGTGGCTGGTTAGTTGTTTCCGGGTTTTTATAAAATTGCCAACCTGCCAAATGTTATTGGTGATGTAACTGTACTGCACAAACGTAGCCTCAAGGCAAGATACGTTTGCATATATGAATAGGAAGAGCTATCACATCTGTACAGCTCATGCTGTATGTTACGCGAAATGTATTGCTCAATGTCCTGGCCCGGTAGCCTGGTGGGACCCACGACAGCTTCATTTTATGGCTGGCTTATTGGTATACATCAAATTGCTGTTTACTGTTTCTAAATTATGTATAAATTCCTAACTACCTCTTTCCATCACTAGGGGATTTCAAACCACCTCACACACGCGCAGAACACCAACAAAACGATGAAATTAATAAATAAATTATTTTATTTATTTCCAGGCTGCGAGAAAGACCGTAGTGCTTTGCAGATAGAAGCAATGCGCTCGTCCGATGCAGAAAGGCTTGAACTTTAACAGTTTGTGGACGGGAGATTCTGCATTTCCTGCATATTATATCCTGCCAGGCTACTTTACTATTTGCTTTATGACACTGGAACGGACAATACTAAACTATTTTTCTTTCCTTTCAGTGTCAAAATAATTATTTATTTTGCTTTTTCTGGGCATATACCCTCAGGCAATTCTTGGGCATGGATTTATGCTAATCACAAAATAAGGTGAACGCGCTTGCCATTTAAGATGAATCGGCATGTATGAACATACGCACGGAATACGAACAAATCTGCCTTTCCCGCACGGTTTGATGAATCCGGCATAGATTTTTCCTACTAACTTGTTTTGTACGTAAATGTACATGCATATTTAAGAAGGTTTCATGAATGAAGTCCATTGTGTGGAAAAAAATTGCATGTTAAAATCTGCATGAATGTTTGGTGTCCCCTGTTCCTGATGGAGTTTACCAAAAGGAGAACAATCAGGCCTAGGATGGTTAAAGATGAACCTGCAAGAAATCGCATGCAGTGGTGCCAAACCCTCTTAAAAGATAAACTGAGTAGACATGGCTAATGTCATCACATGAGATAACAGGGACAGCTGAATATGTCACAAAGGTCATTCATTTTAATGTCCATTCGATGGCCCTGTTCCAATTTGTTCAGTGTTACACAATTACCTTGATATCTGTCCTTGTTGAACAAACGGTTGAACAAGCGGTGGCAAATAAGATCTCGACTAGGACCCTGAAAATAGCAGGGCCACCCCAGGTCAGTGGTAACTAGTGTGTCGTTCTGACCGGGTGCTTTGAGACCGCTGAGAAGCGCAGTGTTTTGGCCTGATTGTGATAGATCTAATTTCAGATCATCAGACCCTGAGCTCTACCATTTCATTCATTATAGCTGTGTGGGTTATAATTATCTTTGATTTATACATGATTATAATTGCTGTCTGCTCTTATGTCGTCTCGTGATTTGTCCAACCCATCAGTTTCCCACGTTACTTTTTTTTTGATTTGTACAATAACAGGCTTTAGAGTACATCTTTCCCATTGCCTGTTTCACCAAGGTGAGATAACCTTTAGTCTGGACCTTGACCTGTCATTACCTCTGCTTCATGTCATTATTATTAAGTGATAGCAAATGTTAAATTATTTCCTGTCTGAGATGAACCACCCGAGTCCCGAGTCCCGAGTGCCTTCAGACTCCATGGCTTCAATTATACATTTTGTCAGAGGCTGGGAAAGCAGCTCTTGTCACTGATAATTCAGTGACAGCTGAAGTGGATGGGGCACTCTTGTGATTAAGAACATGCAGATACCGAGTGAGCTCAGACAGCAGCTTCTGCTGTCCTTCCAAATTTCAAATTTGAGGTCATCAGGAGACATGGCAGAACGAAATTCCGCTCTCTCTGCACGCTACATTTCTGCGGTAATTTGCTTTCAAAGCATGCTTTAAATCGAGCTCCCCCATTCTGTTTACTCGTGCTTGTAGCAGCCTGTCTTAAATTATGTCTAACTGCTGAAGTGTTTCATGATAAAAATGACTGTGCTTAAATTAAGTCCATCCGTGCAACGCTGCAGAAATTATTTTTGAGTGGAAATCTGACCCACTGGGGTTAATTCTGCAGGTTTGTTACTGCTGGTCATTGGCTATGGATTTGCATTCAGTGCCTGGTAATTAGGGCTGCTGTAGGGATGCTACTTATTCACTGTGAGGTTGGGGGGATAATGAAGTCTTTGGGCCCCACAATCTGGTAAAACACTGTTAAAACACTGTTCCAGTGTGTGGATGGGCCACACAATCTGGTATCTGTTCAGGCCCTGCTCAAGCATGTGGATGGGACCCACAGTCTGGTGTCTGTTAAGGCACTGTGCTAGCATGTGGATGGGCCCCACAGTCTGGTGTCTGTTAAGGCACTGTTCCAGTGTGTGGATGGGCCCCACAGTCTGGTGTCTGTTAAGGCACTGTTCCAGTGTGTGGATGGGTCCACAGTCTGGTGTCTGTTAAGGCACTGTGCTAGCATGTGGATGGGCCCCCAGTCTGGTGTCTGTTAAGGCACTGTGCTAGCATGTGGATGGGCCCCAGTCTGGTGTCTGTTAAGGCACTGTGCTAGCATGTGGATGGGCCCACAGTCTGGTGTCTGTTAAGGCACTGTGCTAGCATGTGGATGGGCCCCAGTCTGGTGTCTGTTAAGGCACTGTGCTAGCATGTGGATGGGCCCACAGTCTGGTGTCTGTTAAGGCACTGTGCTAGCATGTCGATGGGCCCACAGTCTGGTGTCTGTTAAAACACTGTTCCAGTGTGTGGATGGGCCACACAATCTGGTATCTGTTCAGGCCCTGCTCAAGCATGTGGATGGGACCCACAGTCTGGTGTCTGTTAAGGCACTGTGCTAGCATGTGGATGGGCCCCACAGTCTGGTGTCTGTTAAGGCACTGTGCTAGCATGTGGATGGGCCCCACAGTCTGTTGTCTGTTAAGGCACTGTGCTAGCATGTGGATGGGCCCCACAGTCTGGTGTCTGTTAAGGCACTGTGTTAGCATGTGGATGGGCCCCACAGTCTGGTGTCTGTTAAGGCACTGTGTTAGCATGTGGATGGGCCCCACAGTCAATTATCTGTTAAGGCACTGTTCCAGTGTGTGGATGGGCCCCACAGTCTGGTGTCTGTTAAGGCACTGTTCCAGTGTGTGGATGGGTCCACAGTCTGGTGTCTGTTCTGTGCTAGCATGTGGATGGGGCCCCAGTCTGGTGTCTGTTAAGGCACTGTGCTAGCATGTGGATGGGCCCCACAGTCTGGTGTCTGTTAAGGCCACTGTGCTAGCATGTGGATGGGCCCCACAGTCTGGTGTCTGTTTAAGGGGACTGTGCTAGCATGTGGATGGGCCCCACAGTCTGGGTGTCTGTTAAGGCACTGTGTTAGCATGTGGATGGGCCCCACAGTCAATTATCTGTTAAGGCACTGTTCCAGTGTGTGGATGGGCCCCACAGTCTGGTGTCTAAGGCACTGTGCTAGCATGTGGATGGGCCCCACTCTGGTGTCTGTTAAGGCACTGTGCTAGCATGTGGATGGGCCCACAGTCTGGTGTCTGTTAAGGCACTGTGCTAGCATGTGGATGGGGTCCACAGGCTGGTGTCCGTTAAGGCACTGTGCTAGCATGTGTATGGGGCCTACAGTCTGATATCTGTTAAGGCACTGTGCTAGCATGTGTATGGGGCCTACAGTCTGATATCTGTTAAGGCACTGTGCTAACATGTGGATGGGCCCCACAGTCTGGTATCTGTAAAGACACTGTTCTAGTATGCAGGTGGGCTGATTGTGGCCAGCAACTCCACACAGTGATATGTAATTGGTTGTAATTCTGCTCAGGGTGGGAGGAAGGGGTTCAGTCAGCCCAGGATGACAGTGATACTCTCCAGCACCCCCCTCTGGTCAAATACATGCCCACAGTGTCTCCTTGCTTAAGCTGCACATGAAGCATCAACTTCAGGTCTGCGTGAGTTGGACTTGTGGACGACGGTGAGGTAAGAAGCACTGGCCTCACCATCACATTTCAGCAGAGAGTGCATGCTTGCCTGCACCCAACTAAAATGGTGAATTTTATTGTCTATTCCACACTAGGAGAAAAAGAGAAAAAAAACACATTTCAAAATAGGCCTCGGTGAGGTAGGGTATGCACCGGCTCCATGCCCCTTGGTGAAGCCTGTATTTCTTTTCTATTTAGTTGTGATGTGTCAGTACCTGATTGGGTGTCTGTGTGCCAGTGGTGTTAAGGGAAAGTCAGAGGAGAGAGGGGGCAGGGCAGCCTGACTGACTGAGAGCAATGCTCACATCTTGGCCCCTTGGGAGACCACGCTGTTGTACACAGATGTCGTGACCTACCACACAGGGAGACCATGTAATTAGCTGTTAGGACAATGTTCCAGATGGGATTCAGCCTTGATTATACAGCATATGACATCTGTCAGCAGGCTCTTGTGCACAATTGTTAATGGTGAGGCAGCAATCTTTTAGAAAAGGCACAAAAAAGTTGTACTGCCCAGACAATGTTATTTGTGGATTTATATATAGGGCAGGCAGTCTAATATTGGTGAGTTATCACTGGAGGAGGCTTTTTTGTCAGCTCAAATTCAGCTCAGTTACCCAGTTCAACCATGCCCATTGTGTTTTAGCTCATTTCTTTGCTTCTGTTGGAATTAAACATGTAATCATGTTGAATGTAATGTAAATGACCATACACCACTATAAATGGCCATGCCTGAATGTAAATGACCATGCATCACTATAAATGACCATATCTGAATGTAAATGACCATACACAACTATAAATGACCACGCCTGAATGTAAATGACCATGCACCACTATAAATGACCATGTCTGAATGTAAATGACCATGCACCACTATAAATGACCATGCCTGAATGTAAATGACCATGCACCACTATAAATGACCACGCTGAATGTAAATAACCATGCACCACTATAAATGACCATGCCTGAATGTAAATGACCATGCACCACTATAAAAGACCATGCCTGAATGTAAATGACCATGCACCACTATAAATGACCATGTCTGAATGTAAATGACCATGCACCACTATAAATGACCATGCCTGAATGTAAATGACCATGCACCACTATAAATGACCACGCCTGAATGTAAATGACCATGCACCACTATAAATGACCACGCCTGAATGTAAATGACCATGCACCACTATAAATGACCATGTCTGAATGTAAATGACCATGCACCACTATAAATGACCACGCCTGAATGTAAATGACCATGCACCACTATAAATGACCATGCCTGAATGTAAATGACCATGCACCACTATAAATGACCATGCCTGAATGTAAATGACCATGCACCACTATAAATGACCATGTCTGAATGTAAATGACCATGCACCACTATAAATGACCACGCCTGAATGTAAATGACCATGCACCACTATAAATGACCATATCCAAATGTAAATTACCATGCACCACTATAAATGACCGTGCCTGAATGTAAATGACCATGAACCACTATAAATGACCATATCCAAATGTAAATTACCATGCACCACTATAAATGACCATGTCTGAATGTAAATGACCATGCACCACTATAAATGACCACGCCTGAATGTAAATGACCATGCACCACTATAAATGACCACGCCTGAATGTAAATGACCATGCACCACTATAAATGACCACGCCTGAATGTAAATGGACCATGCACCACTATAAATGACCATGCCTGAATGTAAATGACCATGCACCACTATAAATGACCATGTCTGAATGTAAATGACCATGCACCACTATAAATGACCACGCCTGAATGTAAATGACCATGCACCACTATAAATGACCATATCCAAATGTAAATTACCATGCACCACTATAAATGACCATGCCTGAATGTAAATGACCATGCACCACTATAAATGACCATATCCAAATGTAAATTACCATGCACCACTATAAATGACCATGTCTGAATGTAAATGACCATGCACCACTATAAATGACCACGCCTGAATGTAAATGACCATGCACCACTATAAATGACCATATCCAAATGTAAATTACCATGCACCACTATAAATGACCATGCCTGAATGTAAATGACCAATGCACCACTATAAATGACCATATCCAAATGTAAATTACCATGCACCACTATAAATGACCATGTCTGAATGTAAATGACCATGCACCACTATAAATGACCATGCCTGAATGTAAATGACCATGCACCACTATAAATGACCATGCACCACTATAAATGACCATGCCTGAATGTAAATGACCATGCACCACAATAAATGACCATGCACCACTATAAATGACCATGCACCACTATAAATGACCATGCCTGAATGTAAATGACCATGCACCACTATAAATGACCATGCCTGAATGTAAAGGACCATGCACCACTATAAATGCCTGAATGTAAAGGACCATGCACCACTATAAATTACCATGCACCACTATAAATGACCATGCCTGAATGTAAAGGACCATGCACCACTATAAATGACCATGCCTGAATGTAAAGGACCATGCACCACTATAAATGACCATGTCTGAATGTAAAGGACCATGCACCACTATAAATGACCATGTCTGAATGTAAAGGACCATGCACCACTATAAATGACCATGCCTGAATGTAAATGACCATGCACCACTATAAATGACCATGCCTGAATGTAAATGACCATGCACCACTATAAATGACCATGCCTGAATGTAAAGGACCATGCACCACTATGAATGACCATGCACCACTATAAATGACCACGCCTGAATGTAAAGGACCATGCACCACTATAAATGACCATGCCTGAATGTAAAGGACCATGCACCACTATAAATGACCATGCCTGAATGTAAAGGACCATGCACCACTATAAATGACCATGTCTGAATGTAAAGGACCATGCACCACTATAAATGACCATGTCTGAATGTAAAGGACCATGCACCACTATAAATGACCATGCCTGAATGTAAATGACCATGCACCACTATAAATGACCATGCCTGATTGTAAATGACCATGCACCACTATAAATGACCATGCCTGAATGTAAATGACCATGCACCACTATAAATGACCATGTCTGAATGTAAATGACCATGCACCACTATAAATGACCACGCCTGAATGTAAATTACCATGCACCACTATAAATGACCACGCCTGAATGTAAATGACCATGCACCACTATAAATGACCATGCCTGAATGTAAATGACCATGCACCACTATAAATGACCGTCTGAATGTAAATGACCATGCACCACTATAAATGACCATGCCTGAATGTAAATGACCATGCACCACTATAAATGACCACGCCTGAATGTAAATGACCATGCACCACTATAAATGACCACGCCTGAATGTAAATGACCATGCACCACTATAAATGACCACGCCTGAATGTAAATGACCATGCACCACTATAAATGACCATGTCTGAATGTAAATGACCATGCACCACTATACATGACCACGCCTGAATGTAAATGACCATGCACCACTATAAATGACCATGCCTGAATGTAAATGACCATGCACCACTATAAATGACCATGCCTGAATGTAAATGACCATGCACCACTATAAATGACCATGTCTGAATGTAAATGACCATGCACCACTATAAATGACCATATCCAAATGTAAATTACCATGCACCACTATAAATGACCATGCCTGAATGTAAATGACCATGCACCACTATAAATGACCATATCCAAATGTAAATTACCATGCACCACTATAAATGACCATGTCTGAATGTAAATGACCATGCACCACTATAAATGACCATGCCTGAATGTAAATGACCATGCACCACTATAAATGACCATATCCAAATGTAAATTACCATGCACCACTATAAATGACCATGCCTGAATGTAAATGACCATGCACCACTATAAATGACCATATCCAAATGTAAATTACCATGCACCACTATAAATGACCATGTCTGAATGTAAATGACCATGCACCACTATAAATGACCATGCCTGAATGTAAATGACCATGCACCACTATAAATGACCATGCACCACTATAAATGACCATGCCTGAATGTAAATGACCATGCACCACTATAAATTACCATGCCTGAATGTAAATGACCATGCACCACTATAAATGACCATGCACCACTATAAATGACCATGCCTGAATGTAAAGGACCATGCACCACTATAAATGACCATGCCTGAATGTAAAGGACCATGCACCACTATAAATGACCATGCCTGAATGTAAAGGACCATGCACCACTATAAATGACCATGTCTGAATGTAAAGGACCATGCACCACTATAAATGACCATGTCTGAATGTAAAGGACCATGCACCACTATAAATGACCATGCCTGAATGTAAATGACCATGCACCACTATAAATGACCATGCCTGAATGTAAATGACCATGCACCACTATAAATGACCATGCCTGAATGTAAATGACCATGCACCACTATAAATGACCATGCCTGAATGTAAAGGACCATGCACCACTATAAATGACCATGCACCACTATAAATGACCACGCCTGAATGTAAATGACCATGCACCACTATAAATGACCACGCCTGAATGTAAATGACCATGCACCACTATAAAGGACCATGCACCACTATAAATGACCATGCACCACTATAAATGACCATGCACCACTATAAATGACCATGCCTGAATGTAAATGACCATGCACCACTATAAATTACCATGCCTGAATGTAAAGGACCATGCACCACTATAAATTACCATGCACCACTATAAATGACCATGCCTGAATGTAAAGGACCATGCACCACTATAAATGATCATGCCTGAATGTAAAGGACCATGCACCACTATAAATGACTATGCCTGAATGTAAAGGACCATGCACCACTATAAATGACCATGTCTGAATGTAAAGGACCATGCACCACTATAAATGACCATGCCTGAATGTAAATGACCATGCACCACTATAAATGACCATGCCTGAATGTAAATGACCATGCACCACTATAAATGACCTATGCACACTATAAATGACCATTTTTGAAATGTAAATGACCATGCACCACTATAAATGACCATGCCTGAATGTAAAGGACCATGCACCACTATAAATGACCATGCACCACTATAAATGACCATGCACCACTATAAATGACCATGCACCACTATAAATGACCATGCACCACTATAAATGACCACGCCTGAATGTAAATTACCATGCACCACTATAAATGACCACGCCTGAATGTAAATGACCATGCCACCACTATAAATGACCATGCCTGAATGTAAAGGACCATGCACCACTATAAAGGACCATGTACCACTATAAATGACCATGCACCACTATAAATGACCATGCACCACTATAAATGACCATGCCTGAATGTAAATGACCATGCACCACTATAAATTACCATGCCTGAATGTAAAGGACCATGCACCACTATAAATTACCATGCACCACTATAAATGATCATGCCCTGAATGTAAAGGACCATGCACCACTATAAATGATCATGCCTGAATGTAAAGGACCATGCACCCACTATAAATGACCATGCCTGAATGTAAAGGACCATGCACCACTATAAAGGACCATGCACCACTATAAATGACCATGCACCACTATAAATTACCATGCACCACTATAAATGACCATGCCTGAATGTAAAGGACCATGCACCTCTATAAATGACCATGTCTGAATGTAAAAGGACCATGCACCACTATAAATGACCATGCCTGAATGTAAATGACCATGCATCACTATAAATGACCATGCCTGAATGTAAATGACCATGCACCACTATAAATGACCATGGCCTGAATGTAAAGGACCATGCACCACTATGAATGACCATGCACCACTATAAATGACCACGCCTGAATGTAAAAGGACCATGCACCACTATAAATGACCATGCCTGAATGTAAAGGACCATGCACCACTATAAATGACCATGCCTGAATGTAAAGGACCATGCACCACTATAAATGACCATGTCTGAATGTAAAGGACCATGCACCACTATAAATGACCATGTCTGAATGTAAAGGACCATGCACCACTATAAATGACCATGCCTGAATGTAAATGACCATGCACCACTATAAATGACCATGCCTGATTGTAAATGACCATGCACCACTATAAATGACCATGCCTGAATGTAAATGACCATGCACCACTATAAATGACCATGTCTGAATGTAAATGACCATGCACCACTATAAATGACCACGCCTGAATGTAAATGACCATGCACCACTATAAATGACCATGCCTGAATGTAAATGACCATGGCACCACTATAAATGACCACGCCTGAATGTAATGACCATGCACCACTATAAATGACCACGCCTGAATGTAAATGACCATGCACCACTATAAATGACCACGCCTGAATGTAAATGACCATGCACCACTATAAATGACCATGTCTGGAATGTAAATGACCATGCACCACTATACATGACCACGCCTGAATGTAAATGACCATGCACCACTATAAATGACCATGCCTGAATGTAAATGGACCATGCACCACTATAAATGACCATGCCTGAATGTAAATGACCATGCACCACTATAAATGACCATGTCTGAATGTAAATGACCATGCACCACTATAAATGACCATATCCAAATGTAAATTACCATGCACCACTATAAATGACCATGCCTGAATGTAAATGACCATGCACCACTATAAATGACCATATCCAAATGTAAATTACCATGCACCACTATAAATGACCATGTCTGAATGTAAATGACCAATGCACCACTATAAATGACCATGCCTGAATGTAAATGACCATGCACCACTATAAATGACCATATCCAAATGTAAATTACCATGCACCACTATAAATGACCATGCCTGAATGTAAATTACCATGCACCACTATAAATGACCATATCCAAATGTAAATTACCATGCACCACTATAAATGACCATGTCTGAATGTAAATGACCATGCACCACTATAAATGACCATGCCTGAATGTAAATGACCATGCACCACTATAAATGACCATGCACCACTATAAATGACCATGCCTGAATGTAAATGACCATGCACCACTATTAAATTTACCATGCCTGAATGTAAATGACCATGCACCACTATAAATGACCATGCACCACTATAAATGACCATGCCTGAATGTAAAGGACCATGCACCACTATAAATGACCATGCCTGAATGTAAAGGACCATGCACCACTATAAATGACCATGCCTGAATGTAAAGGACCATGCACCACTATAAATGACCATGTCTGAATGTAAAGGACCATGCACCACTATAAATGACCATGTCTGAATGTAAAGGACCATGCACCACTATAAATGACCATGCCTGAATGTAAATGACCATGCACCACTATAAATGACCATGCCTGAATGTAAATGACCATGCACCACTATAAATGACCATGCCTGAATGTAAATGACCATGCACCACTATAAATGACCATGCCTGAATGTAAAGGACCATGCACCACTATAAATGACCATGCACCACTATAAATGACCACGCCTGAATGTAAATGACCATGCACCACTATAAATGACCACGCCTGAATGTAAATGACCATGCACCCACTATAAAGGACCATGCACCACTATAAATGACCATGCACCACTATAAATGACCATGCACCTCTATAAATGACCATGCCTGAATGTAAATGACCATGCAACCACTATAAATTACCATGCCTGAATGTAAAGGACACATGCACCACTATAAATTACCATGCACCACTATAAATGACCATGCCTGAATGTAAAGGACCATGCACCACTATAAATGATCATGCCTGAATGTAAAGGACCATGCACCACTATAAATGACTATGCCTGAATGTAAAGGACCATGCACCACTATAAATGACCATGTCTGAATGTAAAGGACCATGCACCACTATAAATGACCATGCCTGAATGTAAATGACCATGCACCACTATAAATGACCATGCCTGAATGTAAATGACCATGCACCACTATAAATGACCATGCACCACTATAAATGACCATTTTTGAATGTAAATGACCATGCACCACTATAAATGACCATGCCTGAATGTAAAGGACCATGCACCACTATAAATGACCAGCACCACTATAAATGACCATGCAACCACTATAAATGACCATTGCACCACTATAAATGACCATGCACCACTAATAAATGACCACGCCTGAATGTAAATTACCATGCACCACTATAAATGACCACGCCTGAATGTAAAATGACCATGCACCACTATAAATGACCATGCCTGAATGTAAAGGACCATGCACCACTATAAAGGACCATGTACCACTATAAATGACCATGCACCACTATAAATGACCATGCACCACTATAAATGACCATGCCTGAATGTAAATGACCATGCACCACTATAAATTACCATGCCTGAATGTAAAGGACCATGCACCACTATAAATTACCATGCACCACTATAAATGATCATGCCTGAATGTAAAGGACCATGCACCACTATAAATGATCATGGCCTGAATGTAAAGGACCATGCACCACTATAAATGACCATGCCTGAATGTAAAGGACCATGCACCACTATAAAGGACCATGCACCACTATAAATGACCATGCACCACTATAAATTACCATGCACCACTATAAATGACCATGCCTGAATGTAAAGGACCATGCACCTCTATAAATGACCATGCCTGAATGTAAAGGACCATGCACCACTATAAATGACCATGTCTGAATGTAAAGGACCATGCACCACTATAAATGACCATGTCTGAATGTAAATGACCATGCACCACTATAAATGACCATGCCTGAATGTAAATTACCATGCACCACTATAAATGACCACGCCTGAATGTAAAGGACCATGCACCACTATAAAGGACCATGCACCACTATAAATGACCATGCACCACTATAAATGACCATGTCCGAATGTAAATGACCATGCACCACTATAAATGACCACGCCTGAATGTAAATGACCATGCACCACTATAAATGACCATATCCAAATGTAAATTACCATGCACCACTATAAATGACCATGTCTGAATGTAAATGACCATGCACCACTATAAATGACCACGCCTGAATGTAAATGACCATGCACCACTATAAATTGACCACGCCTGAATGTAAATGACCATGCACCACTATAAATGACCACGCCTGAATGTAAATGACCATGCACCACTCTAAATGACCATATCTGAATGTAAAGGACCATGCACCACTATAAATGACCATGCACCACTATAAATGACCACGCCTGAATGTAAATGACCATGCACCACTATAAATAACCATGCCTGAATGTAAATGACCATGCACCACTATAAATGACCATGCACCACTATAAATGACCACGCCCAAATGTAAAGGACCATGCACGGATGTAAATGACCATGCATTTTCTTTTCCTTTTTATTTCTATTTCTATGGGGTTGAGCAACTTCACTTGGTGTAACAAAATAAAATATTTAGTAAAAAAAGAAACACGCTCAACTGTAAATAACTATGTACCAATGGAAATGACAATGCATCATTTATAAATATTTATAATTTGAAGGCGATTTGAATGCAGAGGAAATCAAAATGTGATTCATCAGTTTGTTACCTTTCAGTGGGGATATGGTATGAGTTTATGATATGGCTATATTGTATTAAACTGGGTTTACGGAAATATTTACATGTATGATGCTGCTTGTACACAGCGGGGGAAATGGATTAGAAACAGAGGGAATAAAACAGATAATTTGGAGACAGTGCAGATGTTTCGCAAATGTTTCTTTAGATGAGAGAGAGAGAGAACCACCTTTATTTAGTCATTCTAGAAAATCACACAGATACAGGTAAAAAAATTAAATAAATGCATGATACTAATTATGTAAGATATCCCCTACGAAACCATAAGAAGCATATTTGTCCTGTTAAGAGCTAAGGGACCATATCACACAGTAGGAAAGGAAATTATATTTTTAACAGCTAGAGACAGAATAAGCGGGAAGGAGGATAGTAGGTGGGATGTACAGTATAGGGAGTTGGCCATCTGGTTTACACATCATGTCCCCTTGACCAAAGAGCCTGCCGTTACCCCCGATCCCTCGGCCTCTGAAGAGAGAGAGAGAGAGAGAGAGAGAGCACTCAATCCCTGGCAGTGCCAGCGCCCCATGTGCATGCCACATGGGGCACCCCGGACATGGCGTGGTTGAGGGGCGAGAGTGGACAGCATCAAGGACCCCTCACCGTATGACAGGGGTGGGACTAAACACAGACATTAGAATGGCGTGGCTGGCCAAAATAGAATGCATTTCCATATTTCAGAACATCCTTTAGTGCTGTATGCACTATGCAATGCGCTCCCTTAAAATAAACCTCACCTCTGAAACAACTCCTTTTGTGTTCTCAGAAGACCACAAATGGCATGACATTTCCATTAAATTCAAACTCATAATATACTGTCTCACTTATAGGTATAATTTGTACTTGTGGGAAGCATATTATGCTATTTATTCATGGAATAAAATAATTCAAAAGAGGATCAGGCTTTCAAGAAATTGCAGAGAATTGCAGTCCCTTCTTTGCATGCTGAATGTTGAATATTAGCCAGAGGCTGAAGGCCACCATAATTCTTAATGACTCTACTCAAAGTTTTTATAGAAATGCCATGAACAGAACCCAAAACACACACCTATTCACTGGCACAATGCAGGGATTTGTTTATTGGTTTGAATGAATTTAGCATTATGACTGCAGAGGAGGGCCATTACTTGACTAAGTAGTGTACTGAATGAGTCATTCAGGGCCCAGCTGAGTTGGTTCCATTCCTTGCCGTCGGTGACCTTGCTGCAGCCTTTGAACATTACACAAATAAAGAAATAAAAAGTCACAACAGAGACATACTGTTATAGCACTTGCACAATATCCAATGAGTACAATTCATCTCTAGTTTTGATTTTATTTATTTATTTGTTTTCTGTATTCCTTCACAACGAACATTCACAATGAGTTCAAGTTTTATTCCTTCCTGTTATTCCTGTATTCCTTCACAACGAGTTAAAGTTTTGGTGACAACTTACAAAACTTGGATGAAATTTGCTTATTTTTTCTTTCTTAGTTTTTTTTTTTGTTGCAATTAGTCATATTTTTGCAAGAGAAACTGTCAATGTGCTGTAGAAACAGACCAAATACAGTGTCCCAGAATACATGCAATATTTCAGCGCCTAAGCTTAGCGGTCCAGCTTGTGGTGTGGCAGAGAAGGTATTCGATTGCACATCAGGCTGCATTGCAGTGAGCACATGCTAGGCAAAAGACTGACACTTTCTCTTCACCTTCGCATGACATCTGCTGGTGATTCTATAACACATCCTTCATCCCTATTGGCTGTGTTTTCTTATCTCTGAGATGTCGCCCTGCAGAAAGATTACTCGCCAGCTGCCCACTGGTTGGGCACCAGTGATGGGATTTGCTGCACAGAGAAGGCAGTTGATATGGGGTGAAAGAATGGCTGTACGCATATGTTTGAGGCAGTTGATCTGTGATTGTGATGTATGTGTTCACATGTTACTGCCGCGGATAACCGGCATGCCACCCCCCCCCCCCCCCCCCCCCCCCCCCCTCCACACACACACACTTTGTTTGCCACCATTAAGGTTATACCCCATGAGGGTTAATTAAAAAAAAAAAAAAAAAAATGTAACTTCACGTGGAAATGTAAAAGTTAAAATGTGAAATGTATAACCGCTACTCCGTAAATCTATAGCCGTCTCCTGTGATTCCGAGGGATAAGAGAGTAATGCCCGCAAAGCCCCTCCGATCTCCCAAGCAGCTGCAGCCACTGAAAAATGGCTAAAGATATTCACACTGTTGACTGATGATGAAGAGACACAGGCAGCGTAATCTCGTAGTGTACCTGGTGCTGTCACCACTCTGTACAGTTTACTCACTCTAAGCTCCGGCCACCCTGCCTGTCCCTCCCACAGGACAGAAATGTAAATCATCCCTGCTGAGACGTCGAGTCCCGACGCTGTGCGATTACTAATACTCTGCTATCTCTGCGCATCTGCTATTGCTGCTGTCCCACACAATGTTAAACTGTGATGAGAAGCAATGATAACATCCAGGGCTCAATCAGCCCAGAGTAACAGCCTCGGCCACTGTCCACTGAGGTGATCCAAGGCAAGACTCACGTCCACTGAGGTGATCCAAGGCAAGACTCAAGTCCACTGAAGTGTTCGGGGACGACATGCAAGGCTTAGGTGTCATGAAAGCACATAGAATTTATTCACAGTGGAGAGGGGGGAAAAAAAATCAGTAACACTTTACCTGGACTCTATGCCATAAAGCCTAGATAACACTGCCATAAGCATGAGACAACAGCTGTTATAAACAGTCATGACACATTATTACAGCGTGATGCCAACGTCAAAACAATTTTATGATTCATGTCATGAATTTCATAAAACCATATGAGAAATAGCAAAATCAAAATGATTGTGGTATACATTATGACAGCATTCATCATAAGCTGTCCTGCACTGTCAGAACTGTAGCTACAGTTGCTATATTGTGCTTGTGACAGCGTTATTTCGGACTTGTTGCCCACAGTTCAAATGGTGTGTCACAAAAAAAACTTACATGGACAGAAGTATCCACGGGATAGATCTGTGATTCAAAACAAAGAGAAAACAGATAGAATTCATCCAGGAAAATCATTGCTAGTCTTTTATTAGCTTGCCTCTAATAAAGAACAGCCCATCTTGAAAACATTGCATATAGTTTTGTGGTCGACTCAATGAGGAATTATGTCAATTGAATAAATGTTACGTCTCTGTAGGATTGACAACATGATGCTGACTGTTTTTTTTTTTCTCTCTCTGGGAATCTTCACAGGCAGAAGTGGAAAGCGTCATCATCATTTGAAGCCTTTGATCTGAAGCTGAGGGAGAAAGGTTTTGTTGCCACTGGCGAAACTGGCTTTGGGTCTTCACCTCGATACGTTCCATCACCTTAAACTCACAACCAATGGGGCTTTTCTCCACCAGTGTCATCACCTGATCATTTCAATTTCAGAGGGAGCGAAATAGATTACTGTGGTTTACCGGTCTCAGGTTCCAAATGCTTTACCTGCCAGGAAACCTGGCAAAGAGCAGATGAAGTTTGGGAAAGCTCATGGGGAACAGAGGCAAACACTTGAATTATCAGGACTCCGGTACTCTCCTTCACTTTGCGATGCTTAAAAGTGAGAGATGCGGGTCTGGCTCTGAGCTATCCTTTGGACCTGCTTTGTACCTGGCCACGCAATGCTCTTACTATTCAGGTGAGCACCAGTCTGAGATACTGAATAACATCTTACAGAAGTCAGCCATCGACAGAAAACAGGAAGTACGCAGTAACATTTCAAGTGTTAAATGAACTCTTGTGTATTTTACACAATGAGTATTTTACACAATGAGTACATGTGATTTCTAGTCGGTTACCACTGAATCAACAATGAGCATTTTACTGCACACTCTCGACTGTTATTGCAGTTGTTCTTATAATTTTATTTTCTCTCTTTCAAATGTATTGATTTATTGCACCAGTTTAATCTGAATTTAATATGGTTACATGTTAAATCAAATAAGAGCAATGCAGTTCTGTAAGTATTGTACAATATACAGTCGCAATGTCCTATGTGATTCTACCTGTTGCGCCAGGTTGGCTATATATGATTGATGATCACATCTGTATTTTGTATGTCACTTAATAAGGCACACTGAGGAAGGGCATCTTGCCCGAAATGTTTGTGCAAAATTAAATATTTTCAATGGTAGTGCTGTCCTGGATTTCATTGATTTTACACTTTTTGTAGGATTCAGCACCCAGTTTTTGTCATTATTATATGCGTGTTTAGCTAATATCAAAAAACTCATATACACATATATTTTCTCAAAAAATAGCATTTTTGATTGATACAAGTTGCAGAAAACGAAATAATCACATTGTGATAATTAGTGGTGCACCCGCCGTTCTGCACATTATCTAGTGATAAACTACACACTGTGTGTCATATTTTGTCAGAATGGGTATTTGTGTGCAAAGAATAAGACTTGAAATTGAATTATGACTGTATATTTTTACTCACAATGAGATGGGATGACTTTTGACAAGTTGAGTGTTTTAAGAAAAAAATAAAATAAAATAAAATGCAAAAAATTAAGACGTGAGGTGAGTTGATCGTGTGATCTTCTTCATTCATTGATCAATCAAATGAGCCAGCTCTCCAGGACCAGGGTTGCAGACAACTGACAATGAAGATAATAAATATGTGGTATCTATTAAAGATAAATGGGGAATTACTATTTCCAAAATATAGAAAGATACCAGATCATACAGAACACCACAAGTTAGCGGAGCAAGTGCAATTGAGCCGGAACTGGTGGGACATGTAACTTCATGAATTTAATACATATTCACATGTTTATCTTCACAAATTTAAGACATCTTCATAAGTTTAAGACATAATTACAAGTTAGTTTAAGACTCAAACCTCTGAATATGTTGCAATTGCTTTCGGAATATGTCCAACCAGACATCGTTCCAGCCATTATAGGAAAAAAGAACGCATGAATGAACATTCCTGCATCTGATGGTGACAGACTAATAGGTTTTGGAAATATTGCTCCATCTCCTGCATTGAACCTTGACCTTTTCTGCAATATTATAGTTTATACAAGTAGCTTAGGAACTTGAGGTAACAATCTTGCTTATTAAAATACTATGCTCACTTATTATCATGGGAGATCTTTGTGTTACCATGTCATTTAGAATTATACAAACAAAAAGTGCATGAAAGTAGGAGCGGTCTTGTATGATGTTCATGTTGAGGCAAATGATAAGCAACTAGGTAATATTTACAGGGAATTGTTTGTTGCATAATATTGAGTCCTCAAGTGTACTAACCACAGCCATTGCATTAAAGTAACTTCCAGCAGGGAAGCTATTTCCAAGACAGAATGCATTGATATGCAAGCTATTCCAGTGATTCATCTAACACATTCATCTTCAGAAAATGAAAACCCAGACAATTGATACATCCTTTTGATAGTGAAGTGTTTCCTTTTAACAGCATGGACACGTATCCCCAGTAGTCATCACATACACTTAATATCCAGGCTATTAAATACTGCTGTTTGTCAATGTGTGCTTTTATCGTTAGTTCACTATTAACTGTATCAGTCCATTTTGAAAATGACGGCCGTGAGGCTGAAGAGAAAAATCAATTGCATACAAATTGAACATCAAGCTGTTCCAGGATCGAGTGAGGAGTTGGGGCTCCTTGTTAGCTCTCCGGATGCCATGATTTCACAGCTCAATACTGATGGGATTTGACAGAGAGAACAGCACCTATAGCGGAAATGATTGAAATGTAAATATTTAAATGAAAGAACAGCATCCGTTGTCGTCGCGCTCCCCAGGGATAGGCGATTACACATTTCTGTCATTTTCTTCTCCTTTGGAGTTTCCAATTCAGAGGGAAGCTCTGTTATGCATCACAAAAGTCTCATGCAATGACAGGCTGACAATACATATGGGAGATTGAAAATAAGCTTTACTGCAATAATCACCCAAAGCCTGTCACTGGAAACATGCTTTACTTTAATAAATTCAGTAAAGCATGAACCCTGAGCCCATCTTTGATTGTATTATTATGCCAACTTAAATACATTCTTCTCCTTTGTAGTCACATTGTACTGAATGTGAAATTCACACATGCAGGCACACGCGCACATTATTTAATGCAAACAGTTTTATGTGTTCTATAACTAAAGCGATTCAATGATCAAAAGATGATTTCCCTGTGTGACGTTTTTGCAAAAACCCATTGCTAAAACTTTCATTAATTACTACCAGCTGGAGAAGAACCTATTTTTATCTAAGGCTCTTCCACTTCACTGTCAGTTGTGGTGTTTGCATATGGCCATATATGGTAACAATGGAATGGGAATCGTCAGTGAAACATTGAACGGGTTAACTAAATATGTATTCTGATATAATGACTTTAACATTTTTTCCACCTTTTTCAGTGTTGACATTGACTGGCAGGATTTGTAAAATACAGAAGCAAATGTAAGACTAGAAAAGTTAAATAACGGCTTATCGTTTTTACTAGTATTGCGAGGAAACCTAGTATACTAGTATAAACCATACAAATATATAGTATTGCATAGTAGAAACCTACTGTATGTTTAAGGTGAAAACAGATTTTGAATAATAAAAAAAAAAAACAGGTTGGCAGGTTTCAGAAATCCAGCAAAGTGGCATTTCACTATCAATTGATTAAGATTTTACACTACGGGATTGCATTCTTTCTTAGTGTGATGAATTTACTGAGTTTAGGGTCAAAGCAAAAAAAAAAAAAGAGCATGCCTTATTCCTCTCCAGGAACAGGCTTGTGGACCCCTCTGCCATACTGTAATAAACCCCATGGCTTTATCTGCCAAAGAGGTGCGTTATTACTCAGCGTTACCCTGGACGAGGCTTGGATCCTGACAGCTTAATGATGGTGAAATTATGGCCGCTGACAGCGATCAGCGCACAGAATAGCATTTTGCCTTTCCTCTGTTGGAGGGAGAAGACATAGGCCATCTTTCTGACTGACTTGGAAGGAAAAGCTTAATTTGGTTGGCACAAAAATCACAGGGATGAGAACACACAGAAATCACTCAAAAATAATTTCTGTCAGGACAACTCACGTATTTAAATGACATGTTTAATGAATGAATGTGCTGCATAATTATTTTAGTTTGGCGGTGAATGGATCTGCTTTAGTACTGCTCCGGAGCACGGGCATCTCCCCCCGCTAAACAGGAGAAACAGGAGATGACCAGAAACCCCCCATACTAAAGCAGATCCAAACGACAGGTGGAAGCTGGGGTGGTGGAGGGTGACAGCAAATTTCTTTTAACACAAGCCGTAAGCAAACAAAGAGCAGCGTATCAGCATTCAAGCGGTACAGAGAGAACTGATTCTTGGCGCTCCATTAGAGGTGTGTGCATGTGATTGGTTGAGTATGTGACGCGTGATTGCTAGCCGACCATGGTCGGCTACAGCGAGAGGTTCTCCGATAGAATTTGCTCTGCGAACTCGTTCGCAACGCTCATAAGCTCACCTGCTCTGTATGCAGAAGGATTGCGTCTGTTCTTCATTCCGGTTCTGTAGCACAGTGGAGCGATTTCACTCATCTGTTTGCCTTACAAGGGCAAAGGTGCAATATAGGATTAAATATATTTATCTGGCTTAAAAAAAAACACAAGGAGCTGTCCGGGTAAGACGGTGATAGGCTGAACTGTGATGGGCTGTCAGATCTGCAGAATATGACCGTCCATCATTGCGTGGATGACTGATTATCTCTGTATGGAGCCAAGATAAGTCAGAATGGAGTGGATTATATTGTTTATATAGTGCTTTAGAGGTAAATGTCACCTGTCACCTGTTTCGCTCAGTATGGTGATGTTAAAAGTGAGTACATGACATGTCTGGACGGGTGCTATGTTGATTGACTGCAAGGCATTGTCATTGCCTGTGGCTCATTTGACAGAAAAAAATATATAATAATAAGAAATAATTAAATAATAATTTCATAGTATGTGATGTGAATTCTTGCAGTGATATTTTTTTCAGGGGAGCTTAGTCACATAATTTCAGTAATATGAATAATATTTAATATATAAATCATAGCATATGGGTTGCGCCGGGAAAAAAAGAAGCGTTAAAAAATTAGATTATGAAATGATAGAGCGTGTGCCACCAGTAAGAGCCTGCAGCTGATTAACGGTAATATAACTTGCACAAGATGAGACGTGCAGTTAAAGTGGACTTTAGCTTGTACAAAGCGAATGGTGAAAGAGTGAGGACAGTGAAGAGTGAGCCGTCCACGATGCGTGAGGAATGCTTTTCCTCCTCTGTCTGCACAGATCCAGTCCCAGTTGGTTCCCGCGCCACCTGAGTGTGGCGGCCCATAACAGCTAATGAAGCTGGACAGAGCGCAGGACACCTTGTAGGCCACCTTGTAGGCCAAGCCCATCTCCAAGTGTCATCGTCCCTCTCCCGGCATACCAGAAGCTGACTAGATTACAAAGATCAATTAGAAAGCATGCAACGGTGCCACAAATGTGTTCATTTCTTGTGCGACGGATACGCAACGGGTGTAGTTCGGCTGTCGGTTCAAACTACAGCCCCAGTCGCCTGCTCCACATAACGAGATACGATTAGCCAACTGACTTACAGACCGAAGTCGTGGGAACAAATCACTCTTATATCTTCTGTAACAGGCATTCATGTGCTAACGTCTATACTGCTACACTTGGTTATGCCACCTTTCAAAGATGTGTATAATGTAATATGCGTATATACTTGCTTTATGTTTATTGTACTGTTATTTATTATGCCAAATAACTGTTCTTACAGCATTCAACATGTCCACTAGGAAAAAAGAGTTAGGAGTGATCAGCTTTCATTGTGTCCACAGGCTATGTCATACAATATGTTCCCGTCTGTGAAGATACAGAAAAGCTGAGATGCTCAATTAATTTCCAATGTGATTACAGTACAGTCATACTGATTTAGTAGTGCGGTGGCTATTGCCAAGAACTGTCTGTAATCTGTTAGATAGTCAATTTCAGTTACACACTTCTGTGTAGACTTAGATGGAATGGAGGCTCATTTTTGGCAAAGCTCATTACTTTCTTATTAAGATACTGAGAAAGAAAGCTTGTTGCAGTTGCAGTTGCAGTTTTTTTGTCCTCTGTATTGTCCTGGTGATTGATCGCTGCATTATGTTTTTTCTCTCTGATCAATTACTTGCAGTACGGTGACAGGGACGTTTTGGCAACCGTGACTTACTCTGAAGAAAGTGAATCACATTGAAAGTTTTTGAACTGGTGTTTATGACAGCATTGCCCAAGTGTTTCCTGACTGTATTAAAATATAGGTCGCAATCCCCCTTAAGACTTTGGATGTATCTTTTTGTTATGGGTTCACAGAGCACAATCACAGAGGTAAAGTATTATCTCTATTGATTTTTATGATATTTTTTGATCACCAACCGCACAACACCCCTGTCAAGTAATACAGAGAGCCTTTTATATAGCAGCCTGTAAAATCCTGGTATATGAGACTTTGGTGTTTATAACAGAAGGGGAAGGTAGTTGGAATGAAAGACCTGTAAATCTGAAAGTTTGGCGCTGTACTGGGTATGTTACCCCACAGCATGCCGACCATACTTCACGTCAAAGTGTATCAATTTGAAAAACCACATTTTCGAGGTTAGTTTTGGAAGGGGCCCTCTTAAAACGTAATGATATTGGAATGTATATATTAGACTGAGCAATAGTGTGCTGCTAGCCATGAATGCACATACTCTGCCCTGTAGACATGACCTAGCTGACCCAAGAATGACCTTACGGCATTGTCATCAGCTGGTCAATGATGGTTTTCCCATTGGCCAATTGTTAAGAAGCTCCAATATTAGGCATCAGCAACAACATAAATAAATAATCCAAGTTAGCCCTTAGTGTGGGGTGCCCTTCAGCTATGAGATGATAGACTTCAAAGACTTAAAATTAGTAAAAATTGACTGTAATATCAGACTTACAAGGAGAGGCCTGAACCACCTACTTTCTTTCAGAACTATGTTACTGATACACATATACAGTTTCATGGTAAAATCCATGCATGTGAATGCCATTAAAATTCAATGATGCACTCTTGTGCTGATGGAGTTGACTGTGCAGCCTGAAATGGATAGAAAGAAATGACCTTTGCTTCAATAGAGTCAGTCATAAATGGAGAAAGCCACTCCAGGAATGGTGTTTGTAGATACGTGGCGTGCAGGAGTGTCTCTTCTGTTTTTATGAAAATGAACCGGACCTGTGTTCCTCCTGTCTAATTGTGACAGAGGACATTATGTTCCACCGCGTTCCTCTCTGTAGCGACACACTGCGTGAGGCTGCCACTTTCCCAGCTGTCTGATTAGTGACAAAATCCTCAAGGCCCCTCCTTACACATGCCTAATACCAGCTGAGTGGGAGTACGAACCCCAGCACACAATCATGAATATTTGCTAACTATTCATGACACCGCCACAAATATTGCGCATTCAACTCATAATAATAGAGAATCCTTGTACCAATCAAAAATCATAAGCAGAGTAGTTAGGTCACTTTAAACAATTAAGCAGATTATAGATGAATCGTGTTCATGTTTCAGATAAGCACTGGTTTGTTATCCATCAGACAGAGTTTTGCACACACCACTATGGATGCTGCACTGAGATGTGTATCCTAGCAACTGACTCCTTCTGTTGACTCCATTGTGTGTGACCTCTATCTAAACTATCATCAGCTTTAATGTAGTCTATTGCTGGTGCAATAACGTGGTCCCATTTTATATGTTCAAACTGCATTGAACACCTTGAACTTGGTTCCATTTAGGAATTAATCGATATTTTACAGTGTAAATATTAAAGTGGACAGTAGTAAAATTTTTAGTGAATATATTTTTTGTGAATACTTATTTTTTAATTGAAACATTTCCCCAAAATTCACTGCAGTACAGCAAACCATGTATGTTCCTGTGCATTATAACTGTAATATGGTTTTCTGCAAGTCATTTTTAAATCCCCTATAAAATGCTTGTCACTCATATGGTTTTCCCCAAATACCTCAGACATTATTAATTTAAGCAACAAACATAATATCAATATTTATTTATCATTGTAATGTGTGCTCTCAGTAGTAATACACAAATGAATTATAGCTCTGCTTCAAAATTTTACTGAGCTGATTTAATGATAACCAAGGGCTGAATGCCTCTTAGGTATTATGAACCAGACATGCATCTCAGGATCATTTAAAAATTTAATTTAGCATTGAATCTATTTTATTAATAAAGCTGTTCCCCTCAAATTCTGTTTTGATATGATACCATCCTGCTAGCTGGTCTAGTGACATGCAAGTGAACTATCATACGACCTACAGCCCACTCTCACTATAGCTGATTAAATTTGTCCTAAAATGTCTTTGATTTCTTTGAATGCTTTTAAATCCATTTTGAAAGACCTGGAGACAGAATCGTTGGGGTGTCGGTGCTTAAACTGATATTTCTTGGATACATGGCTTGTACTGCACTTTGTTCTTTGGGATGTTATATATTGTAATATTGTCTTTTTGTTTTGTGTCTGTTTCAATAACTTGTTTTATGTTGTGCTGCTGCCTGTCTTGGCCAGGACTCCCTTGTAAAAGAGATTTTTAATCTCAATGGGACCTATCCTGGTTAAATAAAGGTTAAATAAAAATAAATAAAAATAAAATCAGCCTTAAAAGTGTAATGAGGTTTGGTCACTTTTATTCAGAATTAATTAAGTTCAACACTCAATTAGAATTCTATACATCAGTAGAGCCCAACTTAGTGAAATAACGTAGACATGACAATGGGTTGGAAAAATGACATACGTTTTATTGGCTACAACTATGAATATGTGAAAAATAGAAACAATAATTGATATAACATTCTATGACTTAATCTTAATCAGAGGAAATTATAATTATGTGATGGCTAAATATAGAAGCTAACAGTCCTACCATTAACAAAGGTTAGTTTGTATTATGGGTTAATGACACGCTAAACTATATTTTGTGGTTAGTCTCATACATATAAAGTTTTAATGGTGTAAAACTATATGGTCAGGGAAAATCTTTATTCCTGACCGAAACGCGCATAGCAAAACAAAATACAAACAACAGGAAATAGGAAACAGCAGCAAAATGACCTCAACTGGGTATTACAGGTTTTATGCTAGCCTATCAATTGATGTCAGTGCTAAATAAAATGCATTTCAATACTTAACGGTAACAAAGGGAGGCCAGTCCCGATTCCGTAAGTGATGTCAGCTCGTCAGCTGGTCCAAGGTCCCGGCAGGTGCATGGACTCCTGGAGACTTCTTCACCGAAGTCGGGTCGTGACAGGTTTCCAGTCAGGTCGAAGTGGACGTGTACAGATCTCCACTTGGGTCCGGCCGCAAGGAAGACAGTAGAGGAACAGTTTGAAGAAACGTGTCCTCAAAACAGTTGGGGAGAATAAACCAGCTTGGCTTATTTCGTGGACGGTGGCAGGCTAACTCTGTCTCGGTGATCAGGCGAGATGCAGGTTGGGAAACGCAGAAGTCTGTCAGGGTTTCAGTGGTGCGTCTGGTAAGGGTAAGACTGTGTCTTTCCCATCAGAGCAAAGTTCCTAAAGTTTCACACTGTTTTTATGCTCAAAAGTCACTGACAAGTCCGAACCCGTTCCTTTGATCCTTTGGTAGATGGCTTGATTGGCTCATTTCCTTGGAACCATCAATAAACACAGATGGATCAGCCATTTCCAGTCACCTCAGGATGTGGGTGCGTGTGTTAAATTGGGGTCCTCTCCTTCTCAAAAGAGGGGGGAGTTCCTGCCTAGCCCGGTGCCTGATCGATCAAGCAGTCTGTGTTCATCTCAGAGTCACATGAAGAAGGGTACAGACACTCCATTGTGCCTCAGTCTGATCAGGAGTGTTAATTGTGAAGGACTCCACAGGGGGCCAAGTCTCATGATCAGAAAGTCAGAGTCCCAAAATGTCCCTGTGTAACCATTACAAAAGCATAAAGTGCAAGCATAAACGCACATACATGCATGGACACCTGAACACACATTATCATACACAGCAGGCCATACATATACTTTAGGGTGGGAGGGTGAGATTGCAGCAAGGTCAGTCATCCTTAATATGCATTGCTTGATGTAATATTAGCTTTGCCAGCTAGCCTTTTGGCTAACTTCCCATATTCTATAGCAGTTTGCTAGCACACCAAATGCACTTGGCCATCTTGTGTTCTGGTACCTTCTTTCCCTTGTCTATATTGGAGCAATTAATTTCCTTAATCAGTTAATCAGGATGACTGATACATGAAACAGACACATGCATGCAAACACACACACACGCACACACACCCAGTCCTCGGGGGAAACAAAAGCAGTGATGGACAGTTCATTCCTCTCTTTTGCATCCCAATATCTCTTTCTCCTCTATCAAGGTGAGGTTACGACTTTATCCCTTTGGAAAGAAATGACTGCACATATTATGCAACTACACATGCCCAAAATAAAATGAGAAAGAGAGAGACAGAGGGAGACTTCTGTCTCTCTCTTAAGCCTGTTTTTAAGACACATCTCTCATTTGCAGCAGTGGATACAGTTCACACAACTGTTTTGGAGGGAGAGACCACATTTAAACTAAATGTAGCTACTGCTTTAAGGGGATTATTAGTCATGCATTTTCCATTTAAATTTGTTGAGGAAATCGCATGCTTCTCTAATCGCAATTTATCTGCAATCAAATGGATCTATTGGAAATTGATTTAGTACCATTTATATAATGATGGATTATGTGCTTGTATTTAGTCATAATATTGACTTTAATACGCTCTTTGTACAACTTACATTGACTGAACACTTATGAAAGCTTGAAAAAAATTAATGTAAAATTAAATGTTCTGCCCTGACTTCATCAAGAATGCTTTCTACATCAGCATGATGTTTCCAACCTGAAATGATAATATTACAGGAATTGTCTAGAACTACAATTTAGGTGTATTCAGATGATAAGAATTTGAAACAGTACAAATGTAATTTTCGGACACATCAACCTTGGCCTTCAAAAAATGTATTATTTTAATTTATATAAAATAGGGTGGAAGAAGGGTGCTTGATTGATCTCGACCTAAAAGACCTAACGAAACTAAAATAACTAAAATAACTTTAGTTCCATTGATCCACACCAAGAAAGGTAGGTGTGAAAGCACCCTAAAATAACTAAAATAACTTGTCTCTAGCCTGTGCAACACAAAACAGAAACAAACACACAATCACAACCTCCTCCTCCTCCTCCTCCTCTTCTTCTTCTTCTTCTTCATGGTGTGTACTGCCATAATGTTGCATAATGTAAACTCTACTATAGAAAGTACAGTAGTACTTGTAAAAACTC
Organism: Synaphobranchus kaupii; assembly: GCA_029718625.1. Lineage (NCBI taxonomy): Eukaryota > Metazoa > Chordata > Actinopteri > Anguilliformes > Synaphobranchidae > Synaphobranchus > Synaphobranchus kaupii. Next base: position 64,644,999 of record CM056380.1, read on the forward strand.
TTAGCCACCCTCAATTCTCTACAATCTGTTAAATAATCGTGTCAGTTGTAGATAAAATAAGCTCTTTGCTCAACACATTAAGACCAGCTGATTACCCTAGCACCCCTGTGACATTAAAACCAAGCTGTTATATCACACCCTCTCCTCTGCATACGCAGCACATTCAAATAGAGCATGGGTGACTGTTTCAGGTACTGGACAGTGGTCACAATGCCTGAAACAGTCATCGGCCTCTGCCTTCTGTGTCCCAGAGAGTCAGCCATTGTCAAGTGATGCCCTGTCCAATAAGGGCCTTTGCCATTTAAACGGGCACAATCACAGTTGTCCAGAAGGCCTCTTTATAACTAGCCTTATGAAGGCAATGGGCAACATCTGAGTTGATTGCTGATAAGCCTCGGGTGAGCATGTCCGTCTGTGAGACTGCTGCTGTCCAAGGTCCTGCAGAACACCACGTCTGTGGGAGGGAACAGGCACAGCTGTCGTCCAAGGTCCTGTAGGCCTCCCTGGCTGTGGGAGGGAACAGGCGCAGCTGCTGTCCAAGGTCCAGTACTCCTCTCTGGCTGTAGGAGGGAATGGGCACAGTAGCCAAAGAGGAGAATCAGCCTTCTCTAATCCTTCTCCCTGCCCTTCCAGTGTCACACATATAAACAGTACATTTTAAAGCCCCAACTGTACATTACATATTATTTTCTGCTATTATCTCTTTATTGAAGCAGGGGGTATTGTAAATACACTTTATGGTGTAAGGGAATAATTTTGCAGAGATCAGAATCTCAAGGTACTTTTTAAAATTGCATTTATGTACCCAGGGATAAAAGTAAATAAATAAAAGATAACTTTTTTAATAATGCAAACTTTAAGTACTAATACATATCCCGTAAGGCATCAGCATGATGTCTTACTCTTTAAATGTGCAGCAAACATGCTTAGTGTACATACTCTGTTTCCCTGGAGAATTTCTGAGAGCTCTCTAAACTGCAGTCTTCAAACTGCATAAATCCAAAAAGACAGTCTCTATCTAAAGATTTAGAATCCTAGTTCTAAGTAAATGTTAGAGACTCCATTACTGTGCTTTGGAGGTTGAACTGAAGAAGGGTAACTGTTCTACTGGATTTAACACTAAATGAGACATTGCATTTGTGGTTTCCTGTTAAATTGTCATTTGTTCCCAAATCTGCTATGTAATTGGTTCTGTTATCACTTTCTCTTATAATTGTACTCCCGTCTGGTCCCGAAACTGTGCAAGGTGACTTCCTTTGGCAATGAAGGAGTTTGTTCCCAAAACATGGGAAGATTCTTAATTCTCTCTTTCTATCTCTCTCTCTCTCTCTCTCTCTCTTACAGAGATTAACTGTTCATGGTGGTCTGTGAGGTGTCTGTTTTTATTCTGAATCTGAGCATTTGTAGTTGCTGGGTGCGCATACTGCTGACATGCTGTTTCATTGTGTGGATGGGCCGCACAGTGTGGTCTGCCACCCCTCCAATTGAAAGACACCTGGAGCTTGCTCATCAATAATTAGTGGTTGTGAAACCACACCTTTTGTTAGTCACCATACTTATTATTATTCTGCCACTTTTTGAGAACCTACCTCCTCCTCATGTTATACCTTTATACACCCTCCAAGGTGCTATTACTTTTGACCTTTATACCATATACAGTTTTTCAGATAATTGACATTTTATCGCCAAAAAAATTAATGGGAGTCAATGGGCACATTTTGAAAACCGATGCAATAGAATGTGGATGCTGTAACATATTACATTGCTAATGACACCACAATGCCTTCCTCTACAACACTGTTATGACCGAACAATACTATCCTAGATGATTTGACATTACCTTTTTGTGCTTTCATCACAATTCACAATTATTTGTATCACTTCCAGGTTCTTTAGACTACTTACCACAAAATACCACCATATTTTAACACTTTCACCTTCTTTAGATCCCTTTATACCGCATTGCCACGTCATACCATTTCCACCTTTTATTTACCACCTCACACTATACCGTATATTACCAACTTTCCATTTCCAGCAATTGATACCACTGCGAAGCAACCACACCAACAATTTCTTTAGGAATTGTTAATCTAGTTTTTAATTGTAATTTATTTTTTTTTAAATTTACATTCAGATTGCTTGTTTTACAACTTATTGAGTAATATGTTTTCATATTGGATAGTATTTGTACCATTGTCCATTCCATCCATACATTTGATAGGAACAGCGGCTCTACTCCGAGGTCTTCCTGGATCGGCTGAGCTCCTAACCCTGTCAAGGAGAGTAAGGCCCACCGCCCTATAGAGAAACCCCACCCTATGGAGAAATACAATTGTTCATTGTATTCACATAAATTAATTTATGTAATCACATAATCTCTCTCTCTCTCTGTCTGTGTGTGTGCGTGAGTGTGTGCGTGCATTAGTGTTTTTTTAATTAACAGAGTGAAATTAAGGAATGCAGGTATGGTGTGGGGATAATTAACTTTTTAATTAATATGAATATAAGTTTTATCCCCTGGTTGAACCCTTCAATGAACTCACTGACTTTTATAAATTAATTCAAGCTACTTCTCAAGAAAGCCTTTTTTATTTGATGGAATAGAATATGGCTTAATTTATTATATTTTGTGTGTCCTCATTTCACAGTATTTAAAATTTGTTTTTGAATACAGCGAGTTCATTTTTAATAAAATGTCTGTGTCAGAGATCTCACATAATGAATCATTACAATGATTTCATTGTCATTTAGTAATTATGGACCTGGGCTTTTACGCTTTTGGGTTTGATATCCAGGTTAGCCATTGCACTTTTGAACGAGATGCATAACACAAACAACTTCCTAAAATATCCACCTCATTGTACATTTTAATAAAATGTGTGATATGTTGAGAAAAATATTGTAATAGAGTAATTAATGTAATTAATGTCCTGTGGATAAACATCCTGTATCTGTCTTTGCAGTATATCCAAACACTCTGTAGACCACAAGATTGAACTCAAATATTTGTCCATAATTTTGATTTATTTAAATGAATTAATCTCTAAAATTAACTCACCAAACTTTGTGAAGAAAAAACTTTTGTATATCAAAAGACAAAGGAAAGTTGACCCTGTTTTTAGAGGACCCTCTCAATGACCCTTTTTGCTGTTTTCCCACTGTACTGACTTTGTCTGCAATCTCAACACGCCAGCTGTTTTGGGTTTGTTTTCTGTTCCAATAACGTTGTTTGCACATATTGTGCAGCTTCAGTCCCAGCTAACTGTCCTGCAGGCAGGTGGAAATTAAATCAAACAAACAGCGGGAGATGTAGCAATGAGGTGGAGGTGTGTTTACACCACAAATGTCCAATGAACATATGTTGTGAAAAAATAAAGATTTTTTAAATCTAATTTGTGATAAGCACACTGGTGGGTTGAAAATGCCATTACATACAGCCATCTGTATCAAAAAATCCTGTAAACAGTCTGCTAAAATTATCTGAATCACATACAGTATGCTGGGTTACAACAATGGCAAGAAACATGATTCTAAACGGATGCACAATTACAGGAACGTGTGCATCTGTTCAGCATCATATTTCTAAGCGCTCCGTACACAGCAACATGTTCAGTGTTTTAAAGTGTTCAATGCTCAGTCAACTCTGACAGAGTATATTTGAATCTGACAGATCCCCATTGGAAAAGGAACATGTTATTGTGTATCACTGGCAGTTTCCTATAGCTCAGAGTGATTTATTTTATTGTGATTTTCCTCTGGGAAAGTTCATAGGTAAAAAAGTAAAAAGTGACTGAATGACTTAAATGCAATCATTATGCAGCTGCTACATGATTTTAAATTAGTGTCCCTTTTTCTACAGTACAATGGTCATTTTTATAATTACCTTGCTGAATGTGCATACTGTGCTCTATCTAAAAGGAAGACGGACAGGACTGAAAAAGAACTAGTCCAGATTAAACACAATCACATGTCTGTACAAGTATTTTCATTTCCTTTGGTTCTGAAAACCTGAACCATTGTTCAAGTCAAAGACTGTTTCCCTTATATCCTTTTCTTCAGTAGATCTCTTTAGTGATAGTGAAATATCAAACAGAGTTGGGTTTCCCGAAAGGTGTCATAACGCAAAAAATATCTTGAAGTATCTCTTGAAGAGCATTGTGAGATTCACAAGGGTTTCCCGAAACGTGTCGTGGTCCACGTAGTCCGTGAAATCTGTTGTGAATTCACAACATTTTCCGAAATGTCTTGAGAATACAAGAATCTCTTGAGCGTGATAGTGATGACATTTAAAGAGAATGGTTATTTGAGTATAAGTGCTTGAAGTATCTAGTGAAATCTCAAGATGTGTCGTTATTGGGAAACTCATAGACAAATCATAGAACACTGCACAGCTATAAGGCAGTCAGTCTGTGTCCTCACCAATACAGGATATTGGATAGGGGGATACAGTCTAGAGAAAGGACAAAAGTCACAGATTGTTCTTCACATTGTTCTTCAGACCATGATCTAGTATTAATGCATTAGGAGATTGTGTCTCCCGCTCATTATTCAAACGTTTTCCCTGGGACTTTGGGGTGGGATGGTGATGTACATGAATAGCTAAATTTATCATTAATATTTCAAAAAGAATGTTCAGCAGCAGCTTTTCACAGAGTTATTTTTAATGCAGCATTTTTAAAATGTTTTTGAGGCTGAACTATGCCATGGATGATAAATTTAATTTTTGAGGTAATTATTTTGTAGGTAATCTCACATTCATTACCAAGGAAACAACTTTTCTGTATGAACTCCATGTCTCCCCAGTGGAGATTAATGTACATGGGAATTTTATCATACTGAATGCATGATATCCATCTGTAATTGAACTTAACCTATGGAGCTCATCAGCAGCAGCGTGCTCACCTCAACACACCTGATGTTGAACTTCAATGTTTCTTTTGGCACAAATACCAAACTGGCATTTTACCTCTCTCTTGTACATACTGCAGGCTTTATGATAACTGGGGAGAGGTTCATTTTAGGGTCCTTGAGGGATGAGTGTACTTGGTCCAATAACACAATTAACAGCTTTAACCGCCAAGTAAAGACGGTGTTGCTGCACAGTAACAATATATTTGAGGACAGCCGTCCTTTAGAGATTTTGTAAAGTATTCAGTTCAGAAAAATGGTTACACTGGAATAAGATTTCTTCACAAAAACAGCCCCCACCACCAGCCAAATGCAGTTATTATTATTATTAATAATAATAATAATAATAATAATAATAATAATAATAATAATAATAATAATAGTTAGGAGAACTGATCGGAACCACTCGCAGACACCAAAAGTAATAGGCTTTAATCGTAATCGACAGAAAAGGGTCAATGTCCAGCAAATAGAGCAATACAGGTAAGGCAGGCTCATGGTCAGTTCCAGGCAGGGGTCAATTTCCAGCAAACAGGGCAATGCAGGATGAGCAAAAGCGAAGTCCAGGAACAGGCAGGGGTCAGAATCTGTCAGAGCAGGAGATCAGGAGGGCGAAGGGTAGGAGCAGGGCTAGGACGGGGAAGGGCAGGAGGGCTGGAACACAGGAATGAGGAACAGGCAGGAATATAACGCTGGAAAGTAATGAGATGCAAGCACAGGGCACAAGACGATCTGGCACAGAGCACAGGAACAGAGGAGACTAAATACCAAACTAATGAAGAAACAACGAGGAACAGGTGAGACGAAACGAATGAGAAAACACAATTCAGTGCGGGGAAGTGGAGACAGGAAGGGAAAACACGGAACAGACTACCAGATAGAAAATACAAATAAACAGAAGTCAGCATTTGTGTTTATTTATTTGTAGTCATAATTGTTTCACACAAGTTTGGTTTAGGGGCAAAGTTTTCTGGATATATTAAAGTTGTAATACTTTATTAGGATAACTTGACAATGGGCCCAATTATGTATTGATAGCATTGTCCTGGAAATGCAGCTGTTATTTTTTTCATGGACACATTTCTCTGTCGGAAATGGTTAAACCTGCAGGAGCAGCCCAATAGTAGCATATAGCATAGTTCTTCCTTAGTCAATTAGGAAGCACTTACTATGTAATTGGGTTTGTTATTAGCTGAATTGTCAGTAAATTAAAAATGATTCTTTGGGAACCACTTGGAAAAAAGAGATCTTTCCACTTACCCTTAAGGCAGTTTGGCTGGTCTGAATGTGACATTTCGCAGCAGGAGAGTTAGTGTCTTACTGGGAACATCTGGTACAACCCAATCAAAACACACGCACGTGCATGCACACGCACACGCACGCACACGCACACGCACACGCACACGCACACACACACAGTTTCAAGAACAGTACTGTAAATGTGAGTAACGTGAGCACTCGGATACTATTTTTTGGCAGGTCTCAGTTTGTATGTAAGAAAATATGAGTCAGTGATCCATTGGTTATACAGTACAGCAGACTTAGAGCTGTGTCATGACATATAATTGAGTTATATGACCAATGTACAAGCCATATTTGCAGCTGTGCTGTCCATAACCTCTCAAGGGAATTAGCATGGTTGTAGCCATCACTTCATTTATCTGCAAACCTTTTGCTGAATTGGTCAAAACCTCACTGACAAGCAGTCTCTGGGAATAAAGATGCATAAAATCTCTCAGCAATTGCCTTGAGACAGTGTGGTGTGGAGCTGAATTTGTCTTTTCACCATAGTGGTCTACAGTATTTTGAGGTTTTATTTTTCTTTGTTTAAGCTGAAAAACTAGTGATTGGGATTCCAAGCCATTTTAGTGCTTGATTCCCTGAAGGAATAAAAAAAATGAGCTGCGAGAATTGCTATGAAAATAGAATACATTCTGTACAATTTTAAGGTTATACTGCATGAAACTGAAATCCTGGATATTGACTAAGACATCAGAAGCCAACATTTACCCTGTTGTACGTCTGTTGTGAAAATTTATGAGGTCTTTATTTTCATTTGTTTGCTTCCTGTGTGAGATTGGGGAGGGATTATGATGTGTTGCATATGATGCCACACTCTTCGCCATGTTAATTTGGAAAATGGAATGGTTCATTTGTGGTGTTCTATATGTATTTCAAGAAATAAGACTAGTGTGTGTTTGGTTGTGCAGAAACTCAACACTGAATATCATCTTCAAATTCAAGTGAACAAAATATGGACACACCCATGCAGTGTCACTAAATAGGGTTTTAGACCTGCAAAATTGGGCTCCATTGCTTGGAGATTTCTTACATCAGTTGGAGATTTATACTATTAGAGATGAGACCATCTAAGAAAAATCCTTAATGCTTTATATGGGTATGGGAATTAACCTGCCAGTTACCCAACATAAAGCTATATGTGTTGCTGATAGCCTGAGATGCTTTGTAGGATCATGGTTAGGGTAATGAGTTTGTAATTCAGAAACTGCTCAGTCAATTCCCAGGAGTAAACCTGCTGATTTTAGTGCTAAACCTGAATTTTCTCAGTAAAATTCAACTGTATAAATGAGAAGTCACTGTGGAAAAGATGCCTAAATGTGATATTATGTAATGGGACCCAGACAATTTCCTCTGGTGAACCTTCCTGAATGGTGGATCAATATGGCTTTGATAAGGTCAGCGCATGTTATGTTTCTATCTGAAAGACTAAAGATGAGTCGATGAGGATTCTGTTTTGCCAGTGAAAGGGTAGCTTTTGAACACACTGTACCTGCAGTAAAAAAACAGGACTGCATGCTCTGTGGGCGGAAAACTCGCAGCAGAACCATTAGTACTATAAACAAATGAGAGAAGCTATTCTATTACTTATGCTGAAGGATCCATTTTACGCACAAGAAAAGTAAAAACAGCACTGCACTAACCAAATTCCCATTATGCATTTAGTCACTCTCTACATCATCCGCAAACAATGAAAGAACAATCTCATTTCAAGTTTAGCATTTTATTGACATAAGAGATAACATGCCAAGAGCAATTATAAAGATTATAAAGTTTAACAGCTCGCATATTGTTGGTGTACTATGACAAAGGAGGTGTGAAGCTGGACTGAATCTAACCACAGGAATGTAAACATCATTGTGGATTTCCTCACATCTAACCTAACCTTCACCCGAAATGGAGTTGCTCTTTTTATTCATATGATATTGATGTCGTCTGAACACCAGTGTTAAAAATGGCCTGTTGTGTTGGGGCAGTCATGGGGTGAGCTCAGTAATCTGCCTGTAGCCAAATATTATTAGGCTGTTAGCACAGTAAATAGACCACGTGTGACAGATTGACAATTCTTCACATTTCACATGGTTTATGAGCTGTGAGATGAGCATTATATGAACAAATGCCTCAAATTAGCCAGTTTGAATATGATTATGGAATGAAATGAATGTTAATGAGTGTGATTGGTTGGCAATCCTGTTTTATGAGACATCCAGCATTTTAAATAAAATTGTCAGATTGTCCTCTCGTGCGTTCCCTATTGATCAAAGGTATGCAAGTCTTAGGGCTTTTCTCCTGAGCTGACTGCAAGGTGCCATTGCATTTTAGCAGATTGCATTTTCTGCATGCAGTTAATTTATACTGCTGGATATTTACTGAAGCAATTCAGGTTTACTCAAGTTCAAAGGCTGAAAAAACTACGTAGATCAAAACGACCAACAGCTAAAACCAGCATTCTACCGCTGCTCATATACCTGCTTATGCACCTTAGATTTCGGGCTATTACAGTTGATAGTACAGCTCCACAAAATCGTACATTGATTCACTGCTCTTATTCTGTTGACATTGAGGGCTCTATTTTCAAACCAGCGCAAGGGGACGGTATAGTCAAACGCAAGCTTGTTGACAGCATCAACGTCTTAAAACTGGCGCTATGGCGTTTCTCAGAAATACCGCTAGGATCAACAAATTCTCAACATAACATCCTTTCGGTTGCGCTGCAGTGGGATGGGTGGCGCTGTCTGGGGCGTGTTCTAAAATCCTTTCGGCTCAGTGACAATTTGAACCAACGAAAACCCATTGCGTTATGATCAACTGGAACCACCTCTTAGCGGCAACGCAATAGACTCTGGCAATTTGGCAACTTATTCGTCATGTAGTTCTATGTAGTGTCTATAGGTGATGCCAACATTACACTTCCATTTAATGAACAAATAGCCTATAATTATTATTAATTAATTAATTTTAATTTAAACTACTAGAATAAAACAGGACAGCTTACAATAAACTTGCGATCATGTAGGCCAATAGCCTATAATATATAAATTACACATTGACACAGTTGAATCTTAAGCCTACCATTTGAATCATAAGTATGCCTACATCACCTAATGTAGGCTAATTAATGCATTCGCCACCTCCTCCCGTGCCTTCCGAACTTCTGGGAGACGAGGTGGTGTGGATTGTGATCCATAAATTACTACAGTCCTAGCCTGTACTTCTGTTGCAAGTATGTCTGATTCCTGTGCGGAAAATCGCTCTTGTCGTTGACGGTCCAGTGCGTTTGGGTTGCTCATTATGAAATTGCATGGAGCGATTGCGTTCCAACTGGCTTTTTTTTAAAGCATGAGAACACCAATTTGATTGGCTACCATAGAGACACACCTTGGACATTTAAACCCAGCCTTTTAGCAATACCGCCATAAGGTGCGCCAAGATTGCCGTCATGAAATTACCAAATTTCTCGCTGACACGCCCTCAGAGCGATACCGCCAAGCGATTACTCTTGCGTTCACCATTGCGTTTGGTTTATTAAAATAGAGAGTGTTAAATAGGTTGTTATGAGCTAACAGCTCTATTTTCACAGCCTGACTTTTTACTAATATTGATTTATGTAATAAAATTAGAGACATTTTTGACCTAGCCACTTTTATGCATTGTGACAAGATCAAAAATTTATTTTGTCAGTTTTTTCTTTGTACTTGTACTTTTTAACAGAGTAAAAACTATTTTGGTTCAAACACACACACACACACACACACACACGCACACACGCACACACGCACACACGCACACACGCACACACGCACACACGCACACACACACGCACACACAGATAGAGGGAAATATTTGAGAAACTATTTTAAAATAGTGATACAATGCAATTATCACACCGTATACAGAGTATATGGGTAATGAAGATGTTAATTTCATTAAACATACGTATTGCAAATGAGAATGGGGAATTAATTCAGTATTCATAATCAACCAAAGCAAGATGCTATGACTAAATAAAATTAAATATAATAATACTAATACTACTAATACTAATAATAATAATAATGGAACTGTTTCTTATTCAATAAAAGGAAGCTGAGCTAGTGGGGCACCGTGCTACTCTGCCAGGGAGAAATTCACCTGCTATTTACACATAGCTCTCTGGCTCCATATTAAAACTGAAATAAAGCAGTTTTCACAACGGTTAGCATGAACTATTCAGCCTCCACGCTTAAAGCTTTGTCTTGAGCTCAGATTAATCAAAACAAGCATGTTTGCTACATTTTTTGCATCAATGCATCTGTTGATTTTTCTGCAGCAGTTGATGTTCAAACTCAATGCACACAGTAAAATGGTCAGGGTTAATTATTTATTCTTAACAAAGTTTAAACTGTTTGCCACAACGGGGGCATAGGGGGACACAGTGTGCTCTGCCATAATAAAATCTACTCAATCAGAGTCGACTAAACATTGAATATGTTAAGCCTGGAGTAAAAGAAAGCTTGCACTTCCTAACTAATTTACCTCAGAGGTGAGTCACAGGCCTTCTGGTTGTGCAAACAGATTATTTGGTATTCGCTTACAATGGAATGCTTTCTGGAGTTAATTACTGGGTGAAGTTAATTAGTTGAGGGTGTTAATTGCCTAGTGGAGTGAGTTCCAACAGTTTTTATGCTCCCTGAAAATGTGTCAGATATAGGTAATAGTTTACAGAGATCTGTGTGACATTGGGGAGGTGAGGTTTAACAAGACCCTCTATTCATGTTCCAGTACTCTGTTACATATTTTTCATGGATTTCCTTTCTATTTCAAATAGAGAATTCCAAAATAAGAGTTTGAACTTGTTAATTTTTATGTCTTAATCACGCTAAGTCATGAAGATTATAGTGAAAATAATGAGAACAGTGAAACAGTGCTCTCTATTTCAATATTTCACATCCGACATGGCTTTCATTTAGTAATGCACAAACTGTGGAACACAAAAGTAATCAGTGAAAATACGTGCTTGTTTTAGTAAAGTCACACACAGACTGGTTAACAAAGGCTGTATTTAGAAAATATGCACATCCTTTGCTGAAATGGATATTCACTATCTTGACTGAGTGTTCTTGAGTGAGTAATCAGTATGTTTTTTTTTTTTTGGTATTAATAAAACTTGGCCTAGTTAGTAAGCATGTGTAGTTTGCAGAGATGCATGTCTGAAAACAGAAAAGCCACTGTCTGTCTCTTGTCATGTTTAATTAATAATGTCCTAAATTTGCTTTAATTTACAATTCAGATTTGCTTTGTGGCTCTGAGACACCAGTTTCATTTGCTAGACCTTTATTCCTTGGAAAGGACATGGCATTCTGGTAATAAATAAGCCTTTTGGCGTGTTATATTTCAAATATCTTTAGTGCAAACCCACTTTTGTGAATATCTACATTAGAAATTAGAATGAGCAACAACCACAAAAGGTTACAAGACCTGGAGTAAGTGACATCACCCTGACATACCAAGTGACACCATGAGCCTATTTGCATTTATTGACATTAGCCTTTATGAATGGTTAAAGTAATGCTTATGAAGGTGCTTCATAATGCTCTTAAAGGAGTTACAGTATATACTGTATCTCTATGGAGGACCATTCGTAGGAAGTGTTATATGTTACCCACTCTCTGGCTAAGGTAAAAAGGGTGATTGTCATTCCTGCTTTAGAAATTTATAATGCTATTTCTGAGCACAATATTCCATCTGTGCTGCAGAGCTAAACTGAGAGTGTGTAGGAGAATGCATTCATGCTCAAATACAGCAGCATTTCCTCTATTCATGGGGAGATTAGCTGAGTGGAAATTTACAGAACTGATGCACATACAGTATGTGCTTATATATAAGCAGCACCATTTGAGTATAAAGGACAGCTTTGCTTATAAATCTGACCTGTGCACAAACTGTGTAAATGGTTGTTCTAGTTTACCAGAGATCTGCAGTACAGTAATTCCACTAGCCGCCCTGATTGAGGAAGTGAAGCGAATAGGTAGCGAAGCTCGCCGGCTCCAGGTTGGCGGCTTTTGTATGCGATTGAGTCACTGTGTGCACGCAGAGGCTCCCGTGGCTTCTAATCTGTCCTGAAAAGGGCTCTGAGTGGCTGCCTACCGGTCATGTGACCACCGAGCGAGCGGATTGGCTCATGAGTTATTCATTGGCTTGTGTATAACCTGCAGAGTTTATGTACACTGCCACACACACTGAGCAAATATTGACTGTGAAGACAGAGCTCTATCTGTGCCCCCAACCAGCATTGATGGGGGTGGCCGACTGACAAACTGAAAAATGATAACGTTCCTGAAGTAAGGCGAGGTTTGGACCGAACACTTTTTTTGCGCTGATGTACGAGAGATGCCATGTCAAGCTCTGCGGGAAGTCATCCTTCATGCATCCTCTGCATTCATGAGGAATTAAGGCCTGGACACGTCCTTAAAAGAGCCTTGACATGTCCTTCACATGTACTGAACATATGTATAACATGTCCTTGACATGTACTGAACATATGTATAACATGTCCTTGACATGTACTGAACATATGTATAACATGTCATTGACATGTACTGAACATATGTATAACATGTCCTTGACATGTACTGAACATATGTATAACATGTCATTGACATGTACTGAACATATGTATAACATGTCCTTCACATGTACTGAACATATGTATAACATGTCCTTCACATGTACTGAACATATGTATAACATGTCCTTTGCTAATGCAAGCACTAGTTTTCTGGTTGATTCATTCATTTCGGGCAACACCGTTTGGAAAGTTTGGCAATCATGACAGTGTTATTAATAAATGAAGAAAAATGCATATGTGATAAAAAAGTAACACTTGCATGCATTGAAAAGTGGACATTAAAGGGCAAATATTGATTTGTACTCTATGGGGATGTAAGGCCATTGTTAATATTCCCTTCTGAGTCACTCTAGCCAGAAGCTTTTATCATCTGGTGATGCTCTGTTGTGCCTGGCTGAGTTTGAGTGGTCCTGAAATTCATCTTGGGGCATCTGTGTGTGTGTGTGTGTGTGCGCGTGTGCGTGTGCGTGTGCGTGTGCGTGTGCGTGTGCGTGCGCGTGCGCGTGCGCGTGTGTGCGTGTGTGTGTGTGCTGTCATGTCTTTCTCTCATAGTCTCTGAGTGAACTGGCAGCAGTAGTGGGATGGTGAATAACGAGCCTCCCAGGCTTATAGCTCCACTAAAGACCAGAAGCTGTGTCATCTCATGCTCTGGAGGTCCTTTCTGCTCACGCTCAGCTTTGCTGACAGAATGCTTCAGATATTTAGCTGTTCCTGGGTACTCGGGCAAATCTACCCTGAAAAATACTCTCAGGATATCAGTCAAGATAAGCCCCCGGTTAGGGCAGATGTAAAGATAGGACAGCTAGTACTCTATTGGTTTCTGTTCTATGCCCATTATTTTTTTTAACAAATGCAAATACAATGTTTTTATTGTATACAAATGAAAGTTTTGTTTTTGTTGAGGTTTGGGGCAAATCAATATGAAAGTTCCACATAAAATCTGCTTTGCTGTTTAGAAATGTGAGCAAGATTAGTCATGTATAAGCTGTTAAGGGTATTTATGATGAAAAATGAATGTAATGGAAGACCAAATAAATCATATCCAAAAAAGGTATTTAGTTGTGAATATCAGGTTATTTCATTTTTGTGGTATTTCAAGGGCCAGTGCCTTTGGGAAAAAAAGAAAAAAAGATGAAGTATTCAAAAATAAATTATGGGGCCAAAAAATACCCTGAAAAAATGAATTAATTTCCTGGCCCGTCTCCAGAGGTATAGCGGATGCCTATCATTTCCCATGAGTCCACACGAGATGGCACCGCCAGCCAGCTGTGTGGGGGACTAAAGATGTGCGAGGTGTCTTTCTTTAACTGGCGCGAGCGGCCGACCGCCCGCAGTCCCCCTGGGGAATCCTCATTATCGGGCAATGGCATGCTGGGATGCGGCTGCAGGAGACGAAGGTTGGTGAGACCGCCCGTCTCCGCTAAAGCCCTGGAGCTGGGCAGCGGCCAGTGGCACAGCTGCTGCCATAGTGTCTCCTGCTCTGGGCTGCAGCCCTTCATCTCCACTGGAAGCATTCGTTTTGGTGATTGCTAAAGTTTCTCAACTGTGTTTGTGAATATAAAAATTTATAAAAGTAGGCCAGACCACCCCGTACCCTTCCTATGTCAGACTTGGTTTGGGTTGGTTAGTACTTAGATGGAAGACACTGAAAAAGGCTTTGATAGGGCAGTAGGGGGCACTCTTCCCTCTGGACCAAATAGAAACCCAATGCCCCCAGCACAGTGATGGGACACTGTGCCAATATATGGTGACGTCCTTCAGATGAAATGTTCAACTGAGATCCTGGCTCACTGTGGTCATTAAAGATCCCATGACACTAATCACCCCCTACTTCTGATTGGCTACACAAGCCCTTGCATTCTCTGCCCATGTTGATTCCCCTGGTTGTTATTGCAAAATAGAATTGATATCCCAATTGACCTGTCTGGATAAATAAAAGGAAAAAAAATATTTTACAGACTTGTATTTAATATGAATTATGGACAAATCAGAATTTTATGCAGACAACAGTGTCCACACACAGTCCCCTCTTTGCTTTTTCACAAGAGGCTGTAATTGTGTAAAATAAAGACACATGAATTATTTTGGCATTTTTATGACTCCACAGGGAAAACATGGTTGGGGAGAGAGGGGTGCATTTGGGAGCTGTTAGAATGAATTAAAGGCATCCGTTTGAGAGAAGCAGCAATTCAATGCAAAACAATGCTACACACCTGGGCATTATGTGCATGCTTGTACCCAGACCACAATGAATAGTGATGACATTTAATTTATTTTTTAATTAGTATGTAAATGTATGTAAAATGTATTTACAGTTTTTCTCAATTGCTTACACACATTTTTTGAAAGCATACCTCATTTTCTCAAAACTCTAAACACAAATCCAAAAACCACACACACAAAATGCAAAACCCTACATATCTCCTGCAAAATGCTACTTTGCTTTCAAAACAATGTTATGTCTCCTCAAAATGGTAGTTTATGTTCAAATGACACACACAGACCATCATATGAGTAGACATTTCTAAGAACCATTGAACACTGATGTGCTGAATGGAAAACACTACTATGAATGGGAAAACACCAGTATGAAGGCCTTATCAGGAGCATTATGCCTTTTCATGTTCAGTGTTACTGTACGCTTACTCCTGTTGTAAAATATTACTGTATAATGTTTTTACTCAAATATAAAACAATACACAAATATACAGTAACAACAAAAATATTTCTTTATTTTTTCCAAACGTGCTGTAGCCTATACATCACAGCAAACACAACTGGATGTGTAAATGATTTGCACAGAACAAACAATAGAAAATAGGCCAGTACAGTCAACAAAAAAAGAAAGAAAAATGTAAAATAAAAAAGGACAAAAAAACTAGGCTGCATCCTGTCTTCGGTTCCTGTCTGGCCACAGGACCTCATCGACATCACAGGCTATGTTCTCTCTGGCCAAGCAGCGGGGGAAGTATCACCTAGTATGGTGAATCCAGCCCTGAAATGCCTCAGGAGCTATATCGCCACATGCCTCAGGAGCTATATCGCCACATGCCTCCTCCTCGTCCTCCTCTTCCTCCTCCTCGTCCTCCTCTTACTCTCACTCCTCTGCCTCTCTGATCACCTCTCACTTCAATGTTGCCATCCATTGTTCTCCAAACCAGGAGCTCACCTGTGGCCCTTATATTGCTCAAGCTTTGATTGGAAATTGCACAACGGCCTTGGAAATGGAAGTTTTGCCATTTGAATGGCAGTGTGTTCTGTCTGAACACAAGGAGATTTGGCATTGATGAAGAGTGTGCAAAATAGAGAGTATTGTGTGTAGTGTTTTGAAGAAAGTGTGGTTTAGAATTGAAATCTGGGTCTAAAGCAGATAATTGTGTGTAGTGTTTTGAAGAAAGTGTGGTTTAGAATTGAAATCTGGGTCTACAGCAGGAAATGTGTTTATAGTTCAGCAGAATTGGTTTAGGGAGTTGGCACATGAGTTACAGGTTGTGGTCATTGTGTCATAAGTTCCAGTTTTTGTGTGTAAACAATTGAGAAAAACTGTAAACTAAAAAAAATATGCTAATAAATACTATATACTATAGTAGTATTAACTGTTAAACTTATTGGTTCAGGGCCTTGTTTCTATCTTGGGTACTTAAGAGAACAGTGATTTTGTATGTATGCATGCATGGTGCATGCACTGCATTTAACCTCTGACTTTAACTTGGGCATCTGCTGAAGCACAGCTAAACTCAGAATCATGGCAGAGTGTGGCATAGACTTGTTTGGGTTAAACAGAAAGTGTATCAGTTTCACGATGTACACACTTTCTTATACTGGTTTACATATGGTACAAAAATACATGTGCCATGTAACTGTTATTATGCTGGTTTGAAACCCAAAGTGCCTCACATAAGCACATTTTAAAAAAGTTACAAAATAATAAAATATACATTTAGGGCTCTATTTTCCGGCTGAGCCCGTTTGATAATTTGGTGACTCACCGTGCGCTGAAGTGGGAGGGAAGCCGCTGTTGGGGGGTGTCCGTCAAGACGCAGCAGCTCAGTTCAAATTTAGTGCAGTGGAATACAATTTTGGGGTACAATTAGACTGCGATTTGTGCTTGCACTGCCCGCCAGGTGAGACCACATTTACGGCGCAAATCCACAGCGTACAGCGAGTTGCTAATTTCGGGGCTTTCCCGAGCAATGCAAGCAGGAACCTATTAAAAAAACCAATCAACCATTTTGTGGATCATATGCGGACCAATCTGACTTTGAAATAAATACCACAAGCAGGAAAAATGTATACTTTGCATTTATTGTTCGTTGTCTTTTTCTTTTTTATGTTAGGCTAATTCCTGTATTTATTTATGTTTTTAATTGTTTATGGCTGTTATTATACTGCAGGTCCCAGGGTTACTGTATTCTTTCTTACACCCGTCTGTAATGAGAAGAATGACAAACTTGGTGCATACATTCACTCTTATTGGACGTATAGCAATAAAACCGCACCTCTTAACTCAATTACATTCAATGAAATCAATGCAAAATAGATAGCCTACCGTCTTCCACTGCATAATCCTAAAGGCGAAAAAAGACACTAATAAATGTGGAAAGGAAAATGGGATATGTTGCATGGGGAAAATTGGACATAGATAAATGATTAAACGCATGTTAGCATTGAGAAAATAGGAAAAGTGAGGAGTTGAAAAATAAAAAGATCCAGTAAATGATAAATGGGAGAGTAAAATAAAATTAATTAAAAAATAATTTATCGACTGATTGGAGGAAATCATTTAAGGAAATGAAAAATAAAAGCTTTTTATTTTTCACATTCAAGATAACCTACTAGTGACTTCTGTCGCCATAGTAGTCAGAAATTGACGGTGGGTGGATTCGTTCTGCAAGCGGGAGGCCTCCCGATCCACGACGACATGCTCAAAACGAGTCCACCCACTACGCCGGGTCGCAAAGCACAAGGCTCTTAAAAGGACTGAAAAGAGGTAATTTGATTAGCTATGGTTGAATCCAGCTGTACAGCACACACACTGATAAATATTACGCATAACCCAGCCCATTTTCAACCTGCGCAGTGCGCTGTGAACTGTGCGCTCCTCACCTCTGGTCCGAATATAGTGAAATTCAGTAGCCAGTCCCAGTGCGCCATACGCTACTATGAGGGCTCACCGCACGCCATGTGTTTGCTGGAAAATAGAGCCCCTAATATTAACTTGAAGGTTGGAAACTGTTTTTTTCTAAAGAAGTGCCAAATCCCTAAAAAACAGAGGAGCTGTCAGGTATTCAGCAGTGCACCACTTAATATGGATAAACAACCTTTCCTCTCCAATAAAACAAGGCACTGATTCACTTTTTTGTATGCTTACATTCAGTTCTGAATGTTTGTAATTACATGGTAAAATGTTTAGGATCAATTAAACGTGTGCAGAGTTTACACAAGTCCAAATGGGATCAGGTGTCCTTTGTCAGTGTTGATTTAACACTGGCTCCAAACCTGGCTCAAATATGTAGCTAGTTGATCTATTTTAAATACCTTTAAATACAATATTTGCAAAGTATTTGTTGCAAATTTCTGTATAATACAATGTATTTAATTAACCTACAGAAAAGTAGTTTCAAATGTCAAATCTTAGAAACTATTTAAAATATTTCAAATACTCAATAATTTTATATAATCATATTTAAAAATCTTACAGTTATGCAAAAAGACCAGGTGACAAGAGATGTTACACATGAGCACATCCACACCACGGAAAATGAAATAGGGCATTTCATACTTGTGAATTTTACTCCGTGCAAGGGCATCTCATGTTGCTACACAAGCAAAAATAAATAAATAAATAAATAAATAATTCTCACTCTGTGTCACCCTTTAGATATTCTTAAGCATAAAAAGTGGATCTGCTGGACCAGAACGGTTGCAGCAGAAGAGCTCTTGTGGTCTGTGTCAGAGGCATATTGTGCAGTTTAAATACATTTGCCCCATAGAGGAGGGGGTTCAGCGCTGGCCTTTCCTGATAGTTCCAGTCTGTCTCCCGCTCACCCTTCTGCTTTTCCAAGTTGAGCCGTGAATGGCGCGTTCCTCTCTGGCTCAGTGGATTCTTGCTTACTGAAGAAAAAAACTAAATGACAAAACACAGACTGTGACACCCAACACAAAGCAGCCAGTCTCTAGGCCTAGAAACCTGTCCCTGTTGAGTTGCAGCTGAAGTGTATGTGTATTCTCCCCACACAGTGCATCGATAATCAGCACCACTTCCTCACTTGCACTTTTAATTTGTTAATTCTTTGCTCACAAATAATGATTCAGTTTACATTGTCAGGAATCATACATGTATTTGTCTTGGCTAAACATTGAGCTTTAGAACAGACAGCTATACAGTTGGCTTTTTTCAATAGTGAAGTGTCTGTCATCAATGTGTCTGTTGCTCGTTGAGCATTAAGCGTTTTCTTAAGTTCTTCTGTTTGGTGTAACACTTTGAGAGCTATGATACATTTTTTTCAGTTGACAAGAGAGCTTCAGTTTGATGTGGAAATAAGTCTTGCTTTCTTAAACTGCTTTCTTAATAGGAGTGATGTAAGTCACCACAGCTTTTGCAGGGGGAAAATAATACGTTTTAAGATGTGATTTATACACATATTTGCATTTTGCAATTGGACGGGTGCCGCCAAACTGCCGAGTCGAGCACGAAGGGAGGTTGTATCTGTTCATCATCCATCGTTATTTAACAAATGCATCTGAATGTGCTGCAAATTGCATTAAAGTGCATGTCTCATTGTTTCATTTCCCATTTCATGCTTATTTTCTCTGCTAATCTCATATATATATATATATATATGGCATTTATTATCATTAGTACTTTATTACACCATGGAAGGTTTGCTGGTTTGTTGAAGTCACTTGCTCAATAGATTTGATGATAGCTGTCATTTTAGATCCTTTATCTACTATTTAGAGCAGTCCTTAGATTCAGCATCCATTCATATGATGTGGAATTGTTATTTTCCTAGGCCAAATAAACGCAGTACTTTGACATCAAAACTGTCAAATGATAATGTTTCAATCCAAAACATTTCCAGTGCTTGCTAAGTGCAGGAAAATGCTGTGCTCCAATAAGCAAGGTAACAAGTAAACACATAATTTATTTAGTATTATTTTCTTCCTACTATACCCACTTCTCATCCTTCAACAAGGAATTCTTGCATTTTACATATCAGTGTAACATGGCACTCTTTTTTTTTTTCAGCAACAGTTATTTCCAGACCTAAGACATATTAACCATCTAAGTGTATTTATTTTCTATTTTATCTTACTGCTATCACAATTAAACATTCTTTAGGACTGATTTTGCAATCGCAAACTGTTTTGGCAGTCACGTCAGTGTTAAAGGCTGTTGTGTGTGCAGAATGTTCGAAGAGGCAGTGCGATTGGCAGGTGATGCAGAAGTTGAGCTGGAGGCAAACTCAGAGTTCTGATGCTGATGAATTTTTTAACCACCATAAATTCATGCTGCCGACAGAAGGATCCCCCTGTCACACGCTGTTTTATTTCAGTCTCCCGACTGCCTTGTGATCTGGGAGCTGTCAGAGGTTGAACACTAACAGAATACTTTGCGAGGTCTGCAAAAAAAAAAACTCACAGAAATAAAAGTGTTGAGTGCCTTGCTTCTCATTAGTGCAGATCTGTGTTTCCACTTGATAAACTTGTGGCAGTACTTATTCTCAGATGGTATTAACAAGCCTTCATGTCTAAGACTTTACCATTTCCTTTTTCATAACACCACTGCATTCACACTTCACTATTCTACCATATGCTGTTGTGTATTCTGTCTGTGCAGCAGGGAGCCGGCCATACAAACTAAAGTACATTTATTCTTTATGAGTCTGTTTCAGCAGCTGGCAGAAACCTGAGGTTGCAAAAAGCACCCTGTTTCATAGAGCAGATCATCTAAATAGCATTAGTCAGTGATGGTTTGTGGTGTGGACTGTGATTGGAAATGGGTCACAGACATCAGGAAGTCGTGGCGTGCAAAGGATATGCAACCAAATATTAATTTTGATGACTTTATTTAAGTTTATGTTAATTTGTCCAATTACTTTTGGCATGAAGGGACTATGTGTAAAAATGGCTACAATTTCTACACAGTTCACTCGATATGGATGTAAAAAACCCTCAAATTAAAGCTTTTAAAATCCAATGTGCTGGAGTACAGAGCCAAAACAACAAAAAATGTGTCACTGTCTTGACACTTTTGGAGTGCACTGTAGATAGATATATTAAAAGCATGAGAGTTAGATATAAAGATGGAGAGAGAGCGAGTGGGAGAGATATATTAACAACTATCAACTGTAACACAGACCAAAAGGCACAATATGGCTAAAGTAAACAAACTTACCACTTTGACATAATGCTTTTGTAATGAGAATGATCACACTAATTGATGCACTGTATTGTGATCATAGCTTTATTTATCGGTTGTTTACCACAGCAAGCAGTACGTGCTCAGCAGAGAACTCGATGTTGCTGAAATTGATGAGGACGGTGCGGACACGGAACCCTCCCCTGGACTTATTTTAATTTATTTATAAGCTTCTGGGATATCTAAGACTTTGATTCATAGACATACAAATGGGTTCCCTTCCATCCTAAGCATATGTCAAAGTATATACAAACAAACGCAGTGAGTAATGGGCATATATCTATCACCTCAGATAACATGGTTGTGCATAGGCCTGATTGATATATACATTTTGGCATAGATATATCTGTCAAGTATTGTCCTCTGTGTGTGACAGTCCACATATAACGAAGCCGCTGTCCTGAATGTGTAGTCCTGCTGTTATAATTTCACTGATTGCACCTGAAACTGTTCAGTCTAGCTGCAGAAACAATGCGTGTTTGTGATGTCACAGAATATATGATATACTGTATTTAAGGCAAAGTAAGTGAAATCGATACAGTTAGTTAGCGACTCTTATTTATACTGATGCTTTGTTCAGCTGCAGCCAAACAAAGCAATGCTGAATGAGATTTCACAGAGATTCACATATCCAAAAATGAGGCATCATAACTGTGCTCTCCCAGTGTTTCAGCCTTCACAGACATGCTGTGAATCCCTCCGGGAGACAAATCTAAACCGTTAGTGGGACAAATATATGGCCTTCTGGCCAAATAAATATGGGAATGAGTGTGGTGTAGGTTCTGTAACAGGAGTGATTAATGGTTACACTTTACAATAAGGGTACACTAATTACCATTAATTAATACAGTAGTAAGCATTAATGAACAGTTAAGTAAAGTACTTATTAAGGTTTATGATTGCTAACTAAGAGCAACAAATGCAATAATAAATGATTAATAACAATTATAGTAGGTTATACTATATTCCACAAACAATTTGAAACAAAAGAGATGCTATTGGCTGTTGGGTTATAGGTTGTGTACATTTGGCCAGCAGTGGCATCTTACACCCGGCGCTAACGGCGCTAACCCAAATGCAAGTGTTTTTGCTATCTTACACCCGGCGCAGGGTTCATTATAACACCTAGCGCTCACGTCATTTAAATACCAAGTATTCTTGTGCCCATTGCAAGTGAACTGGGCGTGTTGGTCTTAAGATGAGGTGTGGCCAGGATAATTTTTGGCGTATTGCTATCTTGAGCCAGCAGAAAGCGCTTGCGCTAGAACCACCACAAACCTAGTCTAAAGTCATGTCGCAGTTGTTTACATGTTATTTTAACGGCATATATAAGTGCGTCTACATAGGCGTGTGCACAACGCGCATACCCTCCTGTCTGTTACACACAGGGGCGTGCACAAGCATGATTCAAGATTACAATGTGAAATATTATTGTGTAGGTTATATCAAAAAATGCATAACAATAAAAGACCACATACCTGTCACTCAGCGAATGGGAATGCCACATTAAATTGCTTTTCAGCCCACTCCATCAACACTCCATCAACATCGCGATGTGCGATGGTACGTGTAAGGCTACATGTATAGACTATTCACAATTATCCTTGATCAAGCTATGACTTAGCCTATATTTGCCAATAGTTCCTATAATCTTCTCGGGATACAATTTCCTGTTACGGGACAATGGCTATCCATTAAAAACATTGCTGATGACACCTACTATATCAAGCCGAATGCGCAAATTGTCATTTACACCTAATGCATGAATTTTCATTCAATGGAAAACTCGCGCACTGCAATAGACGGACATTTCAGTTCTGAAAATGAGCTTCAGATGTCATTACAATGCAGCTTTCTTCATCTAGGCCTACAGCCTGTAAAGTAAATAGAATGGTTTTGACTGAAAAAAGTTCAAAACCTTGTCCAGTGTATTGTTTTTCAAATAGCCTATGCTATAGTCCCTGAGATTCGCTGTGAATAAGGTTTTTTTGATAGCCTACGGTTAAAAAAACGGAGATTAATTTAAATTTCACTATGTTAACGGAATTTTGACCTTATTCTTTGTCCTTCATATTTTTTAAATTACAGTGACCAGGTTTTCATCTTATTAAAACCCCGCTGATTTCACCTGTTATTCCATAACTGAACCAAATGATTTTAAAGGGAACTAAGAGTCTAATTAGAAACGAAAACAAATTTGCAGCACATTACACAATTAATTCACAATTAATTGTAATGCCATTCTCGGCATGTGCGCTTTAACTTCATCCAGGAGCAGGTCTGTTTCACCTGCTGTAAATCACACTTTCCGCGGTCTTCCTGGGAAAGTGGACTTAAAGCGTTGGTCACATTTCCATAAGCAGGACATTATAAAACAAGGGAACATATGCGTGAACCTATGGGTTGCCAACCTGACAGCTTTATTGTATTTAGTGTCATCATGAAAGCAAAATAACGGTATTTATCTTATTAATCAATATTACAGTGCAGGTAATGAACTTCAGATGAAGCCTGAACTTCGAGAACTCCATGAGAAAAGCCTCATGGAATTGATGTTTGACAATGCTTCATTGCATAATTAAACGAAATTCGTTAAACAAGTAAGCTAATTTGGCGTTTTCTAAGGTGAGCCATTGGTAGCTTATTCTCCGCTGTTGCAGGTGCTTTTACCAAAATTTAACCACAAATACTGTATTTAATAAAATAACAACACTGTCGGGAATTACCGGGAACCCGTGCCGGTGTTAAATCCTAATGTTAAAGATTATTATTCTGTATATCAAAATGCATCAGAATGGTTAGTACAAATAATATTGATCATACTATTGATCCATATAGCCTATTCCTTGCTCACAATACACACGCACGAGTCTGTTTCACCATCATACGTATAAGCAATCCGCCAAGGTGGAAAAGCAGGCTTTTAAAGGGAATGGGATATGACATTTTGATTGGTTTATTACATTGTATGACCCAAGACACACCTATAATTAATGAAGAGACTAGGCTCAGCCCATTAGCACCTTGTGCCTTACTTAGCGCTCAAATAACGCGCCGTGTAACAAGCAAAAATGGACTTGGATGGACTAAATGCACTTGCACCCTGCATTTTAAACAATGCGCCGAGATCGTCAAGATAGACCAAGATAGATGGTGTTTTTGGAGGGGACGAGGGTCAAAATTGCACTTAAAATCATTCAAATCCATCATGATAAACTATTTTGTTAGCATTCTTTTTGTAAATGTGTGGCATTTTGTTGGAAGTATTTATATACCCTTGATAAACATTAACAAACGCATTGCCATTTCATGAAAAATGGGGACTTCAATATATACCTAGTATGAACAATAATATTTATTAACCATTCATGAATTAATTTGTTAATGTTATTAAACCTAAATAAACACATTAACTAACTGGTAATTAACATTTTCTACTCTATTAAATAATGTTAATAACCGTACCCTTATTGTAAGGTGAAACCAGATAAATTATTGAAGGCTTGTCCATCAACAGAGTTCATAATATGCTCCTTCCCTGTGGGCGTGGCTAACAGAGGCTGATTGAGAACCGTTGGGCTTGGCGGTAAATTAGAGCCTAGCGGGAATATGCTTGTTCTTACCTGCAGCACTTTGCCTTCTATAACTCACTCTGGGTGGCCTCAGCGTTTGGTTTTATTCTGAATAAATGGTTAAGAAGGAAAAGAGACCATAACCCATCTCAACCATACATTTATAATCTACCCCACATTATAAATTGTACAGGGTATTCCATTGCATTTTCCATATAAAATGTTTGCTGCTGGAATTTTTTATTCCAAAGAAAAATTTTTAAGATGGAAATCAAGGTATTTTATTTAATTAATTAATTGTGTTTCATTATCCAGTCTAGTTTACTTTAATCCCCCCCCCCCCCCCCCATTTGAATATTTTCTTACATCTTAAAATATTTAAAAATATGCAAGAACAGGAAGATGATGATATCATCAGATACCACAGTGGTATTTGATACCATTTAATTGAAAATCCAACATCAGTTAATGTACTTATCAGTCGTTTCC
This sequence comes from Synaphobranchus kaupii, assembly GCA_029718625.1. Classification (NCBI taxonomy): domain Eukaryota; kingdom Metazoa; phylum Chordata; class Actinopteri; order Anguilliformes; family Synaphobranchidae; genus Synaphobranchus; species Synaphobranchus kaupii. Next base: position 64,670,302 of record CM056380.1, read on the forward strand.
TGCCAGTCCAAATTATTTTCAGTTCAAATTATTTTCTGTTCTCTCCCTGCCTGCCTGTCTGTGTGTTAAACTATGCATGTGAGGCTACTCCAGATAATTATGGCAAAATCAACGGACGGCGAACTTAGAAGGTGTCCCAAAAATCCCTGCTCATCACAAGTGCCTTTGAGTATCAACTACAAAAATATAGAATCCTATATATATAAGTACTTTTAACTGTAATAATTTCAATATTTTCCCCATTGTTAGAGATGATGTTACACTGCAAGAGTTGATTTAACACTAGTAATTATGCTGTGAAAATAACTGGATTTCAAATCCCTTCTGGTAAAAAGCAATCAGAATAATGTCTAAATCTACAGCACTGCCAGAACCTTCTGTGAAGGTTTGCTCTATCTACACCCCCTCCCGGCTTTGTTCATACTGAATGGCCTTTTACCTGTTTAAGGTCTGTCGCCCAATGCAAGGCACATTTATAATGTGACCTACGCCACAGACTCTTAGATATGAATCATCTCTCGCTGTTTTCATGTACACTAAAACCATTTAATTGAAAATCCAACATCAGTTAATGTACTTATCAGTCGTTTCCTGCCAGTCCAAATTGGTTTGAGCTTCATTTTCATGAGGTTGAATGAGATAAAGGGAATGTCAGGTTGCAGACTGATAGATGCCCTTTACAATGCATGACTGGTTGTAGCAGTTCATAGATAAAGGCTCTTTCATTGCATGGAGTGCAGGCCCTATGGATGTGAGTCCGCGTATTTGCACGGCCACAGTGGTGGATTTTCACTTGGTGTAGCGGAGTTCAGGGACGTGTTAACATGGGTTCACTGACCTCTTTCGAAGGTCAAAAAATCAACAATCAAAATCTTCACAGTGCCATAGTACCATTGTTCAAAGTCATAAATTCCAAAATTTTATCCATCATTGAAATTATTTATGGATCCATGTCATTATTTACTTATTTATTTGGCTAAATTACAGCAGTACTGCTAATAAGTCAATATGGCTTTCATAAGACATGGCAATGATTCAAAGCGCACTTGTGTGTGTGTGTGGGTGAGGCTTCGTCTCCTAAAAATAAGGTTGAAGAAGATAAAACATCTGGCTGTGGCGTATCAATTGAACCATTTCTACTTCTGAACCACAGCTTTACCGGATTTTGAAGTAGAGCATCGGTGAAACAACGTGGTATCACGCGTACTCGTCACATAGCGACGCTTCTGCCCAAGCGTCACTATGTGATGCCAAAGGTAGCCTTTTGCATCGTATATTGACGTAGCCTTTTGCGTCGTATATTGACGGTTTTGGCCACATATTTATTCTTTGGTTGTGGCACTTCAATATTATGCTTTTTTTTTCTTCATCTGGTAGAGAGTTACGTGAACTCCTGTGGTCGGGCTCGCCCACTGTCTTAACTGTTCGGGCATGAGCCCGAGTTACATGAACTCCTGTGAGGTTATGTTTAGGGGTTGGGGGTGGGGTACGGGAATCACAAACTCAGAGAAAAATCAACGTGCATGCGGCGAAGACTGAGCGGGCATGCTCGCAGTCGGTTATCATGAGCAAAGCCTTCGCCATAGTAGGATTCATAAATTTGCGACCGAGTGCGTCAACTAATGACGCAAAAGGCCCCCTTCTGCGTCTAAAGGATGACGCCGTAGGCTGCTGCCCAAGCGTCACTTGATGACGCCTTGGGAATGAGACCAGGCTGGGTGAAATGCCAGCCAGGTTCCTGTCAGATGTCACAAAGTTTTACCTGAGTGCGGTAGAGTATTCTGGGGGCAATTGTAACAGGGGGCACCAATGTGAAACAAGCTAGTGCTGAGATTCTCACTCTGCACGTGTGCATTGATGTTCCCTCTCTGTGTGCCCAAAGACCAACTGATGCCCCATTCTCTGCTTTTTTTTTAACAAAGACTGGTTTTGGAGGTATGAAAAACAAATTCTTATCCATTGTTCTTCTCTTGCCGTCTTGACCTTTTAGTTCTACGTATGATTCAATAGTTCTAATCAATAGATTCTAATCTTGATCAGAAAATGTTGTCTAACTTTTGATATCTTAGTCAAGTTTCAATGATGTTGTTCCTATCATGCAAGCTAGCTAGTTTCATGTGTTCAGGGTTGGGGCATTTGTAACAAAAAGTTGTTACAATTGCCCCCAGAATACTCTACACTGTGTATCTTTAAAAATCTGCATGAGTTTCCATAGTTAACATTCTATCGTCTGGTTTTTCTGTCTGCAGTGCAGCAGAGCTCTCATCATATTAATGTAGGCTTGTTAATCTATAAATACCCCAATGTTGTTGTGATTTTTCACCAAAAGCTTGATGCTACCTTCCACTCTTTGTTTTATCTCCGGGAGAAATTACTGATTTTGCAGGCTGTAATGTTGGCAGGTATTGCAGAATGTGTTTGACATTTTTGAGTAGCCAGGCAATAGAGATGTCATGGTTTAAACCAGGGGTTCTCAATCCTGGTCCTGGGGGACCCCTGTGTATGCTGGCTTTCGTTGCAACCGCAGTTGCAATCCCAGAATTTTAACAAGCTGTTAATTTTTCTTAATTAGGTGCTTGTCATGTTTGGAGGAATTATTCACCCTCTTAAGCCACATTATATCAGAAATAGCTATGGATGCCATGTAGAATAAACACCCCATGTTCACATTGTGCTATATTATTTAAAAAAGATAAGAAAATTATTTAACAGATCCATTTAAAGACTGATTTGAATCAATAGGCTCCTAATTGGTGAAAGTGTGGACACATGG
>CM056380.1:64673574-64879130 GCA_029718625.1 Synaphobranchus kaupii
TTTAAAAACAATGACAAAAATGCTCATGAACATGGGGAGACCAGGGGTTATCAAATCAGGGATGCTGAAAGAACAAAAATATTAAATAATAGATTGCTTTTATAATTGAAAAAATGTATATTGATTTATAACAATTAATTAGTTTGTTCATTGATTATGACCTGGAAAAACAACATTATACAATGGCATCACATAATAGTATATGTTTAACAAATATATGCACTGTGTTTGTATTGAAGACCTCTAGTATGAAAGCTCATTTACATCCCCTTTTAGAAGTATCATTATTCATCAAATGACTCTTTGTGACCCTGCATTCCCATGTAACTTTCATTGCTGAAAATAACCTGCTTTGATGATTTCATACCCTCAAATTTGACTGAAAACTGATAAACACAAATCTAAATATTTCTCAAAATATGACATGTGTCTCCAAGAATAAAATATAATAAAACATATATATATATATATATATATACAGATCCTTTCCAAAAAATTAGAATATCATGGAAAAGTTTTTTTTTTTCCAGAAATCCATTCAGAAAGTGAAACTTTCATAGATTATAGATTAATTACACACAAAGTGAAATATTTCTAGCCTTTATTTGTTTCATTTTTCATAATTTTGGCTTACAGCTCCAGAAAACCCCCAAAACAGTATTTCAAGAAATTAGAATAGTGTGTCGAAAATCAGCATTTACTTCAGTTATTTCAGAGAATTAATGTTTTAGACTGAGTGTCACACTATCATCTAATTTACTCAAAACACCTGCAAAGTTTATCTCAGTTTGGTTCAGTATGGGGAAGACTGCAGACTTGACAATTGGCCAGAAGACCATCATTGACACCCTCCAGAAGATGGGTAAGCCACAAAAGGTCATCGCTAAGGAGGCTGGCTGTTCACAGAGTGCAGTGTCCAAGCATATCAATAGAAAGTTTAGTGGAAGGGAAAAATGTGGCAGGAGAAGGTGCACAAGCAAAAGAGATGACCGTAGGCTTCAGCGGATTGTCAAGCAAAGACGATTCCAAAATTTGGCGGAGATGCAGAGGGAGTGGACTGAGGCTGGAGTCAGTGCTTCAAAAACCACCACGTACAGACGTATCCGGGACATGGGCTACAACTGTCAGATTCCTCGAGTCAAGCCACTCCACTCATTCTCTGAAATAACTGAAGTAAATGCTGATTTTTGACACACTATTCTAATTTCTTGAAATACGGTTTTGGGGGTTTTCTGGAGCTGTAAGCTAAAATTATGAAAAATGAAACAAATAAAGGCTAGAAATATTTCACTTTATGTTTAATGAATCTATAATCTATGAAAGTTTCACTTTTTGAATGGAATTATGGAAAAAAAACAACTTTTCCATGATATTCAAATTTTTTGGAAAGGATCTGTATATATATATATATGTTTTTTTTTCACCCAAATGATTTTTATTTATTTATTCATTTATTTTTTGCAGGAATGGAAATGCGTAACAATGCAACAGACATTAGTACCGGTGCACACCCTCATAAAATGAATATGCAAGTGATTGTAGAAGCGTCTGCTCAATGAAGGCTTGCAGCCTGAATAGATTTTTTTTTTTGTTAGATTTTATCAAAGACTCTTTATCCACACTCGTATTTACTCATCGTATATAAAAAACGTTGAATGCAGTTAACATTTTCAACACAGGGACAAAAAAATGCAAGGCCAAAAGTATTTAAGAGCTTTGCTGATTTGCAAATTCTGTCCGAAAAGGGGCATAACCTATGCCTTTTTCTATTATGATACTATAACAATAACATAACGTTATTAAGCGAACTGAACTTATTAATATAGGCTAATGCTACATTTTATCATATTAAAATATTCACGGAAAAACATACCCCCTTGGTGTTATTCTCCCTTCAAAACTCAGTAGAATTCACTGCTTTAAAAACTAACAGCCCCCCCCCCCCCTTCAACCCCCCTGTCCTCATATACATCAGCACCCCCTGGTCAAATATACTTATACATCCTATTAGTTCGCAAAGTGCATTGTACTTTCCGTGCAGTAAGTTGTTTCTTCCTTTTGTGGCAGAAAAAACAGTGACACAAAATGTATTTTGTGCACACAATTTTACATGCTCCATTTGGTGCCCCATATATGTGTGTGTGTTGTACTGAATGCAATGCTGTCATCTAGCATCATCTAAAAAGAGGTCACTTTAGCAGTGTGGGACAAACACACATGGTGGCTTGAAATTATTTTTATCATTTTGACATGTCACAAACAATATTGTGAATCATTATTAAAGGCATACTGAACTTTGTTTGAACATAATGTTGTATAGCAACCTGGCACCGATATTAGTCTTAATATTCAAGCTCACCTTCATGAGTTGCTTCAGTGGTCAGAAACTGACTAAAGAAGAATTAAGTTTTTTCTCTCTCCATTCACTTCCATTGCATGGCGAAAAAAGTCTCAAAAGCACACTTTTAGCACATAAACAAATGCAAAAAATGTGGATTATGCCGATATATAAAATCACGACATCCAGAACCGAACGTTTGAACCAATTTTTGATTGATTTGATTTTGAAGAACAATTTTCTGAGAACTAGCAACTGTTGCTAGCTTCTTTGCTGTTCGTTAATGATGCACACTTCAGGAGGTAAGTGGGACCGCTGCACTTAGGCCACATGCATGAAACAAGGAAGTTAAGCTAACGACCGGATCTTCTTCCAAACCTTTGTTTGGAAAAAGTGTAAAACATAGTGAATGGAGCTTTTTATCTTTTCAAAAGCCTAGTTCCATATGTCGTGATTTTGTATAATAATCTGCGTTGTTTGCATTCATTTATGCGCTAAAATTGTGTTTTTGAGACCTCTTTCACCAAAATTATGAATAATTAAACAAATAAAGGCTAGAAATATTTCACTTTGTGTGTAATGAATCTATAATCTATGAAAGTTTCACTTTTTGAATGGAATTATGGAAAAAAAAAAACTTTTCCATGATATTCTAATTTTTTGGAAAGGATCTGTATACGGGTCAATTTTGACCCGTAACACCACAGATGTCACTATGGTTAATAATATAAAGTTCTAAAAAACCCACAAGCAATTTATTCTAGAAAGTGTGTTCTAATATTAGTCTATTATAGTCAGATAACACAATTAACCGTTGCCTTCACTATAGGAAATATAATGAGTGAATTTAAACTTTTTTTAACTGAAAACAAGTGGTATATTGTAAGATAAATGGTCTTGGGACCATAACAATTTTTTTTAAAGCAGTAATTGTATGGTTATGAATGCATAATAAGTTAGTTATGAGGTAAAAAACAATATTGGATGATAATCATTGTTTTTTGAGTGTTTTGGGCTGAGTTACATCATGGGTAAAATTTGACCCGCTAACACAAAAGGTGTGGACAACTTTCTAACACATTAGGAAGGTTAAGTATTTATGAGATGCAAATGCAAAGCATCAAGCAACAGATCATGGGGCTACTTTTTATTTTGTAAAGAAGCTAATGTAATTGCTTGTTAAATATGAGCCTTACGTATTTCTCTGAATAATCATCCATGCTTACTATTCCCACACAATTACTTTATTATAAGTGTCCATTTGTAGCTTGAGTTTAATTGAAAGCTGGAAATAGTATTTGAAAATGAGGCACTGATAAAGTGCTTAGTTGGGTCTAACAATGACAGATTAAGTGGATGTGCCTTTCAAGGCTTACCGCTGAGCAACTTTCACAAAATGAGTGTTTATCCAGTAAACAACTTGGTTCTCAAACAGCCATAAGCCTGTGGATATTTATAAACCAATAAACACACTGGCTGTGCTCTGTGAGGTATGGCTGGGTTTGATGTAGGAAGAGCAAATGTTTTTAAACCAGGCTGCGAAGCCCACCCCAACAATATCAGATATTTTTTTGGGAAAGCTCAGGATATATATCTTCTGCCCACTGAAACTGAAGGTGCTTAAAATTTGAGTGTGCTCCACTTCATCTATGCAGGGGCATAAGGAACATAGCTCACCTCTGTGTTGTTGTTAATGTATCACTGGTATTATATTTTGTTAATGGGAACTCAAGAACTAAGGACAGGTTTTTGTTTTAAATATATATATTTTTAATATAAGTAGTGTTTTTACACCTGGAAAATAACTTAAACCAGGAATGACCCTTAACCCTGAAAAAGCTAGAGATCATGTCTCTGATCGATTTATTCAGATTTTCAGACTCATGTTGGCCTGCTTTACTGGCATTGACACATATTTGGTCCTCATGTTGAGAGACAATAGCAACATACTCCATACTCCAATGCAAATTCCACACCTAGGGCCCTGTCTTACACCAGAATCAACTCTAGGGGCTCTATCTTGGCGATCTTAGCAATTTGTCTAAGCGCATGACGTTAAGTGCATTTAGGGTGTGTCCAGGGCCAGTTCTGCTATTTTACCGGTGTGTTTTTTGGGCGCTAAGCACGGCTCAATGTGCAAATGGGCTGAACCTAGTCTCTTCATTAATTATAGGTGTGTCTTGGGCGTGACATGCAATAAACCAATCAAAATGTCATATCCCATTCCCTTTAAAAGCCTGCTTTTCCACCTTGGCGGATTGCTTATGATGGCGAAACAGACATGCTCGTGCGTGTTTATTGCGATCAAGGAATACGTAGGCTATATGGATCAATAGTAGCCTATGATCAATATTATTCGGACTAACCATTATGAGTTCCCGGTAATTCCTGACAGTGCTGTTTACAAAATATATGCGGTTAAATTTTGTTAAAAGCACCTGCAACAGCTGAGAATAAGTGACCAATGGCTTCCGTCTCACCTTAGAAAAGTTAGCCTGCTTGTTTACCAAATTTCGTTTGATTATGCAATGAACTCTTGTTCAAGCTTCATCCGAAGTTCATTAGGCTACCTGCATTCTAATTTTGATTAATAACATAAATAATGTTATTTTGCCTTAATGATGACACTAAATAGCCTACAATAAAGTTGTCAGGTTGGCAAGCCGTAGGTAAAGCAAATTTTCCCTTGTTTTATAATGTCCTGCTTATGGAAATGTGACCAACCTGTTTTACTGGTAGCGTAATGCTTTAAAACGATCCACTTTCCCAGGAAGACCGTGAAAAGTGTGATTTACAGCAGGGGAAACAGACCTGCTCCTGTAAAGCGCACATGCAGATAATGTCATTCAAATTAATTGTGAATTAATTGTGTAACGTGCTGCAATTTTGTTTTAGTTTCTAATTAGACGCTTAGTTCTCTTTAAAATATTTTGTTCCGTTATAGAATAACAGGTGAAATCAGCGGGGTTTTAATAAGCTGATAGTATGGAAACCTTGTCACTGTAATTAAAAAAATATGAAGGACGAAGAATAGCTAAGGTTACAATTCAGTTAACATGGTGACATTTATCTCCGTTTTTTAACCATAGGCTATCGAAAAAACCTTATGCACAGCGAATCCGCTGTAGCTTAGGCTATTTGAAAAACAATAGCCTAAATGCAATATTCACTAGTCAAACTTTTTTCTGTCACAACCATTCTATTTACTTACAGGCTGTATTCCTAGATAAACAGAGCTGTATTGTAATGACATCTGAAGCGCATTTTCAGAACTCAAATTGTCTATTGCAGTGTGCGGGTTTTCCATTGTTTGACAATTCACGCATTAGGTGTAAATTATAATTTGCGCATTAGGCTTGATATAGGTGTTATCAACTCCTTTTTAATGGATAGCCATTGTCCCGTACGATTGCACATCGCCTGGATGTTGATGGAGTGAGCTGAGGGACAGGTATGTGGTCTTTGACCTATGGACCCTTTTATTATTATGCATTTTTTGATATAGCCTACACAATAATAATATTTCACATTGTAATCTTGATATTTTAGTTATGCTTGTGCGCGCCCCTGTGTGTAACAGACTGGAGGGTGTACGCGCATTGTGCACACGCCTATGTAGACGCACTTATATGCGACGTTAAAATAACATGTAAACAACTGCGACATGACTTTAGACCAGGTTTGTGGTGGTTCTAGTGCAAGCGCTTTCTGTTGGCTCAAGATAGCAATACGCCAAAAATAATCCTGGCCACACCTCATCTTAAGACCAACACACCCAGTTCACTTGCAACGGGTGCAAGAATACATGGTATTTAAACGAGGTGAACGCAAGGCGTTATAATGAACTAGGGGTGTCACGATTCTCCAAATCCGCAATTCGATGTGACTTTCGATTTTAAGGTCACGATTCGATTCGATTTTCGATTTTTTTTTCAGCACAATTTTTTTTTCCAGCACTATAGTCTAGCTAATGGCTATGCCATTGTTAGACTATCGAGTCTTGATTTGTAAAGAAAAATACATGTTTCTCAATAAGTAACTTTTATTTGAATAATAACAATTATAAATAATAACAAAAATATGAGAATATTTAAACACACCTAAACAGTTAAGAGCTTTATCAAAACTAGACTCTAGAATAAACAGTTGAACATTTACCACGCTATTAACAATTTACACATTGGTTTTATGCCCTGACAATGGTCATTTACATTTTCAAATTCTTCTTTAAAAAGATGAGCGTGTTCACATTCTTTGAACAGTTAAGAGCTTTAACAAACTAATATCTGAAATAATAAACAGTTGAACATGTACCACGCTATTAACTATTTACACGTTTTTTTTCATGCCCTGACAACTGTCATTTGGGTTGTCATTTGAGTTGCCTGTGTCAATGTTTTTTTCCCAGTCAAATCTATTTCTTTGTGATGCCTGCGAATGTGTCCTGCCATATTTGACGTGTTGCCTGAGGTGGTGTATGGTACTCGCGTGTAGCATAGCCGACAAACTGTCGTTTTTTTGTCAATGACGCGTTCGTTGTTTATATAACTTACGGGGAAGGCAAAATGTTGCCACACCGGTGACTTGAGGGAAGCAGGAGGATTTTCCAGTTCTGTTTCTCCATCTCCGACTCCGGCAGTGGCCATGGTGTGTCGAAAAGTAATGCAGGCTACCGGTAAGCTAACGTTAACTAGCAGCTGTGTCTTCTTTGAAATATCGTTGTTTTTTTTTCTTCGGACGCACGCCTGCGTGGACGAACAAAATGCAGTGGAAGGCGTCAAGTTTCGTTTTGTCGGAAACGCTTACATTAGAGATGGCCAAGTAGGCTACTTTTTTTTTACATTTTACCCATCACATGAAAGGGTAAGAAGAGCGCGTTGGGGGCGGGGGTGGAGAGAAAAAAAAACTTGGAGAATCGCAAACCAGCTTGTGATTTCGAAGTTCGGAATCGAACGCTCATTTCGATCGATTTTCGATTTCGAATCGGTATCGTGACACCCCTATAATGAACCATGCGGCGGGTGTAAGATAGCAAAGACACTTGCGTTTGGGTTAGCGTCGCTTAGCGCCGGGTGTAAGATAGGGCCCATGGTATTTAAACAATGTGAATGCAAGGCGTTATAATGAACCATGCGCCGGGTGTAAGATAGCAAAGACACTTGCGTTTGGGTTAGCGCCGAGTGTAAGATAGGGCCCTAGACCTTTTGTTAGCTTTCTTGTGCATGAACTAATGATGCAATCTTTTTATTTATTTTTTTTGCATGGTCATATTTCATAAGCTGGACAGTTGACTTCGAGATTTTAACTAGTCTGCCGTGACAGTGTGCAACATATAAGTGAACAATGACATCTAAAGCCTCACTTAATACCTCAATCTTAGCTTTAATGTTGAGTGGAATGGGTCCTTTCATGCCAAATAGATTTTAGAAGTTCTTTTTTTTTAAAGAAAGTGTCAGAAATATACTTTTTTGGCATTTGAGTGCATGCTGAGCATGAAAAATGATAGGTGCAGCATTAATGCATCAAATTTAATGTGTAATGGAATGCAGAGTGATGGACGGGTGCAATGCGATGCTTTCTTCATCGCTCGGCGCAAAAGAACACCGTGCTTCTCCCTCACAGCTTCGCGGCCCTTTGTTCAAATGCAATCCACTTTCATATTGTTTCACTGCACTGGACCTGGGACCTTCGTCATTAAAAAACACAACCGGATTTTGCCTCAGAAAAGAGTAATTAATATTTTCTGATTTAAATGGACTGTTCCTCCATGGTAGAGACCCTCGCTGCAACCAGCAAGGGGAAAACACATGAATCTTTCATTCAGTACTTTTATGTTAGAAACACTCTTCCTTTCATACTTCCAGAATAAATGACTGAGTTAGGCCTGCTCTGGAGCCAATGTGCTGAGAGCAAGGATATGACGGACAGCTACAATAATACAGTGTTTTATGATGAGAACAATAAAGCAATATTGATTTAAATAATAGGATTCGTACCCTTCTCTCTGTGCCTCTCCCTTCTCCAGCTCCTGAATGACTCCCAGCAGGACTTTGATAGTCTCCTGACTGGAACTGATCATATTCTCCATCACCTGAAGCTGTGCTTTGAGCTCCCCGTCCTTAGTGACAGCCACTATCTGTTTACAGGTTTCACCCACAGTGGCAGCGCCCCCAGTACATGCACCTTTGCCCTCCGTCGCCCCCAGAGGACGGGAGTGGCACTGCGGCTGCGAGGAGCAGCTGGTACGCGGCAGGGTCTGCGCCTGCGGCTGCAGCCCATTCAGCTCCAGGGCCTGCCTGTGTTTGTTGTGCAGGGAGAGGCTGTCCAGGCACTCCACCTGCGTCAGTGAGTTCCAGGCAATGGGTCCCATCACCTTCGACCCAGTGTCCTCCAAAGACCTGGAGGAGCCGTCTTTGAAGCTCCGAATCTGGCGTCTGGTGGAAGGATCCATGTCCTCCTCTTGGAGCAGCCCTCTGTTGTGCTCCAATTTGTCGCTGGACATCTGGAAGTCCACGTCAACACTGGAGTCCGACGTGCTGGGAAAGCAATGGGAGTCCTTGGAACAGCTGACCAGAGATGACTCCAAGCACGTGGCTCCGTCCGAGCAGTTGGTGGCAGGGAGGACGTCCACCGCGTCGACGCAGTCGATGGCGTGGAAGAGCGCTCGTGTCTGCTGGCTGACCTTGGTCACGCACTGCGAGGAGCCCCCCAAGCTTTCGGTGTCCTTCGTCCCTTGAGTGTCCATTGGGAAGCCGTTGTCCTGACCCTTAAAGCTTTCCACTGCGGCAGAGTGCTTGAGGGTGTGTCCTTTCTTGCGCTCAAAGGGGAAGGTCTGGTAGTGTGTTTTAAGGTCCGGGGACGTCTGCACGCCCGTGCTCCGGGTGACGTTGGGGATGGAACGGCGGGCGGGCACCGTCATGTACTTGCGGTAGGCAATTTTATAGGACACAGGTCTGGCCCCCTTCCCTCCCGCCTGCTTGGCGGCCTCCCTCTGCTCGTTCTGCGCCTCGCAGATATCCTTGAACCGCACCTGAAGGGCCTTGTTCCTCTTCCGCACCTGCCTGCTGGGGTCCAAGGTGTACTTCTCCTCCAAGGCCAGAGAGGGTGCCACTTCCGAATCGGACTCCGAGTTGGTGAGCATGCATTTGCTGGCCTCCCTGCTCACCATGGTTCCTGAAAGTGAGGAAACAGTAAGTGACTATCACAGTAAGAAAGTTATAGTTGCAGATGACCGAGCCTTTTTCTGTGTTTAATGATGACTGACATGGCATGTAACACAGAAACTGCATTATTATTGAATTATTATTTAATTATAAATTTAATTTTATATAGCTGAAAAATATTGCTTCATATTATTCAATTGTAAACCATAGTATAATGATTTAAATTTGTTAATCAATTAATTTGTGCAATTAATTTAAGTTATTACATTTTTAAACATTTTTAAATTGTTAAAACATATTTGTCTAATATATTCATTAATTTATTTCCAATTCATGTTCATATCTACTTATTAATTTATTTCCATATATAATTCCCTATTTAATTTCCTACGAGCACAATCTGTCAATGAACTTGCTTTGGTCCACCCACTAAGTTTGACGAGGTCCCACCCTTACAGTTCCAATCTATGTGATCAGAGCTGCACACAGCGTTTCTCAATGTGAGCAAGCACATTAATGGAAAAGTCAAACTCTCAAATATTGACAGAAATGGTGCATAGGTTGTAGGCTATGTTGCTAAGTGAGCAATATAGCGATCTTGTCATGTTGAGATTAGCAAATCTCAACATGACCCCTAGTTACATGACCGCCTCCGTCTCCCCTGGTCATTGTAACATTAGTTTAGCCACATCATTTGCTTTGCGACCATGAAAATGAGTATATTTGAAGTTGCAACAATATAATATTCTATGAAGCCTCATAGGCGAATTTAAAAAGATTTAAAAATTTTCTTAATCGACTTTTAAAAATATATATAATAATTCACTCTCACAATGCTCGCTATGTAAATGTAGAGCTATGTTGGACTGAAGTGAAAGAACCAAGCTAGCATTAGCTAGCTCAAGCTGCTACGGCACTTTTTAACATGTCGGATGCCAGCGAACATTGTTGGATGCATTGAACATGGTCATATAAGCTAAATTCCTCAGGTACAATATCTCTACATTGCTCATAAGCAATATACAACATATCTGCCATTTCTCTTAATATTTGAGAAATTGACTTCTCCATTAATGTACTTGCTCACATTGAAAACATGGAAGGTTGGAACTTGGAACAAGGCAAACTTAGTGGGTGGACCAAAGCAAGTTTGTGCTTGTAGGGAAATATGGAAATAAATATGGAAATAAAATTTAAAAAAGTAAATAGGGACATACGTTGGAAATATATACATAAATAGATACATTTATATATATAAAAAATAAAAATAATGAAATTATTTATAAAAAATGTAATAACTTAAATTAATTGCACATTTACATTTCAATATTAATTCCCAGATTTATTTCCAGATTATTTTATCTATTCATTTTTATATTTCCACATATATTTATTTATCATTGTGGAACTCTCTGCGTTCCATATTTATACAGCCTGTGTATGAAATAACTGTCCTAGAGTTATGCTACTTAGTCATTTCCATAATTAGAAACATCAAGTACAAACGATTAGTTCTGTGATGTTCTATGCTCGATTTGGGATCCTGTCTTTAAAGACTTGCACCAAGAACCTGAAGCTCACTGTGTTCAGTACATTATTAATTCTCGTATGAGATCAGTTAAATCTGGTGGTAAATTCAACAGCAATGGACTTCAGACCTGTCATAGAGATGTTTTATTCCTGCTAAATGAATTACTTGCTTTGTCATCCCTGGCATCGCCAGAGGACCATGCAGTCCAATGAATTACAAGCATTTCAGGTTATTAGAATTTACATGTCAATGGCCCACTGTTCATTCTCAGGGAAACTCTAAAACTCCCATGTTGGATGGACAGTTGCGCTTGGATTGGATCTGAATGAAAGATCCTTAATCATGTATTGTACCATTGCATAATTGTATAAGCTACCATGATATTTCGCCTAATTTTAAGGGCAACAGAAGATGAAATAGTTCATCCATCAAACCTTACCTCATACTTTATACGTATATAAAAATGCATATACAGGGGGTGGACAGAATATCGGAAACACCCCTGAAAAATGGCTTTAACTTTGAAGCATCTAAACCACAATTACAAAAGCAGGTGATTCTTATTAATTTTAATGCTAATTACCAGCAGCACTTTGCGAGGTAATTTGCCAAAGCAAGATGAGGACACTAACAGAGTTCCAAAGGGGCCAAATATTGCAGGTGTGTTGATCACAAAAATGGCTAAATTATTTAAGGTGGCAAGGGGAACAGTGTCAAAAATGATGACAACATATTCCCAACACCAAAAAACAGCATCAACCAAAAAGAACTGTAGCCACAAGTCAAAACTCTCAGACAGGGACAGACGGACACTTGGTAGGATAGTTGTTAATAACCACAGAACTACAGCTCTAAAAATCTCCCCAGAATTTAATCAATCCATATCTGAACCAGTCTCAACAAAAACAGTACGTTGTGAGCTTCACAAATCTGGTATTTATGGCAGGGCTGCCATTCGGAAACCATCTGCATCCAAGGCTAATGCACAAAAACGCATAACATGGCGTAAGGAACACAAAACCTGGACCCCTGAGCAATAGAGAAAAATGATATGGTCTGATGAGTCCAGAGGTGCCACCACAGGCCTGAAAGTTTTATGGCAGAAAACAGCGTAATAACCCCCTACCCACCACCTAACTAATAAATCCAACAGCACTATTTCATAGCATATTTTACATTGCTTTTATATCAAAAGAGCAAGACAGTTCACTTTATTCTTCAATACAGATTCACTTATGCGACTTGAAGAATTACAAATTGCATGACATGTATGCTACTCTCTGAACCACCATAGCTTGTCAAATAAAACAATCATATTCACCTCTAACCTTTTCACACAATGCTTTCCACCACAGTGGACAAATGTTTTTAATGAATCTGTAATCACTTATGTTTTTACGTCAAAAATACCATGGGGTACAACTCCCTTGACCCTTCCCTTGCTTACAATTTGATGTGGATCTCATTATTTCTGAAATTCTTGGTGGATACACAACATATACATTAAGACGATGGGCTCTATTTTCAAACCAGCGCAAGGTGACGGTATAGTCAAACGCAAGCTTGTTGACAGCATCAACGTCTTAAAACTGGCGCTATGGCGTTTCTCAGCAATACCGCTAGGATCAACAAATTCTCAACATAACATCCTTTCGCTTGCACTGCAGTGGGATGGGTGGCGCTGTCTGGGGCGTGTTCTAAAATACTTTCGGCTCAGTGACAATTTGAACCAACGAAAACCCATTGCGTTATGATCAGCTGGAACCACCTCTTAGCGGAAACGCAATAGACTCTGGCAATTTGGTAACTTATTCGTCATGTAGTTCTATGTAGTGTCTATAGGTGATGCCAACATTACACTTCCATTTAATGAACAAATAGCCTATAATTATTATTAATTAATTAATTTTAATTTAAACTACTAGACTAAAACAGGACAGCTTACAAGAAACTTTCGATCATGTAGGCCACTAGCCTATAATATATAAATTACACATTGACACAGTTGAATCATAAGCCTACCATTTGAATCATAATTATGCCTACATCACCTAATGTAGGCTAATTAATGCATTCGCCACCTCCTCCCGTGCCTTCCGAACTTCTGGGAGACGAGGTGGTGTGGATTGTGATCCATAAATTACTACAGTCCTAGCCTGTACTTCTGTTGCAAGTATGTCTGATTCCTGTGCGGAAAATCTTGTCGTTGACGGTCCAGTGCGTTCCAACGCGATTGCGTTTTAAAGCATGAGAACAACAATTTGATTGGCTACCATAGAGACACACCTTGGACGTTTAAACCCAGCCTTTTAGCAATACCGCCATAAGGTGCGCCAAGATTGCCGTCATGAAATTACCAAATTTCTCGCCGACACGCCCTCAGAGCGATACCGCCAAGCGATTACTCTTGCGTTCACCATTGCGTTTGGTTTATTAAAATAGAGCCCGATATGTTAAATCTCATTCTATTGAGGCAGTTACCTCATCATGCTGATTTTTTCTTGTAATAGCCTTAGTACAGGACTGCTATGGACTTCCAGCTGCTTTGAATATGATCTTTAAAATAAAAAAATCAGTTAAACCGCCCATATATGGGTCATGTGTCATCTTCATCTGATTTTGTGAGTTTAAACAAGTTATTTATCTAAAGATGACTAACATGACAACAACACATTGACCCCTTGGCCTAACCAATACTAACCTTGCCCTGTCCTCCTCCTGATGATGAAGAGAAGCTGAACTGCCCTGTGTCTCTGCCTGATCTGCTGTGCTTTTTTCTGTTAGACAAAATAACATTATGATTCTTCAGTGAAGTAGTCTCAGTAGGTAACTAACATATCATAATAACAAATATCAGACTGATTGTGACTTCTTGTTTGATACGTAATCTACCTTTTCAGGAACTAAATTAATGTTGTTTGACCTTTGGCTCCTCTAGCTCACCTACTTACTTTCACATTCCTCCTGTGAAGAGTAACCAAGGGGCATTATCAGTGGTGTAGTCCTCAGAAAAAAGGTTCAAGCTGGACGGCCTTCTGGGAGCTGTGAGGGGCGAGCTGGGATCTGTAAGCTCGCAGAAAAGGATTGCACTCTTACTGCTTTAACTGGCATTGTTAGCTAACGTTAATTAGAGTTTGCTTTTAACTGATGTTCACCAGAGTAAACCTTTTTCCTAGCTAACCCAACCTATTACTATGATAGTAGGCTATGCATATGGAAGGTTTTTGGGTTAGCTTTAAAACTAAAATAAATAAATAAATAAATACATAAAGTACGTGGCTATAGCTGCTGATTGATGGAGAAATTGAAACATAACATTAGCTAACCTTAGCCAAGTTAGAAAAGCACATAAATTTGCCGTTGCATTAACGTTACATTTATTTTTATTTGGTTGGCCAGTTTTGTGACACATCACGTCTAGGTTTTAGTTAACTTTCAGATGGGTTTCCTAGAAACAGTCATTCAACGTAAGCAAAACTGAACGCTCTTTTTCTGTGACAAGGTGTGCACAGCACCGCCGTTTTTTTAAGAAGGAAAAGAGAAAGCGTGTTATTGTATGAAAGAATAAACGATTACAAAAGCTGCCCATTAGTTTAAAAGTACTGTGGCCATGCCAGGGTTATATGAAAAGTACTCTGGCCATGGCCATAGTGGCCATAGTTATGATGGCCATAGTTATGAGATGAGTCATCTTTTACTCTTTATAATACATCTGGACAAGTTTATGTTTGGAGAAAGCCTAAGGAGGCATTCAATCCACAATGGCTGTTGCCAACTGTTAAGTATGGTGCTGGTTCTGTAATGGTATGGGCAGCCATTTCATGGAACTCATTGGGTCCAATGATTGCTCTCCATGGACATGTAACGGGCAAACAACATGAAACCATTTTACAAGACCTGGGGCCACATGTATAAAACTCTGAGTAAAAGAATGCATAAAAGAACGCTCTGGATGAAGTCAGAAATCTGCTTAAAAAAAGGTTTCTACCTCTGCCTTTCGGTCACTATGTCGCCATATCACACTGACGCCAAAAATTGCGTACATATCGAGTCCAACATGTGCAGAGGTATGCAGCTTCTCACAGCACGTGTTATTTTATACATCTGAATTTCTGCATGGAAACTCCCTTACGCGGCTTTCTGAGGGCATATTCCATCATGATAACGCCCCCATACACACTGCTAAAAATATTAAAGAATGTTCCAAGAACACAAGAATGACGTCAAATGCCTTCCATGGCCTGCAGAATCACCAGATCTAAGCATAATTGAACCTTTATGGGAAGTTCTGGAGTGCAAACTATATTTCCACCTCCTTCATCCCTCGAAGAACTGGAAACTATCCTTCTTGAACAATGGGCCAATATCCTACTACACACAGTTCAGAAATTGTATTCCTAGCATTCCTAGAAGGATTGAAACAGTTTTGAAGGCAAAGGGTGGGCCTACTTGTTATTAATTATTAGATATTCAGTTTTTGTAAGTATTTCCAATATTATATAGCTACATACAATTTCTAGAATTATGTGAATACTATATTGTGTTTTGAATTTTTTGTAATTTACCACTATTGGTAATGCCATATGTTGTACTCACGTTTATGTACACACGTTTACAAAAATGTGGAAATGGCACACTCATAGAATAGTACACTGTATACCGTCAGTAGCATTTTTTTATTTCTTCTTGTAAGTATATGCTAAAATGTAAAAATATACAACTACAGGTACAGCTGTACCTAGCTCATACTAAATAAAGATGAAAACTGAAATGGTAGTTTTAAAGTGTTATTTTATTTCTGAACACTGATAAGAAATAATACTGTACAGCGAGAATGTAACATAATTAAATCAAACACTGCGCAGCAAGGAAAACTAACATGGATATTCAACACAAACTGCTAATAGTGATTGACCAACCGAAACAGACATGGAATATATACCTGTAGATGAGAATCTTGCTTATGTGTGCTTTTTACACACACTCATGCATAAGTTATCTTTTTAAATATATTGAGTGAGCCATGACCTGCTATTTTTTTGCTCATAATATTTACCTCTGCAATTCATTCATCTTATTATTGGGTAAATTACTTTCTGCTCTTAATGTGCTGTATCTTCTAAGGGTGTCAACCCTGTCATTTGTAGACCTCCAAAGTATTATCAGTATAAGAAATGAATTAATTCCTGGCATTACTTATACATTCATCACACACACTCCTTCTTGTCTCCATTGAATTTGTAATTGGAGAAGTGTGTGCCTGCCTGTGACAGCTTTGCAGTTGTGCAAGTTATAAAAAAAATATATATCCTGTTTCCCTAACTGACCTGCCCTGTGGGTCTGTGACCCTCCCTGGAAGGAGGAGGGGCATCAGGGCCCAAGATAAGAAAACTCACAGACTCAGAGCCAGCATGATTCAGCCCAAATCAAAGATGGAAGCATATCTTTAATGGTTGGCTTATGAACAGAGAGAACTCTGTGTGTCTGTGTCTGTATAGCTTGCGAATGTGCTTGCGAATGTGCGTGCGTGTGCGTGCGTGCGTGCGTGTGTGTGTGTGTGAATGTGTAGGAACACACACACACACACATGACCAAGTTATATGTTGTATGATGACGGCAGTGTAGTATAATGGTTAAGGAACTGGCCTTGTAACCGAAAGGTTGCAGGTTCGATTCCCAGGTAGAACACTGCCGTTGTACCCTTGAGCAAGGTACTTAACCTGAATTGCTTCAGTATATATCCAGCTGTATAAATGGATAATATGTAAAAACATGATAAAAAAAGTTGTGTAAGTCGCTCTGGATAAGAGCGTCTGCTAAATGCCTATAATGTAATGTAATGTAATGTAATGATATTGTTTATCGTTTTTGAACTTGCATAATGAAAGGTCAAATTCTTATGAATTAAAATTCCTATTCATTATTTTTGTACAGCAACATCTTGAAATACAAACAAATTTAAATGCAAGTGCTGCTAAATATTTTGGAGCACCTATAGCTGCATTCCCCATATGATAATTTCAGTCCCGTACAGAACACTAGAGTAGGTAGGCACTCAACAAAGATTTACTTCGCTTCCAAGGTACTTAAAGTGACAAGAATCTTCTGATATCAGATTATGCACACTATATCATCCACTTAATTTACCCCTGGAGTCACAACAAACACTAGTAACCAACAGAGATCTTTATATCATCCTTGGTCTGAGCCACAATCTTATCAATCTAATCTACAGACATTATTAACAACGTCCTGAGCTACAGACATACCACAATAAACACACACTGCGTTTCAGCACCATGGCCTTGAGACAACACTGTCCTGAGCGGACAGACAGATGTATTAACACTGCCCTGAGGGGACAGACATACTTGTTAACACTGTCCTGAGGGGACAGACAGACTTATTAATGTTTATTATTATTATTTTATATTTATTTGTTTTTTTATTCATCAAGTTTTTTTTAAATCCCCAAATCATTGTTCTCAGTCGAACAGCATTTTTTATTTTTTTTTGGTTTAGACAAGTATTAGTATTTAGACAACTGTTTAATACTGTTTCCTCTACTATGCTTCGGTAGGAGGGTGAGGTACTTTAAAATAAGTATTCTGGCAGCCCTACTTGTACTCGCCATGCTCTAATCAGGCACATTGTGATTAAATGAACCATATTTACATGATATTGTAGTGCAGCTTGGCTTAAGGCTGAGAAACTGCCCACATATACACCATTGGAGGCAGAGGTTGGGCTGAGTCCATTTCTGGATTCGATACCAACCTCTGCTCTTAATTATTTAATTAGCCCCCATCATGTATGTGATTGTTAAATCAATCGGTATGGTCAACCTGCACATAAAACAATTTGTTTACTGAGTGCATAATCCCATACGGAATATAGGTAATGGTTATCAATGCTATTCTGTTAGTGTTGTTTTTACATGGCAAAACTGTGCGGGATTTGCATGGGTAATATACTCTTTGTTTTCATGGTCATATGGGCATTAAGGATGTAAAGATCTGCCAATCTGCTCTGAGCAGATTCTTCATTTTAAAAGCTTGCGGAAAAGCTCAAGGTTTTTTTTTGCTAGCCTTTATTGAGCATTGCACACATTCCTGCTGTGGTATACAGAGACTTGCTTTTAAGATAAAGCAAACTGTTTGTAATAATTACATTGATTTTCCTTAACTGAACTTCTGTAGCCTGAGAGGAAGAAACACAGTGCGTGAAACACAATTAAGGCTACGTCTTGGGATCACCTGTGGAATGTTTACAGAATTGGCGTGCTGTAAAATCAAGCAATATCAATGAATACAAGTCAAGAGTTGAGACCAATGATAAGTCTAAATGCAAGATTTCTGTTTCCCTTATTTCCAGTTCAGAGGAACTCCTGGCACCGTGAGAAGCATTGGAAATTCCTTGTACTCTAAATTACTTCATCAAATTGAATTATTGCCATGGACAGAAAGTTCTCAAAGGAAAAATAAATAAATCATGCCTCCTGTGTACTGCTGACATGGTTTTTGCTTTAACCATCAGCATCTCCCCATTAATAGCCTCCATCCTGGTAGAAGGACATATTTTGCTTAATTGAAAATGTGTTTAAGCAGCTGAACGGTTTTGTTTTGAATGGAAGGAAGCACTCTCTAAACACTGGTTAAACTCTGCAATGCAGATTTCCCAGAAAATCCATGAAGGAGTCAATTTAAACAAGTTGTTGCCAGACTTTTGCTATTTGACCTTCAGAGACAGCCTCATGAATGTCAAGGGACACAACTGACATTACAAAAAAAATAAAATAATAATAATAAAAAACTAAATAAATTTTAATTGTCCACATACTGGAAATGTGATTTGTATTTAACCCAAGTAATCTTGTGTCCCTGGGGTCTGCCATTTCAACCATGTATATGATAACAACTATTTTCAAAGGCATACACTAACATGTAGTATTGAATTAGTGCTCATACTCAATAGTAAATCTCAATATTATTTCAATAAACAGTAACTACTTCAGTGCTTTTTTTCTGTCTAAATCATTAAACCCATTTTCCTTTTATTCTCTGTAGCTGAGGTGATTATAAAAATCCTTTACTTATAAAAAAAAAAAATCACAAATATAGTAGATTTACAGCTGAATAGAAGCATCCTATTGACATAGACAGTGTTTGCTTTAGAGTCAGAACTGAAGTCTCTCACCAAACGGAATGCCTCCCTGTCTGGTTCTGCATCAGTTTACAATAACTACCCTTTCTTTCAGTAACCAACCTTCCTTCTAATAACCAGAGGTACTTTGGCCCCAGTTATCCCAAGGATTATGAATAATACATCACTGACTCGAAAATTGCAAAAAAGTAATCCACCTTAATCTAATGTACTTTGGCAGATGATGTTGTCTATTGCTATTCCACTGCAGTAGAGTACTATATTGTACATAGACAGTGCAGTGCAAAAGTATTTGGACAGTGTCAGTGACACATTTTATTCTTGTTTCACTCTGTACTCCAGCACATTGTATTTGAAATGGAACAGTGACTATGAGGGTGTTATTAAAGCTGGAAATGCAGCTTTCAGATGAGGGTGTTTACACCTCAGCTTTGGTTGCATATCCTCTGCATGCCATGATTTCCTGATGTCTGTGACAAAAGAGTCTTGGTATCTTATTTTCAGGTACTCTTACAAGCGATACTATAACCTCTTTGCATTTGAATGGATCTCTATGGGATTGGGGGGAGGGGGGGGACTAGATTAAGCTGTAAATTACACTGTATCAGTATGCAACACATGGTTGGCTAAATGGCTGTGAGTCATCAAGGGCCTGAAGTATCAAACGAGCCTCAAAGCATCACGCTGCCAGATATACAATAGATGAAGTATCAAACGAGCCTCAAAGCATCACGCTGCCAGATATACAATAGATGTGGATGGATCACTTTGAGGGTTTCTTCTCCTGACTTATTTTTCAATAGGAGTTCAATAGGAAAATGAGTCAAGAGAAACAACCCTTAAAGTTGTAATTCTGATGTAAACACTGATTTATTAATACAACAGTTTTTTTCACCTCTTCAGTGTGATGACAGAGAATGCAAACATTCTGTCATCCTACGTATTCAATGTGCTCTCTACTTTATACCGATGTGCGTGATGTTTGTTCGACTGCTCAATCATACAGTGAATGAAAATCAGGATGCAAAACCAAATTATGCAAAAACCAAAAAAGGGTTAAACAAATAAAAAAAGGGAAACTTGAAGGGTTTCTTCTCTTGACTTATTTTTCCATAGAGTTCAATAGGAAAATTTGTCAGGAGAAACAACCCTTCAAGTGATCCATCCATATCTACTGCATATCTGGCAGCAGAGTGATGGTTTAAGGCTTGTTTGATACGTCAGACCCTTGATGACTTAGAGTCATTTAGCCAACCATGTGTTCCACACTGTTCCAGCATAATTTACAGCTAAATCTAGTCCCACCCCCCCAATTCCCATATCCATTCAAATGCAGAGGTTATAGTATCGCTTCTAAGAGTACCTGGAAATAAGATAGCAGGAGTCTTTTGATATCCTTTCATACAGTCATGATGGCATCACCTTTTTACCTGTGGAATACTTGTTTACCACAGAAGTTGTTTGAGAGAATGGCAAGAATGTGCAAAGCCGTTATCAAGGCAAAGGGTGGCTACTTTGAAGAATCTAAAATATAAGACCTTTTTTATTTGTTTAACCCTTTTTTGGTTTTTGCACAATTTAATTTGTGTTATCTCATAGTTTTGATGTCTTTACTATTCCAAAATGTGGAAAACAGTAAAAATAACGGAAAAAAACCTTCTATGAGTAGGTGTGTCCAAACTTTTTACTGGTACTGTAAGTACATAAATAAATCATTGGCAGGAGGACATTCATTCACACACTGGGTGAGGAGATCATAGTTTGCACACTGCAGATTTGGTATATATGGTAATTTTTGGCTCTTTGACAACGATGACCAATTCAGCCCTTGCTACAGGATGAGAAAGGATCACATTCAATCACAAAAGTCTGACTTACACCTTATTGCATTAGTTTTTTTAAATGCACTAAGATGAGAGAAGCAATCACCAACATTAACCAATTGCTTGCATTTATGGTTAAGTCAGGACAAAGTTCAGGACAAATGTCGATTAAATCAACACCAGGATTCATCCTCATAAATATCACAGCTGTTCCTTACTTGAGTGTTTTCGCTTCTTTGCTAATTCTGGTGAAAAGTCAGTCACTGTATTGTGGAGAACAAATCGCAATGATTAAAATGATTAATCATTTTCTCTCCACGGGGGAAAAATATGTTTAGAATTTTGAAGAGATTAAAAACCATAAGCATCACAAAGAATTGAAAGCAATCTACTCTTGGTGGTTTCATTTCATTCTTGTGAATTTCAATGCTTGTTCCAGGCAGAGTGTGTAGCAATATGCCCAATATGTGCCTTTCATATCAATTATATATTTCATGAGGTACCCTTGCAACAATGTCATCCTTATACGACACTCTCTTGGGTATAGTAAAATAAAAACACTACTTTAAAAGATTTTTGAGTTTTAATGTTTAAAAATCTAGCACAGTTTACTTACGTTGCCCTAGCTGAGAAAAGCTAATTATCAAGTGCATTTGTCTTGGCATTTCAAGAGAAGCTGGCATAAGCGCTGAAATATCCCCATCGGTATATCAGTGGAGCATAAAGTGCAACTAAACACTATACAGCATACAAGGTGTGTAAAATTGCTATCAGATAAATAAAAAACAATAATACTTGAAATACAATTTTAAAAATGTCATAAAAGGTTTAAAAATAAAGAAAACATGATTACATCATATGTCCTTTACCTACAGATAAGAATTGTAGACAAAGACTAGCCAGATATATATAAAATAAACATGTACATTATGAATTATTTTATTTATGTGTGGGTATGTGGGTGCATGCATACATGCCTGTGTGTGTGTGTGTGTGTGTGTGTGTGTGTGTGTGTGTGTGTGTGTGTGTGTGTTTGTGTACATACAGAGGCACATGAGAGCGATATAACAGTCAGGTTTATACACATGCTTACATGCACGTGCAGGCATTCATGTGCATGTATGTGTACGCAAATAAAGCTGTCAGCCAATCTCTCACATGTCTCTGTGGATTTGCACACGTGCACATGTCAGAACTTCATGTTTACATTAAATGAATGACTGGCTTTGTACCCTATGAAGAGATGAGTAGTAGTCAATGATGAGACAGAAAGGGCAACACTGTGTGTTTATATTCGTATGTGTGTGTGTGTGTGTGTGTGTGTGTGTGTGTGTGTGTGTGTGTGTGTGTGCATGTATGCGTATCTGTATGTGTGTGTGTGTGTGTGTGTGTGTGTGTGTGTGTGTGTGCATTCGTACCCTCACAGTGAATGCACGTGATATCTTGTTTGATAGAATCTAATCGATAGGCTGAGCCTTTAACCCTTTAAAGAGTAGGTTTTTTGGAATGTTCTAAGTAAGTGTTGTAGAACTCCATTGCTTTCAATTACCAGGAGTGAGTTTTCACCATTCACATTCTAATCACATATTTGTGATCTTGCACCTTAAAGGGTTAAAAATGATGAGTCACTGGTATGACAAGAGCTCAACCCCGGATGGCATCCCCACTTATTCTCTTAGTTGCTGCAGCTACTGACATCTCTCTTTCTCCCAAGTAGCCAGCAGTTTTTTCTGCAGGGAAACATGATCTGCTGGTTTGTTTGCATTGCTCATGGAGTTTTACTCCAAGTTAAATGCACACTTCTCAGTGACTACTGTACTTCTGCTCACTGGCAACTACTAGCCCGTTTTAACCCTTTGAAGACTATGCTTTTTGGAATTTTTTTTCAAAAGTCTAAGTCAAAAGAACTTAATTGCTTTCAATTACCAGTATATAATTCAGTATTAGAATGTTCAATTAAGAACACACATATTTGTGATCTTACAGGCCTGCACTGCATGGTAATGGTAATGCATGTTACCATGTTTAATGATAATATAACCATTAAAGAGCTAATGCATTAGTACTTTTAACTCTCTGTTTTAGCTTTATTAGTACACAATTTGTGAGAACTAATGGAGTTTCTAAATGTCACTATTGTCCCGTTTAACAAGCAATCCCCCACCCAGTCTATACTATACTATACCTACCCATGCGTGACACAGTGGACAATAGCGTCTTCTGCGAGTTCATAAAAATATTTTTGCAACACCAAAACTTTTTAATCCGTCAAAGCAACAATATAAACCCAACAATAGTCTGATTGTATGCCAAAAAAGCTGTGACAAGCCCTGCTCACTCTGCTCTGCAAAATAAACATGAAATTCGTATTGAACTCTATGGAAAAATAAGTCAGGAGAAACAACCCTTCAAGTGATCCTTCCATATCTGCTGCATATCTGGTAGCAGAGTGATGGTTTGAGGCTAGTTTGATACCGCAGACCCTTGATGACTTACAGCCATTTAGCCAACCATGTGTTTCATACTATTCCCGTGTAATTTACAGCTTAATCTAGTCCCACCCCCCAATATAGAGATCCATTCAAATGCAGAGAGGTTATAGTATAGAGTACCTGCAAATAAGATATCAAGAGTCTCTTGATATAATTTTATACCCAGTCATGATAGCATCAGCTGTTTACCTGTGGAATGTTCCAAACAGATGTTTTTTGAACTTCCCAGTCTTTTTTGCCCCTGTCCCAACCTTTCTGGAACATGTTGCAGGCATCAAATTTGCAATTAGACTATATTTACAAAAATCAATAAAGTTGATACGGTAAAACATTAAATTTCCTTTGTACTGTTTTCAATTAAATATATGTAAAAGATAATTTACAAATCACTGCTTTCTGCTCTTATGTGCATTTTACATACTGTCCCAACTTTTTTGGAATTGGGGTTTGTATATATATATATATACTTCATGAACTTCATTCACTTTGAAGTTTTTTTTTTTCCAACTATATTTTTATCACCAAAGGGCTCATACAACTTAAAACAAAAAATAAATAAAGATTTCAATACCTTCCTTTCCTTTTTTCTCTCATTTTATGTGAAGCACATTGAGTTGCAATTGTTGTAGGAAATGTGCTATATAAATAAAATTTGTATAAATAATTGGCTGATAATGAATGTTGCTGTTTTTAACTTATGGGTCTATGGGTCTCAGAGATATTGAGTGCTATATATGGACATTTCTTTATCTTATACGTACAGGTTTCATCTGAAAAGTTTTTCTGCGGGCTTGCATATTTTATGTAATATTGTTTTTAATAATTTGAAGTGGGTTTTGTGTGAGGAAAGCAAAGTTAAGCCATATCATATCTGCTAACCTTTATTTTCGTGCCTAAAGTAGATTATTTTATTCTAAATTTGCATCTGCAATTCAGTTTTTTTTTTTTTAACTCAGCCCTGAAAAAACAGATTCTCTTTTCCTCCACAGATTATAAATATTACATCCATGGCCTTTTAAATTACATCCAGTGCCTTTTAAATTGCATCCATTGCCTTTTAAATTACATCCATGGCCTATTAAATTACATCAATGGCCTTTTAAATTACATCCAGTGCCTTTTAAATTACATCCAGTGCCTTTTAAATGAAAATGATACCTGGGTTTTGCTACAGCATATGTCTCAAATTAGGTTCTACAACAGCACCATTTGTAATGTGTGTCTTCCAATTTATCCAAAACAAATATGCCATTGAGTTGAGATAATGTTGTTGCATAAATACATTATTTATTTATTTATTTATTTCCTGAATATTGGCTGTAGTGTTGTGGCTCATTGTATTTTTTAGACAGGCTTCTCAGCACAAACAAAAAAACAATTCTGGAGTAACCAGCACTGGGAATTCAATACCAGAAATAATTAGTCATACAATTTTCATAATTTTTATTACCTTGTCTCCTAACATGCTACTGTATCAAAGGTTTTTACTCCCCAATTCACTGGCCTTGTGTACAGAGGATTTTGTTCTTACGCCAGGACGATGTGAGTTCAATGCCCCACTATCACACATCAAAATGTCTACCCACTCCAATCTCCCTTTGGCACTCAGATCAAAAGAGGGGGGTTGACATTTGAATTGTCCAGGAGAACTCCTGCAGCCTGAAGCTCTTTCAAAAAGCACAGGTGGAGCTGAAGGTCCATCCCAATTGGACTGTGCTCAAATACAGCCTTTTATCACAGCAAAGCTCTGCTCCATTGGTTTTTCTGGCAAGTGTTAAAATACCCTGCTAACTACAGTGCTTAAATATAGACCAGCTCAATTCCTCTAATGCCAGTAGGTACAAGACAGGTTCTGCGCTGCGCATCGCACAGCAGCTGTCTGAATGTCATGAGCAGGTTTAGAAGGAGAGACAAGACTCCGCTGGCTGTTCCTGTCACACACATATGTAGAGAACTGATCAAAGGTCTTAACTAGGCTGACCAGACGTCCCCAGGCCTTTTTTCTTTTTGGGCCCGAAAATATCCGTCCATGCGGGATTTCTAACTTCCTAAAATGTCCGGTTAGGTTTTGCTTGTTCCACCCATAGACCGTATATAAACAGTCAATATCCTAGTATTATGTGCATCTGCCCCTGTCCTTTTTTTAATTCAAATTTTTTATCCAATATATGGTCACCCTAGTCTAAACACTATGCTTATGGCTGGCCATGGCCAGTTTACAAGAATCTTTCAAACAATTTATATGAACATCAAATTATTTTACTGCCCCTTCAGCCTGGATTCAATGAACATTTGTCCTTAATTTTCACAATTAAAGATGCATTTTAAATGTGAACTAAGATTATTTTTATTTTGTTTTATTTTTATATAACAATCACAGTCACCGATGATGAAAATGTACTAACCAATCTGTGACTGCATTGACACAAAAGAAATGCTCGCATTTAACTGTGAGTCAAGGATAAAGATAAATGTTGATTGAATCCAGTCAATTTTCTTTTGAGTTGTCATAAACGTCAATTAAATGCAAAACTAGTGCTGCGTTAGGTCACACCTTTGGATCTATATACAGCTCACGTAAAAAAAGAAATAAATGAAAGCATTAAAAAGTGTGCTCTCAGCATTGGCAGACACATGCTGTTTAAATAATACTAATAAAAATGGTATAAGGGCAGAAGCAGAACTGCACAGCTCAGGTTGCAGGAGCATTACCCCCCTGGTCTACAGTACAACTGCTTGTGTAGCAGTCATTGCAAAGCCCCACTGCAGTCCTGCACCCAGTCAGTACAGCTGTCAGTCTTTTATATTGTGGTGAATTGTGGTTTTATCAGGCTCCGCCGATTATGGCTTACTTGATTTACAGCTTCACCTTTGCCCAGGAAAACTGCATAAGTGTGTCTGTATGTTATTCAGTTACGTAGCTGGAACGTTTACTGCAGTGTTTCCAGGTGAATTCCTTGTCTGAGGCACAACCACAACCAGAGAATCAGAAATTTGTCCACCTGATTACAGAACCAATTCCATTATAACAACAAGCAACTCATGGCATTGACACATGAAGCAAGCCATAGGTTGGGGGGTGGGGGTTCAGGGAATTAGCCTTACGGCGCACGCAAGGTAACATCTGGTCAGAACACAAAAGCAGTTACATGCTCGCAGGCTTACATCTCTGAAACATGCCAAAAAAACCTCACTTTATTGGGATGTCCCGTGCTAGCACTAATCCTGCTGAGTTTAGTGTTATATCTGGTGAGGTGGACACACCTTCTATGGTGTGGATGTTCACCTCAGTAAAGAGTGTGACAGATGCTATTATCCACCATGGTTGGATAACAGAGCAGCCACACAAATCATGAGTGAGAGATAGGAACCTCTAGATGAAGATTTAAAGAGAGGAAAAAAGCAGGAAATATATTTCCAACTAAAAATAAGTTTAGCACTGAGGCAATGTGGGTTGACATGTTAGTCCCAGCCCGTGGGTGGGTGGGGTGGGGGTGGGGGGGGGGGGCAGACAGGGAATAGAGACCTCTCTCTCTCTCTCTCTCTCGCTCTCCTTCCTGCTCTCTCTCTCTCTCTCTCTCTCTCTCTCTCTCTCGCTCTCCTTCCTGCTCTCTCTCTCTCTCTCTCTCTCTCTCTCCTCTCTCTCTCTCTCTCTCCTCTCTCTCTCTCTCTCTCTCTCTCTCTCTCTCTCCTCTCTCTCTCTCTCTCTCTCTCTCTCTCTCTCTCTCTCTCTCTCTCTCTCTCTCTCTCTCTCTCTCTCTCTCTCCTCTCTCTCTCTCTCTCTCTCTCTCTCTCTCCTCTCTCTCTCTCCTCACTGTGGTTGTGATTCCCTGTAGCTCAGTCACGAGCAGGATCATGCATGTCATCACTCATGATCACCCCCTTGGTATAGCTGGGATCCCAGTCAGATGCCCCATTGCGCCGTAATGCTTATCTTTCATTGCATATCTGCATCCTCTGCTACAGAGTCATTTGTACCCTGATCACTCCTCTGTGCCCTTTCTTTATTTTCTGGATACAGCAAGCCGCAGCTGAGCTCATGGTATTTCACAAACTCCGATACTTTTTTGCACCTCTAATATCGACAATGCAATTTGTTCCTGAAATATGCCAGCACAATGCATGCGCGCACATTGCATATGTGTTACTAAGAAATTCTGCATTATTCCAATTCACTGGAGACTGCTGCTCACTCAGGCAAACTGAATGCAAAACAAATTAACGAATGCAAATGTCGTTATCCTGCCTGCCTTAGTAATTTACCATTTGTAATCCTGAATTACAAAACTGTATTACTACAACAGAATTGTACAATTTCATTTGTAGGTCTTGTCCTACAGACATTGACATTCTTGTCTCTTAAACTTATTTACTGTATGTTTAAGGGTGTGTTTTTTTTAACCTTTTATAAAAGTATAGGCAAAAACAATAATTTTTTTCTGCACTAGAGTGCTTGGATAGTTTGCTGTGAAGTATTTTTCCCTTTGGCTCTCCCTGAAAACAAAATGTTACAATGCTGTCCGTTCACAGATGTTTTACACCAAAAAGCAGCAAAGCGGTTCTGCAGTCTGCAGAATCTGAAATAACGCCAAAAGTATAACCGCCCCCCCCCCCCCCTCTCTGGAAATCAACTCACTTCTTGTCTTTTATTTTTGACTAAAAGGTGAAAGGAAAGCGACTCACCTCAAAAAGCAAGTTACTGGCAGACAGGGTGGAACAGGAGAGATCCCCAGTTCTCCCAGTATGTGTCCTTTCATTTACAGGGTGAGAGAGCTCGATCTGGGGGCCTCCGCCATGGTCCCGGCAGGAGGAAGGGCTACGACAGCGCTGCGAACATTTCTGCAGGTCCCCTGCTTCAGTGGAAGCAAAAATGGCTCAAAAGTCCCCAGTGAGAATCAGGTGCAGGTTCCCTTTCTCGTTAGGTGTCAGCGATAAGCAGCGTACACACGCACGCACACACACACACACACATACACACGCACACACACGCACACGCGCACGCGCCTGCACATGCGCGTGCCTGGCTCCGGACCTCGCTGGAGAGACACACACACACAGCTTGTGCGCTCACTGGCAGCAGGAGCGTTTACAAGAGACCTTCATCTTCCACCGCTGCAGTCCTGGTGTGTTTGTGTGTGAAAGAGGGAGGGAGTGAGAGGTGGAGAGAGAGAGAGAGAGAGAGAGAGGAGGAGGAGGATGGGAAAGAGAGAGGAGGAGGATAGGAGAGAGAGAGATACAGTATATAGAGAGAGATATGTGGGGGGGGGGGGGGGGGGGCAGAGGGCTAGTATGGAAAGTCAGACATTCCTACAGCTGGCACGCTCATGCATCAACAGTAAACAGCTACTTATCTGGTCAGCTGAGCCGGAATCCTGGCTGACTCCATTGGCAGAGAGGTGTTATGTAAGCTGCGAGGATGGAATGCATTAAAGGAAAGCTGGGAAATGAGAGGACATTGTGCTTTTAATTGGACATGCATTGACCATGTTATTTTGGCAACAGATACCCCCTGTGTGAGCTTGTGTGTGTGTACGTGTGTGTGTGTGTGTGTGTGTGTGTGTGTGTGCATGTCTTCATTGTCAAATGCGTTTTTACAGAAGAGATATGTACAGTATGTATTTGCATGTATATGTATATATGTTTGTACAGAAGGCATATGTATGTATATCCATATATGTTTTGCACTGAAAGTATGTGTATGTGTTTTTGTGTATATTCATATGTGTTTGTACAGAAGGCATATTGCACGTGTTAGCATGTCTCTGCATACGTGTTTGTACAGAAGGTATATGTATGCGTTTGTGTGTATATGCATATGTGTTTGCAAAGAAGGGATATATACAAGTTGGCATATGTTTCTTTTTATCCTTTTCCCATATTAACTATGTCCGGTCTGTCTGTCAAGGGCTAATGAACGCCATTAGCGGGACTGTAGCCACGCTGAGGCTTAATCATTTCCCCCAAGGGGCCACACTGTGACATTGCACCTAACTGGACATGGCCTTACAGGCACTGATATAGGGAGAGGCAGAACCAGTCTATATAACATCCACAGAATGTAGCGACATTTCTAACATCCACAGAATGTAGCTACATATAAGAGTGTAGCTAGACGGAACATATAACA
Source organism: Synaphobranchus kaupii (assembly GCA_029718625.1). Lineage (NCBI taxonomy): Eukaryota > Metazoa > Chordata > Actinopteri > Anguilliformes > Synaphobranchidae > Synaphobranchus > Synaphobranchus kaupii. The sequence goes on from CM056380.1 coordinate 64,703,212, forward strand.
TCCACATAACGTAGCTACATATACAGTAACATCCACAGAATGTAGTTGTACAGTATAAACATCCACATAATGTATCTACACAACATCTATGTGTAGTTGCACATCCACACATGCACAGCTGCGAAAGGCTACAAACAGTTTTAAATGTATCCAAAATACAAGGACAGTAAAATAGCATTTATACACATTTTATATGTCAGCGATTGTGCTTCCTTACGATTATGATTCGGAACGAATTCACTTTTTCGATTGAAATTTTAAATGAATAAGTCTCCCATTCTATTAATCTATAAATCATCCTGTGTCCCTGCGGGAAATCCCAGGATCCCGTTCCCATTCTCCAACCCTACATACAGTACCAAAATACACGAATACACATAGCACACCACATAAACAGTGCATGTAACACCCGCATACACAATTTAAGTTTTTGACTACCGTTTTTGAAAAGACGTGCAGAGATTCAGCTACTTTTAAGGATAATACTTCATTCTTGATATCATATGTTAAACAAGCCATTATAAATGCATGTAATGATAAAAATGAAGACAAATAAAAATGGTAATGGGTACTCCAACATAGTTTAATAATAAATAAGATAAATAAGTCTGAAGCCATGGTTCTCTCCCGGGAAAAGGTGGCTTGTCTTCTTCAGGTGAGGAGGGAATAACTGCCCCTGTTGCCACCACAGCCCTGACTAAGCAGTTACAAAATGGATTGATGGATGGATGAATAATTTAAAAAAGTAAGTGTGTTATTTAGAAGGCCAGGATTGCAAATTGGTTCTGCAAGGTTTCTATTTGAAATAAGTAATTCCCTAAGAATAAATCCTAGTCTCCACTTGCTGAATGGATTATTTGAATGAATGAAAATCACAGTTCTTTCTTAAGACTAGGAAGCTTTTGTGTTCCGCAGGAGTACTTTCCCAATGATTTATGACAGAGCTTTTGCCATTCTTAGCTGAAAGACTCTTTTTTAAATTCATTCCTTTATGAAGCTGTGGAAAAAAAAGGGGAATGGAGGATGAGAAAGCCCCGGTGCTTTGGCTGTCGCACCACATGGATGTGACATCTCTGTTTACAATCTCCTGCAGTGGCTACATCCACAAGGGCTGATCGCTCTGTTTCACAGAAGCGTCGACTTGTCTGGCATACTTTAATCCTACTTTAGTTCCTTAATACACTGTGGGACTGACTTTCTGTGGAACAGATACAAACAAATAACTTCTCTCTCACACCCCCTCTCCCCTCTCCCACTCTCTCTCTCTCTCTCTCTCTCTCTCTCTGTGTCTCTCTCTCACCACACACATATGATGTGTGTGTGTATGTATGCATGTGTATGTATTATTATCATATATTTTAAAATATACTGAAGATGCAATATGGATACATCAATAAAAATGGGGAAAATTAATTGAAGCTGAACTGTTTTAAATGCTTGTACTCAATAACCTACAGTGCAGTCCAAAGTGAGCATTTTCTTTTGACATGGGTAGCCGTGCCTGTGAGATGTCGTCGTCAGCTTCACTGTTAGTTTCCGGCCAGGTCCTTGGACCTTGCATGCTCCTTGGAGACGACTGTAAGAAATGAGACAATAAAGAAAGTGGCTCTCCTCCTTGGACGAAGAAAATAGGAACACAGCTGATTGTGTCCCTGCAGAGAACACGCTACCAGCTGTCTCATTTCTCCTCTTATTTTGCCAGTTAATTTTCCCATCAGTTCCAGAAGCTTCCAAGCACACACGTTCTCGGATTGTGTCTTCTCACTCCCAGGGACCCGGGTGAAAGCCATCTGTCTGCATTCTTCAGATGATGCACTTTAAAGAGAATATGGTTTCCCTTCTTTTTGTCTTTCTTCTTAACACGTGAAGCTGGCCATATACATAAAACAAGCAAAAAATAAAATAAAGTGACCACTCTGTGAGTTTCCCGTCTTTGAAAACGAGAGTTTATGGTGTTTTTTGAAGGATTTTCTCTTATGCCCATCCAGATCCATTGTGTAAGTTAGCTATGACATGAGCAATGAGCAATATATCTCAAGACTGCACAGTTTGTCAAAATGTTGATATGGACTGTTGTATATGATCGTAAATAACCTTATAATAGGGCTTAACATGCTAAATACCGAACTTCTCCTTTAATATGTGTAGAATAAAGCAATTACATCCTGTTTTATGGGTTATTAATATTGCATACACTTTTGTCATTTTGGAATGAAACATACCCAGTGCGCAGCTGACGTCTGTAGACGTCTGTTTTTTGGCTAAATCGGGTCAGTCCGTCATGGCCATTATTTCCACCAAAAATAGCTGTTCTAAACTGGGCCATGTTTAGTCCGTCTGTTTAGGTTCACATTTGACCAAAAAAAGTAGTTCTAAATTGGGCCATATTTATTCCATCTGGTTAGGTCCACATTTGGCCAAAAAAGGTCATTCTAAATTGGACCATGTTTCCTCTGAGGATCAATATGATCCAATGACATAATTACAATAATATCTGATATTTTTGGTAATGCAAACATTATTATGAAAACATTTTACAATTGTATTTTAAAATGATCAACTTTAACATTTTGCATTAACTGGCTATCTAGCTGATGTGCTCCTGCGGCTGCGCCATTCGAGAAGGTTCTTGGTTGATTCGGACGACACAACACGGAGCTCGAGACAAAACGAAAAGCTATGTCAAGGTCAACAAATGTTAAGATATTTTTGTTAAATGGCTTAAAGTATCGATATAGCTACTTACATGAAAAAGGTTAACATTAACATTATTAGCTAATGGTAAATGTTTAGAACTCGCTGGCTAGCTAGCTAATGTTAGCAACATTGGTAAGTAGCTAATGTGGGTGACATGCAAATGCAATTTACAATGCAAATTACAAAAATGCTAAATAAAACCTGATACGAAGCGACGATTTTTGTGAAGGTGTTTTTTCTATGCACTTAAGCATCTATTGTGTAGCTGTGAGAACCAGCAAGGAGCTGGACTTCTCTAAATACTGCACCGTTCATTAAAACTTTGCTATGGACAGTTGTATATGATCGTAAATAACCTTATAACAGGGTTTAGGTTGCAAAATACCGAACTTATCCTTTAAGAGGTGCTCCAAGACCTGTAGAGTTTTTCATATTTAAAAAATAAGGTCCAAGACCGAGTGTGGGCAGCACCTGTGTTAAATGTTGAAATCAAATCGGTGAAACAACGACCTGAAAACTATGTCTTTTCACCTTTCACTTTCAACCAAAACCGAACGTAGAACAGACAAACGACAAAGTCGTCTTTTAGATGTCTTTTCACCAAAATTTTGCTCACTGGGTAACAGTATGCAGGCCTTTGAGAAAATGGTGTACATATTAAAGCCAACTGATAGAACATTGGCCTGTGGCTGCTATAAACCTTTGAGTGAAGGGGAAGCAGATATTGATAATGTGTAAATCAGGAATCAGCAAAACTACAGAGAGGCCACTGTGCCAGGAACTTAAACTTCCCTCTTACAGCTCTCTCTCTCTTTCTCTTTCTCTCTCATATAACAGAAAATGTGAATAAATACATAAATAATGAATAGGGGAATAGATATCACACTGTAGATGGGTCCCACGGCCTGGTATCTAATCTTGCATCTAAAACACTACAAACTAACTATCTGTACGGAATTAACATAACTAAGGAATTATATGGAATAATAGCATCAAGGACAATACTATTAATAGTTTTATCAGATTTTAAGTAAATGTCACAATAATAATAATAATTATTATACCCGGTTATGTCATCCCCTACCTCTCAAGATGTAACAACATAATTTTGTTTCTTTTCTCCATTCTGTCTTTTCTCTATCCCCACTCCCTTCTGAACCTCTTTTACTTGGTCTCTTCTCTTGTTTCTCACCTTCCTCTTTTCCCCTCTCCCTCTCTCTTTTTACCTGATTTATCCCTCACATGACAAGGAGCGTACGGGCAGTTAGACACAGATGGTGGCTGTTCCACAAATTGCTGCACTTTAATTGTTTTTTATCCTCGCTGTTCCTGGAGATCTTTTTTTTAATTGGAATGATGCTCTCTTTATGCAGGTGATAATTACACAGTATTTCTAAATTCATGTTATCATTTCCAACCCATTTGCTCTAATTTTAGTAGATTTATTCACTATTGAGGAACAATATCTGCAGCATAGACAGTTGAGGGGGAAGTGCATGGCGGTGACAGATCTTACACAATGAGTAAACCTCCTTAATGAATCCTTTTGCCTACTACTGGTGGCTTGTACAGGTGCCTTCTTACAGAATAATGAGAAGAGGATTCACCCTGCTACTGCCGGTGAAGCACATGTAGACATGTCCTCAACACCAACTCCTTGAGATGTTGATGCATCACCCACAGAGACCAGGACATAAATATATGTAAAATAATGTGTGTAAACATAAATAAATATATATGCATGCGTGCGTGCGTGCGTGCCTTTTTACATTGTGGTCCAAAAGTGTGAGGACGCTACCAAGATCGGTTTGTTTTCATTATTAATCAAAAACATTATAAGCATGGTACAAATAATGTTAAAGGGTAACAAAGCACTAAAACAACTTATTTTAGTTGATAACTGATACATTCGGTTTGTTGTTTTTATTACCGATTGATCCTGGTCCAAATCTTGACAAATTACCGCAGTCAACGCAAAAAAATGTAAAGTTTAAGAATCTGGCTCAAAAGTGTCTCTAGTGGTAAAATGTTAGGTACTGCACATTCAATCTGTGATTGGTCAGAAATTTCATCCAGCTGACGTATTCCTCCCGGTGATGAAATAGAAACCAGTACAGCTACGCCCTGCACTGATAGTTCGGTCGCTACATCCTGAAGTTTTGGAGCGAGGGCAGGCAGCGCAGCGGTTATAGTAGCCTATTATTATTATCTTATCACACCCAGATTTTTGGCATTTTTTTAATTTCAAAAGGGGGCAGGTCTAGCGAAACCAGCAAGTTTTGTTACCCTTTAACAGAGAAGTTCACTTAAAACCTTATTTAAATGTGTCTGTCTATTATCATGAAATAAATTAAGTTTAATTTAATCTGCCTCGCCTGTCTGTAGCCCACTGGACACCACTATACTTACAAATACATTTCACACACTCAACAAAAGCAGAAGATTTCTGTACTTTGTTGTCTATAGTAGTGCTTATATAAGCATTGCTTCTGGCTTCCTTCTAAACTTACAAGGGCTTATTGGATGCACAATCAGAATATTGCTGAGAGTCATCGGACTGGCTTTATCATTGCCATCGCGTAGACTGCCAGTGATGCTGATATACAGTAATGTGCTTTCTCTCGATCGCCTACCAGCAGATGGTGACTTACTATACCATTTTTTACGACCGCTGTCATTCCACAGCACTGAGGACTGCGTTATCTGGAGATGCAGTGTGAGTTCTAATGCTCTGACTGAGAAAGCCTGATTTAGAATGACAGTACAGCTAGACTTCCCAGCCTTGTCTTTGCCATTCTTGATTTGATAGTCATTCTGCCTGACAGACATACTGCAGAGCGCTGCAGAATTTAGCGGTTATGAACTGACCAATACGGTAAAGATGATATACTGAAGTGGGAGAGCGCACCACTTAACATAATTAAGGCACATAATCGCTCTTTGTATGGTACATGTTTGACGTGACTGCAGGTTCAATCATTTGTAAAGGCCATTCTCTTGTTACTGCTCTGATTCTGGTGGAGCTGATCAACCTTGCAATGCTGATTTATGGCACACAGAAGCATCCTCAACAAGTAACTCTGTACAGGTATACATATCTTTGAACACATGAAAAAAAATCATCTGGATGAATCCTTCCATTCAATAATCTGCTTTATGGGTTAGCTACTGGCTCAGGGATTTGCACCCCCTAACCGGTTCTGTGCACCCCCGACTTTAACAGATACCAGACTGTGGGGCCCATCCATACACTGGAACAGTGCCATAACAGATACCAAACTGTGGGCCTATCCACCACAGCTGGTTCAATGTGGGGCCAGACAGCAGTAGTGGCAGATTCCTGCATTGTATGCATCTCTTCCATTGAGCTACATTGTGTCTGACAGAGTGCCTGTGCTCTTCTCTGCCTACGGCAGGGATTCAGAAGACTAATGCTCATCAGATAGTGAGTTGTGTGCCTTTTTCATCAGCTCTTAATTGCTATAGGACAAGAAGCACTTTAACACTTTGATTAAAAACCTATTTTATTGCACTTAGACATCCTTTGCAGCTTACAAGAATAAACAATTGACACGTGTTGAAAGAAGGATCATTATCAATTGTAGCAGTGTGGTCACGTTCTCATTTTTTTAAATGTGAACTGGGAGATGCCAGTCAGTCTGTTGGAAACAGTTCTGTCACTGCCTTCTGTGCAAGCTTACTATCTGGCCCTAGGAAATCACTCCACAGGGCTTAATTCCACATTAAACACGAGACACAGCATTCAAATGGACAGGAAGTGAGACTGTACTTTGACGGTATTTAAACTATTGAATGTATGCAGTAGGAGGTTGGTTGAAGACAGTGCACTTTCTTATTCTTATGCTAATGTACAGTACAGGCTAAAGTCTTTTGCTACCAATTTGTTAGGCCAAAGGTTTAAAGATCTTCTGCTTAACACTCAAAGAGACAAAATCCACTAAAGAGGTACCCCATTCAAAACATTACTTTAAATGGTGTATAAATATAATGTATGAGTTGGATATGTATTTTTATTTATCTTTTTATTCTATGCAATCTTGGCCATTAGATAGAGAAAATTGACCTTTTTCATGTACCTTGTTTAATTTTATACCTTTCATTTCACCAGGACTAAAGTATTTTTGTACTTTTGAAACTCATATTCAAGAAACAAATATAACTGGACAACTGGGCAAATACAGACCTAAAACCAGGATGCTGCTAGTACTCTGGATTATATTATTTTCAATCTCACCTACTTTTTCTTTTTCTTCTTAATGTGTACTATATGTCTCATATAGTAATTATTGAATAAAGTTGTATGTCAGAAATCTGCAAGATGAAACGGCATCAAAGAACCATGCCATTCTGCTTCTTTTTTATGTTGCTGTTTAAAGCGAGATGCTGCTACTGCTTTGTTGAGATGCAGGCTGTTTAGTTTTCCAAGAAGAGAGGGATGCTCCCAATCACAACTGAAACCCCAGGAGAGAGACGTGTGACACAAAATAAGGCCACTCGTCTCCCCGTTTTCTGCACCGCTCAGGGTTGGCCTGTAGCCCTGCTCTCTGCTGGGAATGTGGGGCCCCAGTTGGCCTAATTATACTCCTATAATGAAGAACTTGTTTATTGGTTGGGATACCTTTGGACGCAAACATCCATTTTTGGTCTAACATGCTGTCACACTTTAAATGAAGACCGATTACCTACCCCTTGGAATGTTGTGCATGTTTCCTCTTCTTATTATTCTTCTTCTGTAGTATTATTTATTTGAAATAAAGATATAAAGGGCCACTGGAAATGTCAGCATTGCCAGTCTATGAGGTCCTGCATCTTTAATTGGCATAAACAGTCAGCACACTCAACCGGCACTTTAACTATAGCATATAAGTTGTAAGGAAACATTTTGATTCTTTGTGCATTTGATCCTGGTGTTTATTTCATTGGAATTATGTGTATGGAGCATGTGAGCTTCAACCACAGTGCACATGAGCTTCAACCGCAGTGCACATGAGCTTCAACCACAGTGCACATGAGCTTCAACCACAGTGCACATGAGCTTCAACCACAGTGCACATGAGCTTCAACCGCAGTGCACGTGAGCTTCAACCGCAGTGCACGTGAGCTTCAACCGCAGTGCACGTGAGCTTCAACCGCAGTGCACGTGAGCTTCAACCGCAGTGCACGTGAGCTTCAACCGCAGTGCACGTGAGCTTCAACCACAGTGCACATGAGCTTCAACCACAGTGCACGTGAGCTTCAACCACAGTGCACATGAGCTTCAACCACAGTGCACATGAGCTTCAACCACAGTGCACGTGAGTTTCAACCGCAGTGCCCATGCGCTTCAGCTGCAGTGCATGTGAGCCTCAACGGAAGTACACGAGAGCTTCAACCGCAGTTCTTCTACAAACAAAAACAAAACAAAAAAAATCCTGAATGAGCATTAAACTACATTAATGCCATTATGTTTCCTCTCACTACAAGAGGGATGCAGATGCTTAAAGATCACGGTTGCTAGAAATAATTACAGATGGTGCTTTCTTTCACTTGAATTTACTGGTCTTAGGAAAGCTCATTTTGATTGATTATTACATTATATGCATTTAATTTTCATTTGAGTTAGTTTTCAAATTCAGCAAGCATGTGACTGGTTTTATAGTATTTCCTGTTTTTCTTCTAAGAAACATTCTGTATTTTTATTAGCTTCTTACTAAAAAACAATATTTTTATAAAACATATTTGTGTGTTCATTATATCTTATTTTGTTATATTATTACTATTACTTCTGCATTATATTTCATGTTTATAATTATAAATGTTAAGCATTTTGGGCTACTGAACGAAGGGCAATATAAAAAAATACAATAGAGTGCATTCTCACAATTAACCTCTGCGACTTCAGCTTGCACGCTTTGTGTAATTTCATTATCTTGTTTATTCTTACAGACTGAGACTGGACTACAGTGGCACATGCAATACAAACCTGCAAATGCAGGGAAACGCAAATGGCAAATGCAGGAAATTAAATTCTTTATTTTCCTGTCAGTACAGTTTTTACCCTTGGAATAATATATCAGTCTTAAGTTTTCAGAAAGTGCACAGCTGTGATTATGCGTGCATTTTTGAAGTGTTACAAATGCTGCCATATTTCCCCGTTTCCACTTTGCACGCTGTGCATTGTTTTATTGATATAAATGGTGTGCTTATAGAAGGCACCTGCAATGTCCCATATAAGTGTATAAATTATCATTCTCCCGACAGTAGTGTGCTACATCAGCAGCACATCTATCAACCTCGCTAAGTGAGTCAGGATTGATGGGACGTCATGAAACTGTCAAATGTGAGTTTTGCTAAAAACTTTCACCATCCTTCTCCTTCTGCTCTCCCCGCCGCATTATCTGTCTCCGTGGAAACTGCCTCGCCACATCGCTGAGATAAAGAAGTGTTATAAGAACATTAAGAATAACAAGCCTCATTTGCTCTCACGCAGGGCTTTGTTTGGAGGAGATTGCGTCATGATGCAGTTCAAACTGAGCTTGTTATCTGACTGAAGTTGCCCTTGCTGGTTTGGCTAGAGATATTTTATACTGCAGAAAACAATGCATTTACCCTGTTTTAAACCTATAGCCTACTGTAATAAAGCAGATTGCTCAAGGGCTATGAAAGTAAATTACACTGAGGGAATGTGTTATCTGTGAGGAGAATATGATACGGAAGTGACCTTAAACTGCACTATGAATAGATCTTGAGAGAAACAGTTGCCAGGTTTAGAAAGATAATTCAGTAAATGTTCACGTATTTAAGGAAACGCTAGTTGCATATTTATAACCTGAAATCCAGCCCATGCATTTGTTGTATCTGCACGTACTCTTTAGTCCTACTCCTCTGATAATCTTCCATAAATGATTGATTGACACTCATTGCATCTGCAATCATAAATTGACTCTGTGAGCAGCTGACATGCTTGCATTTCTGATACTAGAATTATTTATTATACAGGCTTTATCTTGCGGATTAAATTCAAACTGTGCTGCAGTGGCTAGCGATGGACTGTTGTTTTAACTCAGTCCAAAAAAAGTAAAATACAAATAACATTATATATGATATATGATATATTGTTGTTGTAGTGTTGTTTGCAGAAATTGATCTGGTGGTGAGGCCAATGAAAAGGCTTGGAAACGGCCATCAATTAATGACCAGTGCAGTTTCCATCTGTTCCATCGTTGTGGAGCTAAGAGCTTTTGGGACCCTCCTAAATTACATACCAATGTGTCTTTCAAGTGCTTATTCAGGTGATTTAGATCATTTCGCTAACTGTATCGATGCATAATTACTCTGTATCACAAAGTGTATGCATATACAACAGAATACTGTATACGTTTTTGTGTTCTAACAGAACTGGTTAATCAGCCTGTCTGCTGCTTATTATCATATCCCAACCCCTGCCCTTGATTGACCTGCATTTGCAAAGAAGCTCAACTCAACATGCAGACATGTAATCTGGGGTGGCTACTTGCTCCATCCATCATGATTTTATTTATTTATTGTTTTTAAACTGGATCTGTAAGCGAGTCTCAGCTGGGCAGGTTTGTGAGAAATTGTGCCGCACATTAAGCATGCAGATTAGGCATGCTGCTCTGACCAGACCAGTGGGCCGTGCCGTTTAATTATACAAGCAAATTTGTTCATTATGAAAGTTAATATACTTCTGCACTCAGCTGGTGTGTAAAAGTGCTGCTGCAGTCCCTCGGTGCCGTTCACAGGCCATGACGCAGAAAGTGCTCACTGATCATTTACAAATCTGCGTTTGTCGCCAAATGTCTGCCTCACAAACGGTTTTCTCATCCCTGGTTTGTACCACTGTTTTGTGTTTTGTGACTTCAACACAGACTAACATTGACCCACAATGGAATGCATGTGATTTTCTTTTCTTTTTCATTACTCCATACAGGTTGGGAGTTTCAACACGTACCAAAATTAACGTGGAAAATTGTGGGTAGCTCATTAGGTACTACGCTGTGGTACAAGCTCCGCAGTCTCGGATCCAATACACTTTGTGGAAGTGCCAACTGTGGCTGGTAACTGTATAGGGCAATGTGTAATTGGCGATTGCATCGCCCATGGTATGAGAGGGTTCAGTCAGCTAGGGGTCCACATTGCATCACTCTTTAGCGACCCCCACTGGTGGATCCAGCACGCGTGCACTGCATGACAAAGCCACATAAGAGATGTCTTCCTCCAACTCAGCTCTGTGCAAGCTTGGCAGTGTGATAAGAAGCAGGCTGATGACACCATGTGTCAGAGGAGAACCGTGGATTAGGCTTGGGCGATACGACGATATTATCATGCAACACGATATTGGATGGCCATGATATATTGTCCTCACGTGCCCGATAACAGAACGATATCGGTGAATATTTGCTCAGGGTCCCAGCTCTTATTTTGAAATTAGTTTTCCACGTCGGGCTACCAGCAGTCAGTTTTCGGTAGTGCTAATAAACAAGATGGTGGGCCGCTGCGGTGGTACAACAGTAAGAGCGCCGACCTTCAGTCGGTGCAGTTGTACTCCGAGGATCGGGGTTCGCGCCCCGGTCCTGCCAGATCCGAGCATGGCCGGCGCCCTGTGGGAGCGGCAATTGGCGGCTGCCTCCAGGTGGAGGGAGGGGCTTGGAGAGAACAGCGCATAGCGGCCCTAGGCGAGCTGGAATCACGGTGAGGAGCCTTAGGAGGAGTCGCGCCCTGAAGAGGATGTGGCGCCCTCCCGCCCTACCGCCGGCTGAAGGGGCTGTGCAGCAGCAACCCTCCAGCGGCTGCTACACAGGGGAATTGAATTAGAATAGGGGTTCAATTGGCTACCAAATTGGGAGAAAAAAAATGGGAAAAAATAAAAATAAAAAAATAAAATAAACAAGATGGTAGGCTACCCCCAAAACTCTTTGGGCAAGCCACATTAAAATGGTGTATTCTAAAAGGCCAAAATCTTTTCAAAAAGATATTGTTTAATAAAAAATTTAAGTGAAATGTTACAGCAATAAGAAATGTTGTTTTTTCTTTAAGAGGCAGTAATGCCCAGAACTCCTTGTGCTAGGCTACTTGTAAAATAGCGTGCCCCTGAACTGGAGCGTCAAAGTCACAGATCAACAGTCTAGGCTACGTGTCCAATCAATCCGAATGTCGGGCTGGACAAAGAGAACAACACTAGCTAGCTAACAATAACCCACCAAAGACGTGAACGCAAACTCTAACCTTAGCTTCTAACAATAAAAACACTTGTAGACAACAAGTTCATTAAAGGTTTTGAGAATTTGCTTTTGAGGATTTTTTCCCGGTAGTTTCTCGTAAGCTGACATGGAAAGCAGTAACCATGAAGCGGAGCTCACGTTCGCTTTCACGTTCGGTTACAACTTGCAGGAACTTTGCAACAAAGTAGAAATATTATAAACACGAGTCTGTATTACCATGCTTAGCCCAATCTGCACATTTGCAATGGATTAGTAGCCCTGAGGAGTATACTACGGAAGAGGATTACAGAACTGAGTAAAACCCCAGACCTTAGAAAAATGAAAATCCGAAACCTCCAAAATCTGGAACATGGACTTAAGTAAAGAGAGCTTCCGGGTTATCCAGCTAACACAGTAATCCTGCGCCGTAGTAGTTGTGGTCCTGGGCCGTGTCCGAATATGACCCCTACACCCTTTGTGCACATATTTGAGTCCACTTCGTCAAAAAGCTTTTGAGTGGGCAACTTTTTCTCACAAATGGGGGCACTTAAAATAGCAGGATGAACCCCTTATTTCCGGGGTTTTGTTGAGGGGATTCAGGAGCACACTCATCGGCAGAACGGTGCACTCATCCAACAATTTCAGTAAGTAACCCGGAAGTAAAAACGTAGAAAGCATAGAGCGTATATGCATATCTATGGTACAAGATAGGTTCATATTACAAACTTTTACTCTTCTGCAAACTTTTACAAAACAAATATTACTCTTTTTTATTTTTGTTAATTCTATCTTCATTCATAATCTACACTTTGTAACAATTCATATGTTAACTGATTGATATTCTCAATAAAAAAAAAAAATTCTAAATAAATATTACAAACTATTTCCTCACTAGTTTGGAAAGAGTTTTGCGGGATTTTTTTTGCACACTGCTTGCAAAGTGAGGGGACAGGACACATAGTAGACAGGGGTATGAGTGGACAGGGGACAGTTGACAGGGAACGGGGTCATATTCGGACACAGCCATAGTTTACCCATGTTGTTACTGTTAAACTGTTTTCTAATGAGTTTTCTCCAGCTTGTCTGCACCTCGTTTAAGTTTTTACGTGTGCGTCTTGATCTTACATTTTATAATACTGATGCTTGGAAACATAACCTATATGGAAAAGTAGCCTACATAAAGGGAAAGGTTTTATTTACCTCTCTTTTGAACTATAAAGGACTTTGTTTTGAAATGGAACCTTTTGCACACTTCAACTACTTTTAAAGTGTTTTCCGAAGAAACAGCGGAAATAGCCAATTAGACTAACAGCTGTTATGTTACAATTTATTTTGATATTTGATGTTTTCGTTTTGTTTGTGGGTGGTTACAACCGTTATGCCACAATTTATAGCCTTATGTAGGCTATAGCTCGTGCAACCGGCCAAAAACCAGACTTTTTTTTTTGTTATTCCTTATTTAGATTACTACTTCATGTATTCAATATTCATGTTATTTCATTTTATTTTTTATATAACATGTTACATTAATGGTGTTCATAGATACTGTGTTTTTGAATAGCCTAACAAAAAGACGATAGATTGATCCGTTTTATTGATCTCAGCTTATGGCTATCGCCTATGTAAAATAGCGCTTACTGGTTCCATATTTTGGCCACTTGTGGGTATTGCAACAATCTATGGTTTAAAAAATTTTTTTTTTTTGGACGATAATATCAAATATCGTCGTTTTTGTGAAAGCAATATTGTCTGCAGGGGAATTTCAATATCGCCCAAGCCTACCACGGATGTCTTCGCTCTCCAAAATTGGCAGTGGGACTGTGTTTGAATGCAGCTACAAATAGCTAATTGGACATTCCAAGTTAGGGAGGGAATTGGACTTCTCAGCCTCACGTTGCATGCCAGATTTATATATATATATAGAAAAAAAAACTTGGCAAATTGTGTTTGTGAACTCTGTGTTAATTATAAGTCAATGTTAAGTTCAACCTGATATGTGTGCACAGATTTGGCTTTCCATCAATTCCCATTCAGCCAAAATAGCAAGCTTTCATGTTTTGGAATATCATAATCCAGTTGCAAGACATATTTTTTTTTCTTTTTTTTTTAGTCAGCTTATTTATTTTTTAAATCATGGGAGATAGTGTGTATTTAGATTAGTTTGTAATTAATCAAGGTTCATAAGAAAATTTACTTTGTGAGGATGCTGACTTGAATATAGGTGCTGATGAGCTTGTTATTAGCTTTATTTTTTATGGTTTCATTTTTTAATTCCTCCCACTTCAGTTGATGATTACATTATGAAAGCATTTTAAAGCATTTTCAGATCCTCACTATATGTGCATGAATTATACAAGTATTGCACATAAAATGAAAATCTGGTGGTTGCTGGGAGACCAGACTGTAAGGGCAATGTTTTAGTGCATGGATGGCCCCCACAGTCTGATAATGAATCCAGACCAGGCCCATGCCAACTGCGGCTGCTAGCCAGTGATATGGTGCTTCAGTCGACCAGGATGACATTAAGTTTGGCTTACAAATTAAATTAATCTTCTCATTTCCTTCTTCACAAACATAGAGCAGTGCATTTTTATGTCAAAGGCTGAGATTCAATCAACATTTGCAAATAACAATTAAAAACAAACTTTTTATTTTTTCACAAACACAGTTTGGCAAGAGAATTTCTAACGCTTAATTACAATTCAAATTTAAGGACAAACATTGAATGGAGGCAAAGGGTAAGGGCAAATGTGGATTGAATCCTGGTCTAAGTATATGTTTCCCTATTTCCTACTAGAGTCTGGTGTATTTTAAAGGTTTTTTTAGATGCCCTGGAGAAAAGGCTTTATTAAAGTGATACCTGACCAACAGGGATATATGTAATGAACTCCATAGATTAATTCCAGCCTTTCTGTTTTTTTATTTTTTATTATCAAAACGGTAATGTTGCTATGCTGAGTTTTATGTTAATCCCTGTCGTGCTACAACATTACATTATTGCATACTTACATTGTTACAACCTTAGGGCCCTATGTCTTGGTCAAGGCGCAACTGTCAAGCTCTAGCAGTTGCACAAGGCGCTGGAAAATTAGTATTACGGTGTGTCCAAATCAATTTAGTGACTAGATGTGGTGGCGCACCTTAGCACAGGTGTAAAAGAGGCTGGTTAAAGATGAATCAATTACATGTGGGTGTGGTGGAAGTTTGGTTTCATTGTGGCCAATCAGATCAACTGCTTTCTTTCCCTTTAATACCACTGTGGCTGTAAGCGAACTGGAATTTTCATGATGCCTAATATACTTGTCCGGATGATGTACAGTTGTCAAATATGTATTTATGGATTTTCAAAAAAAGCCTCCTAGGGCAAATTATGTTGTCAAGATTGGTTGTGAACTGTGACCTGTATATAAACTTGAAGAATTGATTTATTATTTGTCATTTTTTATTATAATTATTATTGTAGTAGTAAAACTTGTTTATAGAAGCTAATAGCTTTTGAGTTTACCAGAATGTTTTAGAGACGCAATGCATATGTTCTGTTTCAATTACATTTCACTGATGCACTTGTAATGTTCTGCAACCAACGGGTCAATTGCAGTCAAGAAAACCTGTAATAAATCCCAGGTATAAATCCCAATCATGCCTTTCAATATAAACCTCATACAAAAAGGCTAGCACTAAATGATATAAATCATTTTTCCATTTGAAAGAAACATATACTATCAAAATTCAACAACATATTATGTCTATTGCTAATGAATAGAGTTTGGAAAAATAAAGTGTTTGATGCAAATAATTGAGTTGTACTGGAATTCAAGATGCACTCAAAAAAGTCATAGCTATAGTATATTCAAATAATTCAAAATACATTATCACTCTGTAATGAAATCACTGTAACAAAAGAGTTACAGTGCAGTTTTTTTTTTAAACCATATAGCCCGGTTATACAGTAGACATGCCCAAATGTATGCAACAGAAGAAAAAAAAAAACACACATATAAATAATTCTCCATATTTTCTGTGTGTTCTGCAAATTAAGTTTTTAGCAAGAGGGGGAAACTGAGTAAAATAAAAGTTCTTACAGTGGTCAGCAGGATATGTACTGTACATGTACCCACAATTCAGTAGTTAGTTTTTATTTTGCTGTAGTTAGCAATACACACACCTGTACCAACAATACCACAATACATATATTTAGTACCCACAATTCCACTGTGGCTGGATATACAGACATGTGCCACAATGCCATAAATCTTATACACCCACATGTCCCCATATTCCTATAGCTTAGTCAATAAAACAGGCTATTTTAAGAAAAAAAATACAGATTTTAAAGTGAATTGTTTTCCTGGTCCATAGGAAAGTAGAGGACGCCTCCCTTTCTGCTGTGAACAATAAGGCTAACCCAAGAAGTGACAGTGTTACCTTGCCTTCCCATTCAGAAGAGACAAAACTTGTAAAGATTTCTTTGACAGAACACATTACCTGATTGAGTTGCTATTGCTAACTAACCAAACTACCACCAACCAATCTGCTTCTTCAGCTCTTCCAGGCAAATCAAAATCTTAGTTATTGATTTTAGTGACAGAGAATGCATTAATATTCCCTCTCCATTCCTTTGTAACTAGCATGCCAGCCATGTTGAGATATATGGAAGACACTCGATCAGCACTTTAGGGAAAGTTGGTGTGAATACAGCCACCTCAATTGATATATACTTTTAGCGTCTCTCTACTAGACTCTCAACAACAAAGAAATATCATAGGCTCTAGCAACAGCTCTTTGCCTATCTTTCCACAACATTGTCCCATGCGTCAATGTTCACAGCAGCCAGTGGTCCTGAAGCACGGTCCAATTCCACTATTCTCCTCTCTGACATAAACCCTCTCTTAACCCAACAGATGCACACAATTACTGCCCTATCTCGCTATTCTCATTCTGACACTGAAACCAGACCAACAGCTGAAATCATAGAAGTCCCAAATTTGGAATGTACGGACACCTGGTCACTGAAACTAAACAGTTTGTAGAAACTGAACAGTTCCCAGACAAAGCTAAATGGAATGGGTTCAACCTCCATCATGTTGAAATCTGTAAGAGCAAAAGATTATGGAAGATATCAAACACACATTTTCAATAACCTGATTAAGTTATCAGCTAGAACAAAAACCAGCATACATAGGAGGCCCTAGGACCAGGGTTTGGAACCCCTACCTGATCTCATAGCCCCTCCTCCAGAAGCACTGAAGACTCTTGTACAGTTCCTGACAATCTTATTAGAGGCATATAAGAGCAAGAAACATGGCACAAATCCAGAACATTCTCATTTACTTCATCACAAAATAAATGATTCATTACAATAAGAGCTTTGCTATTGGCCATTGAAGGTTCCATAGCCACATTAAGAAACATAATGGACTTCTACCCCTTGATCGATATACTCATAATCAGCATGGTTTCAGCATATATCCAAGTGGATACGTTGACATGTAACTAACTGAAGATGTGTTAGTCACTCTGGATCATTTGTCTTCAGAAAATGATGATGAGAATCACTGCAATATATCCTCTTTTCAGAACTACACATTTGATCACTGGTGAAAGGACTGTGTTTTGAAGGTGTGCAAAACTAATTAATGATGTCAGTCAAAGACTTGAGTTCCTTCTCAGATGAACACTCAGCCCAACCCCCCAAGTAGCAAAGCCTGTAGCAAATGCATGTATTTCCATGATGATGGAGCACAGACATCTGTGTAGATTTTACATCCATATTTTATATCCATAATATCCCAAGGGCCTCAACAACGCCCCCCAGAACAGGCTAGTTGACCCAACTTTGAATCTGTATAACCTGGGAACCAATTAACAAAATAAGATTTTTTAAAAATGTATTTCTCCACCAGCTTTATGATATGACCTTTTATAAATAATAACTGAATCACTTTACAGTAATGACTGAAAATGCATTCTAAAAACGACACCAATCACTTTGGCACTAATTTCAGAACCTTGTGGTCATTTTTCAAAATTGTAGACACAAAACTCAAAACAGAAAATCAAAACTCTAAACACCTTTTTCAATTGCAAGAATACAATTCACATAAACCTAAAATAATTTGTTCACTGAACCAAATCATTTGTTCACAACTTACCATCAAAGTATTAGCATGTCTAGAGGACAAGGCCACGGACCAAGACAGTGAAGGCAACAGCAAAGAGTGTCCAAAGAAATCCGAACAATAGTTGCGGACCTTGTCATAAATCATGGCATGACAATGACAACAGCTACAATGATTCAGACAACCCTCAGGAGATCAACAGTGGCCTCGATCATCAGCACTTTCCGCCATGAGAAGTCTTCACATTGCACTATGCATTACTCTCAATTGTCAAATGACTGTATAATGCATGCCACTGCATACCACACAGTAGGTGTTGTGACTGAATGTATTCTTTGTTTTCCCTGACAGAATTGATTGAATTTCCCTGACGCCGGAACAAAATTCAGCGGCACATCATTGACAATGACGACATGTTCAACAAGGTGGAGGCCATAAGTCTGCAAACTATTGCATGCATTCTGAAAAGGCACCAGGTGTCTCTTAAAGAGATGGTGCCTTTTGAAAGTAATGCAGATAGAGTGAAGCAACTGCGTACTGAGTATGTTCCGTTTCAATATTCCTGTTGTCAAATATTCAAGTTTGATCTACATTATTCTGTTGGGTAATTTTCTTTAAAATTATTTTTAGAGGGTGATGGAGCTGGATGCTGCAGAGAACCACCACAAATTCCTCTTTGTGGACGAGGCAGGCTTCAACCTAGCCAGAGGTCGGAACCGTTATTATTGTATTTTTAGTTTTTCACTGCAGCTGAGGAAGTTTTTTTCACTTTGTAGCTAATTACTGTATTTATTTGTTGCTATGATTCAAAGAAACCTATGTTGTAATTGTATTTTTAAAAATAAATTCTGATTTTGTTCAATGATTCCACTCTGTTCTACTGTCTCAACTATTCCCTTTATTTAGAACCACAAAAAGAACCATATTGAAACATGTATCAAGTATTTTTTACTGCAATATTAAAGGATTGTAAAAACAACTAAACAGTGAAGCTATCGGTATGTTGTGTGTGGGTGATCTAAACTAATGTTCCTATAGTATTTCATGATAAATTAGTTACTTGAACCAATGATTCTGAAGTGCAAGATTACTTCAAAGATATGAATGCACAATGCAAGGTTTTGAACATAGGACAGGCTGTGTTACAAGTGCTGAGCGTTTTGAGTTTTGTGTCTAAGGTTTTGAAAATTGAGCACAAACTTGTGAGATTAGCGCAAAAGTGATTGTAAAAAACTGTTAAACCTTGTTAACATAAAGTAACATGAACACACGATTAACACCCTTTATGGTGTTTCAATAATGCAGGTTTTCAGCCACATGTCCACAACCATACTAATTTAAGTAAATGCAACATTAAGTAAATGCAACATTACAGCCAGTTTTAGTTCCTTGAACAGCACTTCCGAGAGTTGTTTTACACTATTTTATTATCCCTGGTTTGGGGTGAAGATAATATGTAGCCTATGTATGGGCTACCTCAGGAAATCATTACAAAATACCGATGCTGAAAGATTGGCAACTTTTAACTGTCATGAGCAAAATGTGATCAAAAACTGCCATTTTCCATGTTCTTGTGCAAACAAATAAACCATTTTTAACATGAAAGGTTTACTGAGCTGAAATGTTGCTTGAGTTTTTTTGTTTGTTTGATTGTCTGCACATCAAAAAGCTCAGTGTGAAATTTGGATAGAGTACATTTTACACTGATATAGAGTATTTTATCCAGTATGGATCATATGCAATCTGTTATATGACAGATTGCATAGAGTTGTATGACACTATTCCATATCACATTTTTTTGGCAGGCAACTGGTTAAGTTCATTAGTACAGTTCCCCTGGAAATCAAACCTACAGATTTAACCATGACATAACGCTGGTTCTCAGAACAGAGAGACTTACTGGGAGAGTCTGTAGATAAGGGTCACAGCTAAAATGATGATTTAAAAATACAGCAAGCACT
This sequence comes from Synaphobranchus kaupii, assembly GCA_029718625.1. Taxonomy (NCBI): domain Eukaryota; kingdom Metazoa; phylum Chordata; class Actinopteri; order Anguilliformes; family Synaphobranchidae; genus Synaphobranchus; species Synaphobranchus kaupii. The sequence goes on from CM056380.1 coordinate 64,723,210, forward strand.
CCCTGCTTGCTTAGAAACCAGCCTGTTGCTTCTGTCTTTCTCAACTGTTGTTGCTTAGGAACAGTCAGGAGTGTGAAAGGATGTTTATGGTGCTTTCCTGTCAATGCAAATAACCACAATCAGCCTCCACTTGAACTGAGAGAATGGAGACAAACAATATAGTGCACTTTTTCTTGTCCAATAGAAACACACTGTTGAAGATGTACATGTTTGCATGTGTGTGTGCGCACATGTTTGTTTTTTTGTTGATTTTACCTAAGGTTAAAGCAGTATCTCAACTGTGTCAAAGAACAGTTATTTAAACCACTGTGTCATTACCTAAAACTCATGGTGAATACTCTTTAGCATTTTTTAATGAACGATGAGTAATGCAGTTGTCTTGAAATTTGACTGATTGAATAAAATCTATTGTCTGATACTTTGCAGTTTTGTCATATTCTCCTGATTATGTGAGGTGACGTACTATACCTATTCAGTTTTACATAGCATTCTCTCTAGTAGTCATTATATTTGCCTATCATAGAAAATTTGGAGGTCAAGGCTTGTAAGCTGTGATTGGGGCTGTCTGAGATATGGAGATGGATTATGGCCATAGTCATAAGCAAACTGCAATACGGGAGGAAGCATATCATCCATCCTCCTACTATAAATTCATGTTATGTGGTTAGGAATCCTTCAAATGGGCACCTGCATTTATATTTTTAAATCATTTCTAGAGCACTCTCACACACAGATATTGTAAATGATTAGTTAATTGTTAAAAAAGCTTGCATTTTGAGTCATGTGTATGTGCAAAGTGTGGGTGGGAGTTTGGATGAGCTCACTGTGGAGAGACTGCAGCACGGGTTCCCTGGATGAGAGGCAATCTGACCACTGGAGCTTTTTCTTATTAATACGCTAAAGGTGTCAGACCACACTGCCCACCTCAAATAATCTATCCTTCTTTGCATCCTGCAAGACATCATAGCCACTTCTGTGTCACTGTGTGTGTCTGTGAATGTACAGTGCTGTGTCTGTCTGTGAGTGTGCAGTGTTGTGCTGTGCATCTCTGTGTGGGTGCATGGCACTGTGTGTTCTGTGAGTGAGAAGTGCAGTGCTGTGTGTGTGAGTGTGGAGTACGGTGTTGTGTGTGTCTGTGAGTCTATGTGCTGTGTCTGTCTGTGAGTGCTCAGTGCAGTGTTGTGTGTGTCTGTGAGTGTCCAGTGCAGTATTGTGTGTGTCTGAGTGTGAGGTGCTGCGTGTCTGAGAGTGTGAGGTGTTGTATGTGTGCTGTGTGTGTGCAGTGTTGTGTGTGTCTCTGAGTGTACAGTGCAGTGTTGTGTTTCTCTGAGTGTGCAGTGCTGTGTGTGTCTGAGTGTAAGGTGCTGCGTGCGTCTGAGTGTGAGGTGCTGCGTGTCTGAGAGTGTGAGGTGTTGTATGTGGTGCTGTGTGTGTGTAGTGTTGTGTGTGTCTGTGTGCAATGCAGTGTTGTGTGTGTATGTGAGTGTGACGTGCTTTGTGTGCCTGTGAGTGTGAGGTGCTGCGTGTGTCTGTGAGTCTGCACTGCTGTGTGTGTCTGAGTGTGTGGTGCTGTTCATGTGAGGTGCTGAGTGTGTCTGAGTGCTCAGTGCAGTTTTGTGCGTGTCTGTGAGTGTGCAGTTGCAGTGCTGTGTGTGTCTGTGAGTGCGAAGTGCAATGTTGTGCGTGTGTGTGTGTGTGTGTGTGTGTGTGTGTGTGTGAGAGAGTGTGCAGTGCAGTGCTGTGTTGTGTGTGTCTGAGTGTGAGGTGCTGCGTGTGTCTGTGAGTCTGCAGTGCGGTGCGTGTGTGTGTGTGTGCAGTGCTGTGTGTGGCTCTGAGTGTGAGGTGCAGCGTGTGTCTGTGAGTCTGCACTGCGGTGCGTGTGTGTGTGTGTGTGTGTGTGTGTGTGTGAGTGTGCAGTGCTGTGTGTGGCTCTGAGTGTGAGGTGCTGCGTGTGTCTGTGAGTCTGCAGTGCAGTGCCACCCACGTGGTGATGTGGAGATGTGGTGTCAGTCCCCTCTGAGGATTGGCTTCCCCGGGATCAGCAGCGGCTGTCAGAGCAGCGCTAATTAGCCTCTTTCCCCACCATACACGTCCATTCCTAATGGCCTGAAGGACGATGCCGGCGTGCGGCTCATTAATGATAATAAATAGTCAGGGTCTACAGAAGTTGTTGAAATAGGCAGGCATTAGAGATAAGGGCTGTGGGCAGTGAAGAACACTACAGACCCTGTTAAATAAAGGCCCCTCTCCAGGCCCAAATGGCTCAGGATTGAATGTTGATCTGGCAACGCTGCATTCTTTAACCTCTTCAATGTGAGCCTGCACCTCTGTATCAGTGTCCAGTGTGCACATAAGACATCAGTGTTTTCTTCTATTTACTCAGATAACATATTATTGACAAAATTGACCTCCACAGTCCTGCTGCATCTCTGCTGTATTATAGTTAATGGAACGGTTGACCAGGTTGGCCAGCAGCCATACCACCATTTAACCTCCTCATGGCTGACGCTAAGCAGCTATACCACCATTTAACCTCCTCATGGCTGAAGCTAAGCAGCCATACCACCATTTAACCTCCTCATGGCTGAAGCTATGCAGCCATACCACCATTTAACCTCCTCATGGCTGAAGCTAAGCAGCCATACCACCCTATACCCTTCTCATAGCTGAAGCTAAGCAGCCATACCATCCTATACCCTTCTCATAGTTGAGGCTAAGCAAATGTGGGATCAGAAACCTCTTGGGAAAACAAATTTGCTGTTCTCTTCCCCCCCCCGGACCAAACATAAATAAATGATGGCCTTTGTCCATTTTTGAAGGCTATGTTTATTATTTAAAAAGCACAAATCCCAAAGGACGTGTGCTCTTGTAGGCCATTCTAGTATCTTTATAACAGGCCTGGCCGAGTCAGCGAACAACACCGTGGATGATTATAACTCCTCCTCGGCAATGTCCAAGGGGTGAATGTCTCCCACTGTGGCCAAAGTGTGGAAGCAGCCCTCATCCAACATCATGCGCATACAACCATGTCTAAGTGATAGGCCTACAGTTCATACAATATTTTGTGATTGAGAAAGCCAGGAGTACCAGCCTCTATTCCTGAAGAGCTGTGTGTATGCTGGATTTTGTTTCAACCAATTTGCCTGATCGAGTGTCCAATTTGGTAAATACCTGTACATTTTTACATCTGGCTGGCCAAATTTGTATTTTACTTGGGTCATATTGAAAATACAAAACACACATCCTGGTAAAATATTCTTCTGCTGACAGAAGTTTCACCCACGTGACTGTTCAAGCAAGCCCACCATGTTTTAATCCTAATGTATAACCTACCCAGACTGGTACTATCCATCTTTATTATTATCTTTAAAAGATGCTTGCAGCTGAGTAGGGTTTATTTAGACTTATCTGCAGAAATGTCTGTAAATGGCTTTTCATTCAATTTTAGTGAGCCTTGTGAGCAGAATTATAATTTTTTGCCTGCTTTTGAAATATCCAAAGATTAAGTTCCACCTCAAAATGTTCTGCATGAAACACAATAGTATATGCAATTGTCTGACACAAAATGGTCATAGCAGAAACAAAAACTGGTCTAATACGTTTTGTATCAGAGACATTGTCATCTCATGTCTGCTCCTCGGCTCCCTGGGCGCACGTTTCTCCCTTAGTCTCCTCAACTGCATTAGGGCAGCCTGCAGACCTCCTCTCCTGTAGTGAGTAATGCGCAGTCTGCGCAGGAGCATTGATCAGGCTGATTACGGCTGCCTGGGACAGGTCTGAAAGAGGCCGCCAGGCCTACACGAGGGCCCGGGGGGACGATGCTACTACACGTCACGCTGCACACCTTCCTCTCCTGATTGCCTGGAGGAACTCGTTACTGTGAAATAATTGCCAAAATATGCTCCATGCCCACAAACCCAGGTAATCACCCAAAAGAAAACTGTCACAGGCATTTTGTCATACACTGCCCGGCCAAAAAAAAAGTCGCACACTGTAATATTTTGTTGGACCGCCTTTAGCTTTGATTATGGCGCGCATTCGTCGTGGCATTATTTCGACAACCTTATGCAACGTCACAACATTTATTTCCGTCCAGACTTGCATTAATTTTTGGTCGAGATCTTGTATTGACGACGGGAGAGTCAAACCACTCCGTGAAGTCTTCTCCAGCACATCCCAAAGACTTTCAATGGGGTTAAGGTCAGGACTCTGGTGGCCAATTCATGTGTGAAAATGATTCCTCATGCTCCCTGAACCACTCTTTCACAATTTGAGCCCGATGAATCTTGGCATTGTCGTCCTGGAATATGCCCATTGATGGGATAACCTGGTCATTCAGTACATTCAGGTACTCAGCTGACTTCATTTTACTGCTGCATAACGTTGCTGAGCCTAGACCTGACCAATTGAAGCAACCCCAGATCATAACACTGCCTCCAGAGGCTTGTACAGTGGGCACTATGCATGACTGGTGCAACTGCAACTTTTTTTTTGGCCAGGCAGTGTATTTCCCACTTTTGGAATTTATTTTCCACATATGCGCTGACAGGTGCTAATTTGAAAAATATGCTGTTGTTGTGTATTACAAATATGACAGCAGAATTCACACAAATCCCATGCAAGCTTTATAGTAACTCAATCATTTTTGCGTATTCCCACAAATAAAACAATGCATTTCAAGATTAAAAAAGAAGGAAAGTGTACTTAGAGGAGCAGGCCGGTGCCGAAGCCTCTGAACTTGCTTTTTGGAGTCTGAATTGCTTGAATTGTTTATCTCTGCTACCTGCGTCTGTTGCCTATTATATTCAGCCGCCCTAAGGAGCGCACCACACATCTCACTATCAGTCCATTGAGGATGTTGATTGCAGAGCAAACATGCTGCCAGTAAGATCTTTAATCTTCTACCAGAGGGCAGTTTTTGAAACAACGAGGAAAGTGGAAGGGAGGAGTCATCCACAAGGTGAAACAGTTTATCAGATTAAGCACTTCATGAGTATTTCACAATGTGTCAGTTTCTATAATAGCTTCTGTTTCCTGTCTGAACTATTGAACGTTTCTGCAAAGTCCATTGGTTAAGTAAAGGGGATAATTTTTTTGCACTGCTCAACACTCTCCCTTTGGGTAGCAGAATGGATTGACCGTTCGTTCGTTCGTTCGTTCGTTCGTTCGTTCGTTCGTTCGTTCGTTCGTTCGTTCGTTCGTTAATTGTTGTTGTTGCTGGCAGGCAGGCAGTTGGACTCTCAACTGTATCTGGCAAAGTATGTTAGTGTGAATTGACAGGAACATAATCAGCTCTTAAGGTTACCTTTCGTGGTAATTATGATTTGATAAGCTGTCTTCCACCGAGCCAGGATTTCCTCTGTGGCCCATATCATATTTAACAGAGTACACTGGACATGCGCAAATGCACTAACGTCAGCTTTGAAAATATTGGATGGCATGTTATCTGCTCCTACTGCTGTACTCAGCTGAACGGTCAGTTAGTGGCCCTGTTCTTCACTGGTCATGTGATATGTTGTATGGCGTAAATCTTTGGAGTGCTGTTGCTTGGCAGCCATCTCTGATTGATGTAGCTATGCAGAATGTATTTTTGTTGGGACTGTGTTTGTTCTTACTACTCTCTTCTGAGAGTGGAAATCGTCATAGGTCATCTTTCTTTTGTACATTATGTTCCCTTATTGACGCTGTGTGGAATTTCCTTGGCCCTCTCTTTGATGTTGTTTTACAAAAGCACCCCACCCTCCCCATTGCCTGGAGACAACTTCCATTCTCTATGACAGTCCCAGATCATCTACTCCCATTATGTGGACACAACTGCCATTGAGTCTCGGAATGACAGGGTCGTTCAGATTTAACGTCTGAGCTAGGGTTAGCTGTCGCGCATTGAGAATGCACTTCCCTTCAGATTATGCAGTGCAGTACAATGGTTAAGTACGGGAATTGGTCTTGTAACTATGAGGCTGTGGGATCCATTCCCGGATATGACATTGCCTTTGAAAACTTCTTCCAGAACACACTAAATTCCAACTTCTGGGCTTGGAACTGACCCTGAAACTCCAATATCGTGGGTTCCATTCCCAGCTGGGGCATAGCTGTTGTACCCTTAAGCAAGGTACTTAACCGGAATTTCTTCAGTAAATATCCAGCTGCATTACTGGATTGTACTGTATGTATAAAAAATAAATAAATAAACTGTGTTAGTCTCTCTGGATAAGATTGTCTGCTAAATGGCATAATGTATGCAATGTAATTTAGTTGATGCTTAGTATTCTAAGGTGTAGGCGACACCTTGATGGATTATTAGATTTTCTGCTGTTGTATTATAATAGTAATGCTATTTCATTACATGCAGAATAATTGTATGTAATGAAATAGTAACCATAGCATTACAGAATTTTTTCAATACTTTTTGAGATAATGTATGTTGGAAAGATTGCCCTCTCAATTTTTCTATTTCATTTACCAGCTTCATGAACTAAATATAAACAGCTAAAATGCACAATATATCTTAGATGATGCAATTTTTTTGTTTTTTATAGTTTATGAAAGTACAAATCCTGAGCTTTCAAATGATGTCTCATACACTGCAATATGCAATATTATGCATATTTGAAGAAGATATGCTTCTTTGAATGTTGGTACACCTTAAAACACTTTCCTGAGAAAACAGCTCTCAAAGATTTGCAATGATTCACACCTCAGGCTGACAAACCTAATGGGCATGAACAGCAGCTGGCTAACCCCACCCCCAGCCACTCCCCCCTAGGGTATCTGTCAGTATCTGTCACTGGTTGTCAGCTGTAGCTAAGGCAGAATCCTATGGCGTGGGATACATGTCAAAAATAAGACTAATGAGAGGCCGGCGGCAGCTACTGAGAGGCCGGTGGAGACTACTGATTGGCCGGCGCGGGCAAATGATATAGCGACTGATAAGCCGGCGCTGGTAAATGAGAAGCCGGCTATTGATTTGCCGAGGCTGGTAACCTCGTAACTCATGTGCCTAGCGCAGCTACCCACTGGATTTGCGACTGACTTAACTGGTCATTAGCATTCCTAGGCTAGACACTCACATGCCTAGCGTAGCAACCACTGGATTTTCGACAGACTTGGTTGGTCACTAGCATTCCTAGGCTTGTCACTCACATGCCTAGCGTAGCTACCCACTGGATTTTCGACAGACTTGGCTGGTCACTAGCATTCCTAGGCTAGTCACTCACATGCCTAGCACAGCTAGCCTACCCACTGGATTGGCGATTTTTTTTTTTACTAGCCTATGTCTGAATTAACTTCTCATTTGCATGTTGCATTTGCATTTTGAGTCTGCAGTAGGCTATCAACAAGGCAGTCGTTCCATTCAAGTGAAGGATTTATGAAATCAGTAAGAAAGTTTCACCTAGTTTATAGCCTACTGGTCTTATTGAAGTGTCAATATTGCTATTGTTTTTTTTTAGCGTTTAGAAACGGTGCATTTTATTGTCTGTGACTGTGGCAAGATGAATTGGGGCGGAAATGCGTGAACCTATGGGTTGCCAACCTGACAGCTTTATTGTATTTAGTGTCATCATTAAGGCAAAATAACAGTATTTATGTTATTAATAAATATTATAATGCAGGTAATGAACTTCGGATGAAGCTTGAACTTTGACAACTCCATGAGAACATCGTCATGGAATTGATGCTTGACAATGCTTCATTGCATAATCAATCAAAATTCGTTAAACAAGCAGGCTAATTTGGCATTTTCTAAGGTGAGATGGAAGCCAGTGGTAGCTTATTCTCAGCTGTTGCAGGTGCTTTTAACAAAATTTAACCACATATATTTTGTAAAATAACAGCACTGTCAGGAATTACTGGGAACTCATGATGGTTAGTCCGAATAATATTGATCATACTATTGATCTATATAGCCTATTCCTTGATCACACTAAACACGCACGAGCATGTCTGTTTCGCCATCATATAAGCAATCCACCAAGGTGGAAAAGCAGGCTTTAAAGGGAATGGGATATGACATCTTGATTGGTTTATTGCATCATATGACCCAAGACACACCTATAATTAATGAAGAGTCAGAGGTTCATGAAGAGGTTCAGCCCATTTTCACGTTCCGCCGTGCTTAGCGCTCAAAAAACATGCCGTCAAAACACGCCCTGAATGCACTTTACGCCATGCGTTTAGACAAAGCTCTAAGATCGCCAAGATAGAGCCCTTTAACTTTGTTATATGGAAAAAAATATATATTTTTGTTGTTTTTTTTCTCTATTTTCCGCTCTCTTGTGAATTGCAGAAGTGCGACTTGCGGACCGTTTTACCAGCTCGTGTCACATATGTTGAGGACTAAGGACTAATAAAGGCAGTTTACTTTGTAGGCCTACCTCCACACACACTCTGGATGACAGTGAGGTATTTATCTGCTGGGTTTTGTGTGGTTGAGAGCCCAATAGCAGCTGTACAGGTGGGCAGCTACACGTCTGCTGCATGTCACTGACAGAGCTGATTTAGTTTGTGGAGTTGCCTCAGCAACAGTGCAGTGGGCTGACTGGTGGACAGCATTCTTCCCCTGAAAGAGGCTCTGCCCATTATTCCACAAGTTTCATTTCATACATTACCCAAACCATACACAAACACACACACACACACACGCCCACACAACCACACATACTCTCTCTCTCTCACTCACGCACAAAACAACCACAAACGCACACCCACACACACACACACACACACAGATGCACATGCAACCACACATACACACACACACATGCACAAACACACGCCCACACACACACACACACACACACACACACACGCACACACACACACACAGACACGTGCACGCAACCACACACACACACACACACACACACACTCTCTCTCTCTCTCTCTCTCGCTCGCACACACACATACACATCTTTCTTTACTTTAATATAGCGGCCTAATGTACTGAGATGTTTGAATGTGCTTGAAGAAAAAACATTGATAATTCAGAATATCTTCAACCTAGATTGTCTGAAGCCGAGATACAGCATTGGCATTTTAAGTTCTGCATCAATATCCAATCATTGTGGTTTAGAGTGCCTTTTGAATAAATTAAAGCACATTTAAAATGTAATGCATCCCTCTCTGGTATCCACTGAAATATTCAGTGTATACTAATAATTAAATAAATATGGTAAAGCGTATATAAAATGGCATTACTGGATCATTGTGCACCATATGAGCCAAATTCAGGATGAAATAATGCTGCAATTCATGAATTATCAAGCCAATTGGAATCAGTCATTTTAAATTCACTAATATGGGCAGAATTATGCGTGCTAGGAAGTATGTATGGACTGAAGTAACTATTGCTCCATTTTGGAAACATTCTTAGGTGTTTCATTGGTGTATACAAGATTTGCACATTTTCCTGAGTGTTTCCATCTATTTTTACACCAGTAGTTGAAAGGTTCTGTAGTTCAACACAGGACATAAGTCAGACCAACGTGTTTTCAGAAGACATGAAAAGTTGAATTTATGCGAAAAAACAACAACAAATGAGATAATAGCTTAGTCATATGAAGTCAGCTGAGCACGGTGGTGTGAAGCCACACTGAAACGGCTCTAAAGCAACCATTTACACCCAGAAGAAGTGCATATTACAGAAATGCATGCGTAATTAAAATAAATTGGATTTACATTATAATTAAAATGTTTATTTTGCTGAACACGGATACACTGACTGTATAATTCAGATATATGCACTCTCAGACAAAATACAATAGAAAATAGATTAGCCCACAAAATCATTATCATTGTGTTTCTGTGTTTTGTTTTCAGTTACAGCATAATTAATCATAAAAGGATTTGCTGCCGTGTTCTAACCCAATGAGTTTGTTCTCATACTATCATGCCTTACAGAAAACAAGAACTGTTAATCATTTGACCAACATACCTGATATTTTCACTCAAGTCTTACTATACCCTTCAATTCCACTGTACACGTTAAAGAAGAAGAAGAAGTATTTCAAGCCAATTATGGTACCCATAATTCCCTGCATTCATACTAGGCCCTGTGTGTTCCTCTCACCATCTCAAGAGAATGGGTGCTTGTGGTGGAAATTTTGGGTGCTTGTGGTGAATCGGGAAATGTTTTTAGTACATTGAGGAATGTTGCTGGACTCTATTGAACATTCAACATTATTTTTCTCCCAACATAAGGGGGAGTGTGTGCATTTTTTTCATGGCACACAACATTATTTAGAGTGATATGCAATAGATAAAATTTTACAGAACATCTACAATGCAAGGTTTTGAAATAATTATTGAATCCATTGTTAAAATTAAACAATAACTGGGTATAATTGTTGCACGAGTGGTGGGGTAACGAGACATATAGCATGATTCAAGTCAGAAGTCTAATGGAGTCAAATTCAGTAGCATGAATCAAACTGCCTACTACTGGTCTGGAGGAAACTTTATTCTGTGCCTTGTCATTTGGAAATGTCTACACATCAGTCACCTGTAATGGGGTGATTACTCAAATACTGTCCATTTAATGAGTGACATTAATCACCATTTCACCTGTTAGAATTATGTATATTACCCTTCAACATTATATACTTTATTGTTTTTTTACACAATATGCAAATTGTCTACACCAAACTACTCTAGATCAGATCATCAAAAACATCAAAATGGGGTTTCTCGTTAATGTAGCCTGTAAGAGCACCATCCCCGTTGCCCGAGACACAATGTCAGAGGTTTGAATCCGGCCGCATGTTTCTCCCTGTTTCTCGCTCCCACTCTTCCTGTCTCTCTACACTGTGCTGTCGAATAAAGATGAAAAGCACTAAAATACAACTTAACAAAAACATGAAAATGATTCCCAAAGAAAGATACTATTTCCCAGCTGTGCTGTTAAGAATTTATAGAAGCTCTCCATCACTGTCGACGGTACTATGGTGGCTGCCTCCCACTCTGCAAAGAACCTGGGGGCGGTTCTGGATGACCAGCTGGACTTCAAGGAGCACATCAGGTCAACAGCACGGTCCTACAGGTCCCTCCTGTACAACATCAGGAGGATTCGATCATACCTGACAACGTATTCCACCCAGCTGCTCGTTCAGATCAACGCAATCTCACACCTAGATTACTGCAACTCCCTTCTCGCAAGCCTACTAGTGTAAGGGGGGTTGGGTTCGGAGGACGAGACGCGACTGAGAGGGGATCAAAAAGATATCCACGAAACGAGGAAAATAGCGAAAGGAAACGGAAGAAAAACTCCCGACTAAAGGCCCGAAATAATAATAACCCCAAAATACGGCAAGGCTCGCAAACTTGAGCAGAAATAAAACAGATAGGGGAACAATAACGGCGTAAGCCGAAAATAATAGCAACCCAAGATAATAGGGCGAAGCTCACAGACTCGAGCAGAGAAATAGATAGGGAAAATAACTTGGCGAAAGCCAAATGATAACAACCCAGTAAAATGGGCGAGAGCTCACAGACTCGAGCAGAGGGAAAACAAAACCGAGGCAAAAAGAGACGGGAAGAAACCAAGGTACTGTCTAGAAACAAACAGGAGAGGAAAGCCAAGGAAGGGAATGAGTGAGAAGGGAAACAAAAACTCTAAAAGAAAAGAGAACTCCTATCTCACTAAGGCAGACCCCACGTGTACTTTTAGTAGAAGCAAAATAACAAGTGGTCGCCAATTCCTATACCGTCAATATCTGGCTTTGTGTATAGACAATGAAAACACAACAGCACCGGAAGCAGGAAGCACCGTGCTTAGCCAGCGGGGAACTCAACACAGGTGCGCCAGATAAGTACCTGGAGGTGGAAAAACCCCGCACGGAGGTGGAAAAAATGGGACAAGAGCACCCACACGTGGCTCCGAGAGGAAATGACCACAGAGATGGAAGGAAGACAGCCAAACCATGACAACTAGCCTGCGCCACTCTGCTCGCTGAGGTCACCAGGTTCCATGTCAAAGGTCTGGCCCTCGTCTACACTGCAGCCAACAGGACAATCCCTTCCTACCTATACGGGACATAATCCAGCACTAAACTCCAGCTCGACCACCCTGCTTTGCTCTCTCGCACTTCCTGCCCTCCGTGTCAACGGTTCTCGCTCGTCCCAACTGCTTCACCACCCTAGCTCCCCAAGTGGTGGAATGAACTTCCTTTTCTCTACAAACTTCTCAATCACTGCCTGCTTTCTGTCATAGTCTGAAGACTGACCCACTAATCTAGTACCATTTTCATATAGCACTTGTTTCTTGTTTTTTGCTTGTATCCGGTAGATTACTACTTTAACACTCATGTAACACTATCTTGTTTTATAATGTTGTTTATCATGTCTTACAGACTTAGCCATAGCTTACTGTGTGTACTAGACTCAATGTTCATGTCTATGGATAGCTGCTTGTTGTGATTGTTGAGTTCTACAAGTACATATTTTAGTCATAAGATATGTATTTATTTTTATTTGTTTGTCCAGATAATGTGCATATTCACAATAAAGGTTTTGTTTGCTTTCAAATTTCCTATGTACAGTAGTTACATAATAATATCTGCATTGGAATTCTGTACGTGGACTTGAATTATTCTCAGGAACATTAACAGAAGGCTGTGATTATTTTAGATCAGGGCTTTTCTGACTAAGTCCCAGGGACCCACTGTGTAAGCTTGGTTTGATAATTGCTACTTGAAATAAGCTGTTAATTGTTCTTAATTAGATACTTTTTAAAGTGACGGGCAAGGAAAATCCGTAATATGACCACATTATTTATGGCTATTAAGGTATGTATTGAGCACCAATAAAGCGCGAGGAATAAATTCCATTGCAATCTCGTTAAATTTCAGTCTATCTATATCTCTTTATTCCTGTATGCTGAAAAAAGGGTGGAGTCGAAAATGGGTCCATGGTGACGTAGACGTGAAACCTCAACCAATACATACCTTGATCTCATTACATAACTCCTCCCATAGTTTGAGGCGAATAAAACTGTCCTGGCCCACTAAGAAATCCTCTTTCGGAGCCAAACACTCATTTTGTTTGCCCTTGAGAATAGTTGTCCGCATTATCAGCATTTGGATTTGGAATAGTTAGTCAGCTAAAGTGTTTATTCTTTCCCCTCTCTCCTTATCCCTATACCAATTTTATCCCTATCCCAATCTATTTCATCTTTTTATCCATCCCTCTGTGGTGCTAGCTAGTAACATTAGCCTGCACAGCTCAACATCATGGAAACTAACTAATCACTCACACATCGTTTTTACTTGGTGCACTGCGCATTCGTCAGATAATATATCGAAAAGAGTAGATAGCTAAGATTTTGTGGCTGGTTAGACAAAATAACTACGAGAACCATGATCCACCTAAGTACTTAGTTTCGTTTGATTAGCAACCAAAATGAATGAATGGGCATTTAAATAAATAATAAATAAAAAAACTTGATAATGATTTGTGCGGAACGTGCATTTGGTGAAATGTCGCCTTGCAATTTAGCATGCGTTAAATAGAATAACGTTAGATCTAACGGTTGCAATACTCTGCTTAGCGTTTAAGTTAACTTACTTTGATTGCGAGCTTGCGTGCAATATTTATCTCCTGATAGCAGCCGCACTGTATTTTACTTAGAATTTTGCATGAATTCCCCACCGGGTTCAAACCTATGGTTCACACAGAACTGTGTAAGAACAGTTCTGTGGGTCAAACATGTAGGGCAGGATGACGTTGATGGCACTCGGGTTGAGGCCGTGGATTTAGACCACACCCCTACACTCCTGAGTCCTTTCAAGACTGAGTTTATTAGCTGACTTTGAGATGTATATTAATATAACTACTGACATTTTCTTGAAAAGATATTTGGTGGGTGTGTAGTGGATACATCCACTACACTCTCTGTGATATGTTGTGGTTATTTGAAGTTTTTAGAATCCCTTGTCCATCATTTTAAAAAAAATAGATATATGGTTGTCTGTGATTTCGGTCGTCAGGCAGTTACCAGGCTAGATAGTGACATTTCCTCGTTCTCTGTGTTTGGAGATTATATGCTAAATTCTAAAAACTAGAAAGTAATTAAGTGAACGAGGTAGCCTAGTTGTTAACGAACTTAACAGCAGGGAGGACTTGCCTCAAGAGGCAATAGATTTCCGTTCAATGGTTTGCCTTAGACAGGGCTGTGTGATAAACCAACATTGGGCTATTGCTTAGCCTATATTCCATGTCACTAAAATAAAATAATCAGGCTATCAATAAAATAAGTGCTTATGTCTCTAATTTTGTCTGAGTGGTAGACCTATTTAAATGAAAATGATTCTGTAGCCTAAGTTCTTAATTAAAAGACTGAGCATAATGGCACTGTGCCTATACTGACATGGATTATTATTATTTTATTTTTTTACAGCTGTGTGGATAGGCTAGCCTACTGTCAGAAGTCACTGTATTCGCACACCCTCTAAAAAGACAAATTTTTACATTTTCTCAATAACCACGAGCTTATTTAAATTGAAGAAATTAAAATGTTTTGTGTAGGCTAGGCTAAAACAGAAAAATCAGTGTCATAGAGGCTAACCACCTCATCTTACACCATTGAGATCTGGAAAGCTCCAGAGACTGTGCAAATAGCCTACCTACTACCTACCAAAGATGGTGGATTGTGTTGTAGGGTAGCCTATATGGTGTAACGTTATAATAAAATAAAAATATAATTTTTTAAAAATTGTGTAAATGTCCATTTGTTTTAATCTGTACTAGGCTATGTTGCTTCATGACTAGGCTAAATATAGATTATTACAATAGCCGAGGCACAGGTAAAATTCCCAAGGTTGATGGGCCTGTGAGTAGGGAGATCAGAGTTGGGGTCGTTTCCTCATTGGTTTCATTAAATAAAAAAAAGCTGTCATTCAAGTCTTTTACTACCATCTGCTGGGTAAAGATATGAATGACAGTCTACACTACATAGCCTATGCAGAATAGGCCTACACAGTTACATTTTATTTAATTAGCCTTGAGTCTATACACCATACAAAATCCACCGTTTTTGGTAGGTTGTAGGCTCAGGCTGTGTCTTGTTCTGATCACTGTATCAGGCTTTCTGTGGACTACGTTACCTTTGCTCTGCACATAGACTAAGGGTAAGGCTATCTAAAAGAAAACAACAATTAATAGAAATTGTGATGGAAATGCCCACGGTGAAAAGGATATCATATTTTTCAGGCATAGCCTGCCATGAATAGCTGGCTGGTTTTGACCACGGAAACCCGTAGTCTAGTTTCCACACCAGATTAACGAAAGCAGGCTAAACTGTTAAATTAATTTAGTCAACATTGGGCTGGCTATGGCTAGTCGTAACTTTTAGGCTACCTCGTTTCCTTTTTAATTCCTATGATTTAGCCTATAATCCCGAAACACAGAGAACTAGAAAATATCGCTATCTAGCCTGGTAACTGCCTGACAACCGAAATCACAGACAACCATTGAATCATATGTTCAGTGGTTTGAAGTTTGACCGGAACCCTCTAACTCCCCTTTCTTCGAGGCCCCGCCTTGATGGGCAGCTTTGACATTTTGCATGTTCAGTTTGGAGTTTTGGCAGGGTTTTTGTGTGAAACACACGGATGCAATGCCATTGCATTTGAATTATGTCATTGCTGCATAAGAATGAAAACGATATGTATTAAAATTGAATTGAATTGAATTTGTCATTTCCTTTTTGTCATGGATCATGCGATTACAATAAGAAATTGCCAACTGCAAATGTGGTTTTTCATTTTTATTTAAATTATGACAGGGTTGTGTCGTAGAGGGCGAGAAAAATAAATGTGAAATGGATTTGCATGAACATTTTCAAATTGTCAGATAAAGTGCGTACATTAACTTGCAAATGAAAAATGTCCTTTGCATTTTCATTTGAATTATGTCATGGTTTTTGCACACATCAAATGTAAACGAAATGCAATCGCCGATTTGCATTTTCATTTGAATTTTGGCGGGGATATGCTTCCATACAGGGGATCATTATCTTGGGGAAATTCAAAAGGCATAGCTGCGCATCATCACTGTTGCCATCTTTCAATCTCTTTTGGCGTGAGCATTATGATGTCACCAAAAATTATGAAAAAACATCCGCAGTAGGATACATCGATGTATCCTTCGCCAGAGGAGAGGAGAAGCCAAGTTTGAAGCCGCTTCGCTCGTCTCCTCCAATATTGGGACAGTGGAGGGAGGGAGGACATAAAGAGAGGAGGTGGTAGTGGAGGAAAGGAGGTTGCATTTTTCGAGTATTGGGATGCACCAATAGTCTCTTCATTAATTATAGGTGTGTCTTGGGTATAACACACAATGAACAATTGTGTAATGTCCCATTCCATTTAAAAGCCGCCTGCGTCCGCTGCTTGGTGGATTGCTAATGTTAAAGTACAGAATCAGAGCTACAGAAGGAGGTATCACTTGTTGAGAGTGAGTAAATATTTCTGGAGATATGACTGTTTGAACATTGGGCCTCATTCATGAAACGTGAGCAGAATTGCATGTAAATTGTTCATATTAGCAATTTTGTTTGTACTTTAGCATTCATCAAAGTTTTTGTATCTCAAATTTGTTCATACGTGCAAACAAAATTTACACCTGCTCAGGACCATGCATACTCCATCCATAAATTCAAAATGCCGTTAAATGTAGCTTCTGAATGTCAATTACACTGCCTGGCCAAAAAAAATTGCACACTAAAATATTTTGTTGGACCGCCTTTAGCTTTGATTACAGCGCGCATTCGTCGTGGCATTGTTTCGACAACCTTATGCAATGTCAGAACTTTTTTTTTCGTCCAGAGTTGCATTCATTTTTGGCCGAGATCTTGTATTGACCACGGGAGAGTCAAACCACTCCGTAAAGTCTTCTCCAGCACATTCAAAAGACTTTTAATGAGGTTAAGGTCAGGACTCTGGTGGCCAATTAATGTGTGAAAATGATTCCTCATGCTCCCTGAACCACTCTTTCACAATTTGAGCCCGATGAATCTTGGCATTGTCGTCCTGGAATATGCCCATTGATGGGATAACCTGGTCATTCAGTACATTCAGGTACTCAGCTGACTTCATTTTATTGCTGCATAATGTTGCTGAGCCTAGACCTGACCAATTGAAGCAACCCCAGGTCATAACACTGCCTCCAGAGGCTTGTACAGTGGGCAGTGGGTAATCGGTTGGAGAGAGATGGGAGTACTGTTGCCAACTTGGTGACTTTTCAGATCCCTTTAGTAACAGAATTTTTTTTTTTTTTTTTTAAAGAGTCTAGCAACTTTTTGAGCACACATAAGCTTCCATGGAAATCAGTCGCTAACACTGCTCGCTAGTTCGGTTTCATTTAAAATGAAACTAAATGCACTGTCTAAAACACTGCAGACCCACAGCTGCCATTTAAATGTGTGATTTTGGTAGCCTGCCATGTTCAGTGTTTGAGTCTCATACCTGATGTGTGAAACTGAAACAGAGCTCTGTAAAACTTAGCCAATGCCATTTCTAGAAGGATGAAGTAACATATATAATGCGCAATGACAAGGAGTACAGTCAGCACTATAAAGGTTATATAATTATTAAATCAAATAAAAAATACTTTCACACATGGAAATGTATGATTATGAAAAACTGTCCAAGTCAGTGCATTTAGCATTAGCTTAACTAGGCTGACCAGAGGTAATTTAGTCTTTTCCTGGAGATGGCTTATTTTTGGGACCGAAAATATCTATCCAGGTGGGAGTTCCTAAAATGGGTTTGGCTCGTTTTTTTGGTTTTGACTATATATGAACAAACCAATGGCTTACTATTATGTTCTTTAACTTTATTTTTCCCACGGGGGACTTTATATTCAGGGATGGACATAGCTGACATGAAGAAAAACTGACAATTCGTTTTCCAGATCATAGGTTTACCTTAAGCACACATCTTGTGTAGGCAAATAGAGATCACCGTCAAATTTGTATTTAACCAGACGGTAGACAAACTATGATGTATTGGCTTGAAATTAACATTTTCAAACCAATTTGAAAATGTTTTTTATTTCCCCCCCCCCCCCCCAACTTACAAAAAAAAAAAAATTTTAATTAGTTTTATTGTTGTCCCCACTCCGCTATCTTACAAACAGGATAGTAGTAGTCACCCATATCCTATGGTGCTTGCTAGTTAGTTTCCTTCAGTGCGTGTTATTTTGTTTTCGCTTAGTTCGATATTTCTTCTCGATTTCTTACTGAATCAGTTCGAGATTCCCTTGACTCAGTAGTTGATTGTAGGGCTATGTGGATCAGCTGTTGATCAGTGTCTTGGAGACTGGCTGCTAAATTAATCATTAAGAGCAGCTGTTGTGCATTCTTCTCTTGTCCAATCAGAATGTGATATCACTTCCTGTTGGAATTGAAAGAGGCAGGACATATCTCCATTTGTTTCTGATCTTACTATCTTTTGCTACACTCCTCATGGCAACAGCCTCTTTTAGCTAGAAATTATATTAGTCTTTTACGGCATTCATTGCAGATTTTATTTGATGTAGTTATCAATGGAAGAGTATTGCCAAACCTAGGTATTTTCAGTGTGTTGTATTTTTTTTTTTTTATTTCAACAAAAAAAAAAACACCTTTGCTGGGTCATCCTGCTCTAGGGTGACTAGCAGAGCTAGTGTAAATGATCACCTAGTCTTCCAAGCTTTGTTTTATGTTTTTAAAAAAATATATAAAGTTCTCCTAGCTATGCAATTCCTTTTGTCAATTGATGTTGAATAGAGAAAAATAATTGTAAATCATAGGGTGTGTGGGGGGTTGGGGGGACTTAAAAAATAAAAAAATAAAAATAATAATAAAAAATGTAGTTTCCTCCTAAACTGAAGAGGAATTTGTGGTTGGAACTGGTGCTGATTCCTTCCTGATGAGCTTGGGTTTGGGAAAAGGGTACTGCCACAGGGTAGTCCAGCCTGCTAGCTAGTTAATGATTTATTTCCCCATTATTTTCTGTTGACTGTTTATCACCATGTCCATTAGCTCTCGTTGCTGAGTTGGGTGCATCTAATCCAGGGGTGGGCAACTCCAGTCCTGGGGGGCCGGTGTGTATGCCGGTTTTTGCTTCCATCAGTTACCAATTACCAATTAATTAATACTGTGGTGCAGGACGCACATCTCCTCGGTTGTGCAGACAAAAAATGGCTGCTGTTGGCAATGACACGGGCTAATTGACATCACTCAATCACCATGGGGTCACATGGCATGAGAACACTTTGTTAATAGCATTCCATGTTACTGCAGCCCAATGCACAATGACAGTTAATTCTGTCTGTGTGACGTAAGGATTGCTCATCTCTCGTTACCAGAAGAATGCATGCCTGTTCACTCATCATGTCAGATTAAATGCTTTTAGGCTTGAGTTTTATGTAGCACCAAGCATTATTTTCTCCTGCAAATGTGGAATGTGATTGGCGTCTTGGAATAAGAGAGGCTTATCCTGATATCCACATTTTTGGTATTTCCATAAAATGTAATTCTAAATTTGATTAGGTCCTGTTACATTGATACTGTCAGCTTATATTTTATTAAATTTTCAGGAGATTGATAAGTGGTATGTCTGTCACTGACTAATTACGAGCCTCTTGATTCACCTCAGTCTTTAATTTGAGTTAAAACATTTACCTCAGTGTACTTGTTTGCAATATAGCACAATAAGTGTAATATTAATATGGGACTTTTATTTGTGGCATAGCTATTAAAGGGTAAATAATAAGAGGGCAAATAATGACTCAAGACAGGAAGAGCATAATAAAGAAAAATGAACTGGGGCCCCTTTCCCAAAAGGATCTTGGATAAAGATCATGTTAGGCCATTTTGTTTTTACATTACTTTCCTTGTTTGTTTTTTGTCATTTGTTTTGTCTTTCTCCATCTATTTTTATTATCTTTTTTTATGTAATGTCAGTAAAATGTAATCATTTTAATCATAAAATGAATGAAGTACACAAACCAAACACTCTAAGATGCTTTTGGGAAATGGGGCCCAGCTTTTTAAAATTCTGGGATTACAATTGTGGTTGGAATGAAAACCAGCATACACAGAGGTCAACAGGACTGAGTTTGAGAACCACTGTTCTAAATCACATATTTAGGAGAACTCAATGGGAATAGGCATAGTTTTAATGACAGCAGAGTCCATATTTGATACCCCAGATGTAAAAAGATGCTGTGGCCTTTGTAATGTTAAACTCTGGGAGCCCTGGGTTGTCTTGGGGTGCGTTCCAATACTTGAAAAATGTATCAACCTTTCGTCCCAACTTATCTCCTCTGTGCCCCGGATATATTTGTGGCCTAGCTCCCTCCCCTCAATGTCCCAATATTGGAGGAGACTAGTGCAGTGGCTTTAAACTTGGCTCCTCATCTTCTCCCGGTGAAGGATACAACGATGTATCCTACCGTGGAAGTCTTTTCACACATCTGGATGACATCATCGTGCTCATGCCCATGGAGATTGAAAGAACGTTCCACAGAATCTCAGACTATTCAATCTTGAATTTCCAATATATTCAACCTAAATTGTGTGCTTCAGTTGGTTACTTATCACACATAGCATCCCACCGAAGGCAAGATTGCCTAAAATGAATAACAAAATGGCAGTTCATTTTTGTGGCTCATATCCTACAACTTTGGCAATTTAAGACTGGGAAGCAGCATTATTTGGTGTGCATGAATGTTGCTTAAATTAACATGACCCTAAACATACACATGACAGCTACCATTTCAGTATGTGAATATGCATGAATTGATTTATTCAAAACCAACCATTTCCAAAGGACATCTTTATTACCAACACATTTGATTTCAGATGTTACAGTGGGAAATAATTGTTTGTCAGTGTGAACACTGCCATAATATGAACATTGGGATAAAATAACTCATATGACGCAACAAATTTGTTTCACTAATCTACAGAACTGTTTCTGAATTGGCTAGATACCGTATATGAGGTGAATTAGTGTATGTTCAAACATCGGACACATTGGGATTCTGGAATTACAGTAAATGTTTGCGTATACTATAAGAGGTTTCCTTTATCTAATGTTGCTGAGTAGTGAACCGCAATGTTGGGTACATGTTTGTATACTGTACATGCAACTACTACTTGAAACTTACAACATATTTTGCAGCGTTAAATGGGCTGACCATGTGTAAGATCTGTGATTGGCTACGGGACTATTTGTGGGCTCGGCATCAGTCAGTTATGATGGGGCAACTTCCCTGGAAAAAGGAAAATAATCAATTTCCAATTTGCTGACCGATAAGACATGAAGTAAAATCACACAAATTTAAGTGCTGTTATGATTCATGTGACGTCACGTGGCGCTGTAATGGCGACGTTGTCAAGCTGTCATGTTCGTGTTTGTTAATTTGAATGTATTTTGTTGTGTCTGGCTTTTGTCTTTTGTTTTTTTTCATGCGCTGTGTGTCTGTTGTGGTACGGAAGCGGGCTATTTTTCAGGGCACTCCTGATGCTTGATTTGATAATATCGACGAATTGTCTAGTTGGAATAATTGTGTTTGTGGTCGTCACCATGGAGACGCATTCGCAACATATGCTTGGGAATGTCCGTTGGATCTGCAGCAACAGTTTACCATCGCTCTTAACCGGAGTTGAAGATGTCGGGACTGATCCGGGAGTGCAGGCAATCTCCAAGGCAACCAGGGAAGGGAAGGAGAAGATAATGCGGGGGAGGAGCGAGGCGACGAGTGGGAAGGTTGACGCAGTTCGGTGCTCCGTGTTGACAGTGTACAGAGACCGCAACACTGCGTGTATGGAGGAAAGTCGTGGAGGCGGAGTTTGTGTGTTGGACTGCTTAATGACACTGGACATCTCGGGACAGCGGGGGCTATTTTTAATCATGGCTGTATTCCAATTTAATTCACTTAATTAGTTTGATTAATACAATGATTCTATTGAATGTCTTTATTTGATATGTTTGTTTGTGTGTTGTGGGTCTGCCCCACTGTCTATCTTTTTTGTTGATGCTGGTGGCTACAACTGAAGTTCCCTAAAGGGAAAATGAAAGTTATTCTAT
This sequence comes from Synaphobranchus kaupii, assembly GCA_029718625.1. NCBI lineage: Eukaryota > Metazoa > Chordata > Actinopteri > Anguilliformes > Synaphobranchidae > Synaphobranchus > Synaphobranchus kaupii. The sequence continues at coordinate 64,745,280 of CM056380.1, forward strand.
TCTATTGGCATTGTAGAATGCTGAGTACTAAGATTCCTCAATTTGGCCAATTTTGAAGGGAGCATCATATTTATTATTTTCCAGGTAGGATGTCCCATAAATCTGCAAAATTGCAACAACCTTGCTTATGTTAATTTACATTAAAACCACAGCAGGTGGTATTGCTGCTTTGATCAAACTGGGATACCAGGAAGTGTTTTACAAGTGTAGTGAATCAACCATGTCATCCATCAACCATGTTTTGCCTAAAGCAAGAATACCTTGGCCAGACAATTGTGAATATAAGTGGGCTCAGCTGATCAATACATAAATAAATAAATGTTTCTCAAAGTAATTTAGATTTACTGAGCAAAGTAGCTTCCTATTTGTATTCTCTCCATTTGGTGTGAACATTAACTTGAGTACTCTGCACAAATGCATAGTGACATAGGTGCTACCTTCATAGTCTGTTCCATTTGCAAGAGATTTGCCTTCATGCCTATGAAAACTTGTCACCAAGGGCTTTTGAAATGTTCAGTATGACTAAATTTAGTGTGAGCATGTGAGAGCTGGAAAATGAGTTTGAACATTCGCAAGTTTAGATTTAAACCATTTCAAATTTGTCACCATGGTGATTTTTCATGCTTATGAAAAGGAGGGGGAGGACATGATAAATGAAGGCCTTTAAATCCATCAGATTCACAAGATTCATTATACAGGAATAATCTCTTACTGAATGGCTTTACTTTATTCTTATAATTGTTACGATGTCACAGACCTGTTCACTGGCCCTTAATGTTCAGAAACTAGAAATATGGTGCCTGCAAAAAATTAAGGAGTTAACATTTGCAAGGAAGCTCTAGGGTCACATAAAAAAACCTGCTTTGAAATGTCAGACTGCTCTTAAGCTATTACCATTTCCCAAAGTGGAGAGACTTTTAAAAAAACAGCAGGAGACATAAAAAATTAATCTAGCAGACTGTCTAACAGAAGGCAACTAGAGATTTACAATGCATATTGTTGTGAAAAGTAGTGTATTAAAATGACCATATTTTTAAAAATCAATTTGCTGATGACTCTGCAGAAGTGTATCAGACCCCCAGCTGGTAAAAATTGTATCTTCTGCCCTTTTGTGCCCCTGATTCAGCTGGGACTAGAGGGTTAATGGGGTCAAACTGCCAGGGCACTATCTGCTGGGATGAGCTTTATTGAGGAAAACCCCATCACATGCAAACAAGTGAACACACACCAGCCGGAACACATGGATCCCTGTACACACAGATCTGAACACCAACCACTAAATACATACTCATCACCAACAACTGAATTACACATACTCATCACATACAAAGAAACAGAAGAATATAAGGGACACTTGGGGATTGGGGAAATTGGCAAATCCAAGTTTAACCAATATAGTGCAGAGTATGCCCTTTCAGTTGTAGTACATACTGAATGTCATTCTAAACCTAAAGTCATTTTGTGGTTTCTCACAAGCTGCCTATATAAACATAAAAAGAAGAATTGCATGCTAGTTTCAATGAAACTGGCTGCTAGCTACACTTCAAAAAGCATAATTTGTACTATTTGTAAACCTTCAGCACCCATACTGCAGTGCAGCTTCAATTGATTTCCAGATGAGTGTGCTGTGAAGTGTTTGCTGTACAAGATGAGCCATTGTAATTCTGAAATGTGACAGACTGGAAGAAGACATAGATGGCTATTTCCATAGCTCTACAAGTGTGGTGCAAGTGAAGTTATATATCAAAAGGTGACCAAAAATTATATTGGGTTTTATCTGGTTATTGTAGATGTGCAGTACTTGAACACATACATATACAATACATACACACATGCCAATATACTTGATAGTTCAGAAATGGTTTGTAAATCGTAGATTGTGGACAATAAACTTCGGTAAAATTTTATAGATTATGATGGTTTATGTAAGTTATGTAAAATGGTTTTATGCTATTTGTAATTTAATGGGACCAGGCAATCCACCACCTTGCCTTAGGGAATTAAAAATTAAACCCATTTAATGATTGAGGTTTATTTTGGCTGTTTATAGTTATTGAATGTCAAATCGAAGAGTGAGCAATAAACAATTCTGATCCTATTCAAAGTAATATTAGGAGACCTGCAATGATCCTGTTTTTGACCTTGTCTGATGACCTATTTATGCAACAACTGGTCAATGAAAATATTTTTTTTCTTGGAGGCTCTCTGAAGGCTACAGGGGTCCTAAGGAAATGAGAGTTCTCTTCCAAGCCTGATCTTTTTCACATTTGTACATATGAGCGAAGGGGTGAGTGTTTCCAGGATGCACAAGCATATTAGCCCTAATGGACAGAATCTGGTGCTGTCACCATTGGACCATGGACTGATCATTTTAATGCTCCCCCACCCCCGCGCATCCCAATTTGGAATGCTCATTCTAGTTCACCAGCTGCAACCTCTGCTGATAGTCTGATGTACGCCACGGACACGCGTGCACTCCCCACCGAAACGTGACGTCAGGCTGTAGCTTTTCGGACGGCACAATCCACAAGTGAACTATAGCAGACATGAGTCCGAACTGGCACGGTCCATGTCCCATATGCAATCGTTTCTTAAGAATGCCTGTCATCTGGTTGTGGTCAAGCAGGTCCACCCCTGCCCACCCTCCACACAACTTGAGATCAGAAAATGTGGAACATTCTGAACAAGAGCTGTCCTCATCATATACTCAGATTTTTTTGCCATCTGTGTTGAATTTGAATTTGGCAAATGAACGCTTCCCTATTCAAACCTTTTAGTACACATGTATTGTAGCCTTTAGCATTATTTGAAGGGGGGCTTGTTTGCAGGCAAAGTTTTGATGCATGGCAAATTTGTCCATGCTGACTTCCATTGTATGACACCCATAAGAAACAATTTGTGGGATTATCACAGTCATTATAAAATACATTTGAATGATTTCCCTTCTGATAAACAGCACATACTGTGCTTTTAGCCAGTGGGTGGAAAAGTCATTAAGCACAAATGTACAACAGCTGTGGAGCAAATTGTAAAATGGTGGAAGTAAAATAATTTGATAGTACTATGAGTGAGTGAGCTATGAAGAGAGAACAAGCATGGACAACCGCCAATTTCAAGAGGCACTGTGCCATCCACTGAAATGCACCATAGCCAGTGTGTGACTGTAAGGGCCAGTAAGCATGCCATTAAATTGTCCCAAAAATACAATTTATATTGTTTCCATTATTTTCCTGGTATTAAATATCTATGGAGCTTGAGAAATGGACAGAATGCACCTTTAATGATGTTGTATTTTATCCTGGCATGTTGGGCAGCTGACCAGTTGTTTGTCTTTGGGAAGTTAATTCAGTGGTTGAAGTCACCCAGAATGAAGATTAGAGTTGGGATGTCTGCTTTCCAATTCTGAAATCTGTCTCACCAACAAGCATTCAGTTTTGCCAGCTTCAGCCTGGGGTGGTAGCCTATGTAGATTGCAGCCAGAATTATGGAAGAAAATTATGGGCGAGTAGAGCAAAACCTTTATGGCAGTTACTTCTGCACGTACAAGGCACAGTTTGTGAACGGTGCCTCCTTTTGATTTGCTGCTTAGTGTTAGATTGCGGTCAGCCCAAATTGGTTGGCAATCCTGCTATTCCACTGCACCATCCAGCATTGTGGATGATGGCCAAGGTTCACAGAAAAACATGATAAATATATCTGGAAAAATCCTTGAGTCCTGTACAGTAGTTGAAACTCATCCATTCTGTTGCTGAGTGTAAACGTTGAAGAAATGCATACCGGGGAGAGCCACTCAGAAAACCCTGTGTCCTCCAGTGATGGAGCACAGCGGCCTGCTTTCCGTCGCTCCGTAGCCTAGGACCACACTGAACCGTGGGAGAGGAGTTATCTCCAGATGCTAAGGGTGCATCCCAATTAATACTCGAAAAATGCACCCTCCTTTCCTCCACTACCACCTCCTCTCCTCCGTGCCTCAGAAGTGGATCTTTGTGTCCTAATCTAATGTAGCTGATTTCATATTAATTGCATATCAATTGTTAAATGTGAATGAACGTATCAACGCGAACCACAATGTCAGGTATATTGTATTATTATACATGCAAATATTTGTACTAGAAACGTACAGACAGTTTTGCATACTTCCGGGTAGGAGAGGAGTGGAGGAAAGGAGGTGGGGAGTGAAGAATATTGGGACGCACCCTAAGACTCTGAGCAAAAATGTCTTCAGGGCAGCTCAAATTGAGGATTATACCCTGCAGGCATGTTATCCCTGATAGTCAGAAGCACATTCCGACTGATAAAGAGATACAATCCACATAAACCGTAAGAACTGACTACAAAAGTAAAGAAGAAAGGGGCACCATACACTGTGGCAGCCTGGCTTAGATACATTTTACAGCATATTAGTTACAGCATTTACTGTTGACAGGGCATCATGGTGCACAATGAATTTACCTGGACATTACATGGCATCGTTTGACACTTGCCTAGTGTTAGTGATGCACCTGAAGGTTCTTTTTTTTTTGTGCTACCAGGAAAATAATATGAGAAACAGATCATAATTACCTTGAGTGGCAGATGTATGGAATGAGATTTTGAATATATAGCTGATGAAGTTGCTAATCTGTGCATGTGTGGTTTTAAATATATCATTACACTATAGTTATCCCACATGGCCGTTAGATAACACTTTCTGACTGTGATGGAATGGGAGACCATGGTTCAATTCCTGTTGTGAGATCTGCACTCGAGACAATTGCTACATTGGTGTTTACGGTGATGCACCCACTTGGGTCAGGGCAGCTCGGCTGAAACGGGATTGAATTGCAGTGATTATACTTTTCACATGAGTATTAAAATGGGTTTTTTGAGGCTGCCACTCTGAAAGTGTCTGTGCTTGCTTGGTTCCCTCTCGTGAGATGACCCCAGAGTCTTAGCCCTCTCCCTGGCTCTCCATTCCATTTGGAGTTCTGGGGTGCATCCCAATACTCGAAAAATGCGCCCTCCTTTGCTCCACTACCACCTCCTCTCCGGATCTTTGTGTTTTAATCTAATGTTGCTGATTGCATCTTAATTGCATATTAATGGTTAAATATTAATTAATTTCTCGACGCAAACCGCAATTTCAAGTACATTGTATACTGTACATGTAAATAATTGTACTCAAAACGTTCCGGTAGTTGTGCATACTTCCGGGTAGGAGAGGAGTGGTAGTGGGGGAGTGGATGAAGGGAGGTGGGGAGTGAAGAATATTGGGACGCATCCCTGCTGTCACACCCACATTCAATCAATCAATCTTTATTTGTATAGCTCATTTCGTACAATTGAATGCAATGCAATGTGCTTTACATTATTAAACGTCAATCAATAATAAAATCAATAATCAATATACTGTAAGTCCATAAAAACAATAAATCAAAAATAAATAAAAGCTATAAAAACAATATACTACTTTGCTGCGCATTTGTTTGTCGCTATTCTGCTTCATGCTTGTGCGTTTGTCATGAAGTCCTATTTTCCTTCACTCGTATCTGTTTGTTTTGTCACAATGCGTTATCCAACAACGCATCAGTCATTAGCTGTCCCTTTGGGTGACTCTGTTTGACTTCATTTGTTGTAGCGTACATAACTTATTCTAAATGCACAAGACACCCACTCAAATAAATAAAAATATTACACTAGCAAGCTACCGAGCTTTATGTAGCTAGCTATATTGTTATAAAACTATGGAAAAGGTGGTTAATGTTTTGGAGTTTTTGAATCTTCAAGCAGCATGACAAAATATTATCCTGGCTCGTGAAATTCAAATATAACCTTGTACCTACACAATTTGTACGCATAGTAATTTATTATTTCGGTACAAAATCAATCTGAAAATCAATTGTCAATTGTACTGAATGGTTTACTGAGCAAATGAACACCATCAGTAACATGGGCCAATGCACACATGACTCTGCTTTTACTTCTTATGCATTCATTAATTTGGTCCTTAATTATTATTATTTTCAATCAGAGAACATTAGATTGGGGAATCTCCTGTCCAGCGTCCCTAATTATGATTTTTGTTGGGCAATGTCTCTCTACCCCTGGAGCCAACACAACACAACACAATACAATTAACTCTCCTGCAACAACTGTAGAAATATGTATTTTTCGATCAGTGTCCGGAACAGGAGTAGTACAAATCGGTCTGATCGAGGACCATCACAACCATTCCGAGTGAAAGGTACTTATTAATACTGAGATCAGTATTGATCACGTGATCAGAGGTCCCATACCTGATGCCTACTTTCTTGGTTTTCTGTAGTATCTGTTGTGTTCACACCATTAGCTGCGACCAGAGGGCAAGATACTAGCAGCTGCCCTTCTTTATTCTCACAATTGCATCACAGCATTGGACAGCATTGGGGTTGGTTTTACCCTAATCTTCTCAGTAGAGCAATAAAAGGGTGTGAGTGGGATGTCATTGTGTGATAGCAGGGAGCTGCTGAGATTCCATTCAGTCATGTGTGTCATGTGGTGCATGCTGGGATTTATAGTCCATAGAGGGGGGGAATAAAGTAATACATATTCTACGTCCTGTCAGTGTTCTTCATGGAGGGTGATTGTGCCAACCCCTGCTCAAGAAGACATTAATTTTAGATTGAGTAATGTTCATTTAATTTGTATTTAATTATGAACACTTATCATCTTTGAATAAAATAAATTAATTTAAAAAATATATTGAAATACTGTATTACATTACCGCTTGCTTACCAACTTGGCATGGTTTGTAATAAACATGAATATTAATCAAATCATAATTGGAGTGCATTGTAGCATAGATAATTTATTATCTTAAGTATTAATCTCTACATCTTTTAATGGTGCTTAGATTTTGTGTTGAGTGACACTAATGCAAAGCAACATGCCTAAATACCAATGGGTTTGTACTATTTTTTTTATTTTTTTTAAAGAACGCTACGCTGTGCAGAACCGAGGAGCATTTTAAATCTTAATGAATGCAATGATGCATGTCGGTTTACATTTTTGTTTTGCTCTGAGCGGATTTTGAGAGTTCATGAATAAAATAAAATCTCGTTTCGTTCCATATTTGCATTTAAATTAGTAATTGCTCCCATGCTCCATAACTACACCTTTAAGTCCAGACATTAAGGGAAATTCAAAAAACCCTGTGCCAAATCACAAATTTATTTTATAAAGATGCATTCCAAATAATGTTAATACTGTCCCTTTATATAACTGGATAGCTTGTACAAAAACTCAAAACCATATAGCTCAGATGCATAACATTTGCTCACTATGTGTATGTGTATATCTCTTATAAATAATGAATTTCAGTGGTCCTCAGAATTTAATATACAACCCAAAAGATCAATAGAGGTTCTTTAATCATTTTGATGAAATAGCAATAGCATGGGTTGGGTCTTAAATAGCATGTGAATGCTGCATATTTTATCATACCAGCTGCCACAGCACTTTGCAGACTCCTGTAGTTTTAGCTCAGCTGATCACCAGAACACACATTTTTAACCAACTAAATCCTAAACGTGCTGTGGTAATGGGCAAAAATGCTTGCTGTGTTACAACCTCATTGGTTGGAGTGTAAAATGAAATGGTATCACTCTGAATTTGGTACCCCGGGTTTTGCTGTATAACCAGAGTAACTGGCCATTTGGTCATTCTTCACATCCAGTGGCGTAGAGTATGATACTTTCTACTTTCACCTCAGAGTGAAAAGTAGTGTGTATGTACAGGTATAGTCGATGGATATTCTGCTGTTGGCTATATACAGTCAAGCAGCTGCATTCTTAACTTTTATTGTACGTATCTGTTTATACCTTGAGGTCCTGTTTTTCTCAGCCTAGAAACTTCTCCAGTGACATAATGGGCCAAAATATTTTACTGATCATTTTTCTTGCTGTTGTTCCTCACTAACCTCCTTTACCTTTGAGTAACAAACTACACATCCACATTGGCACATTTTACTTGTTGTTAAATTAAATATCAATTTAGACACAATCATGTTTCTGCCCCCCTTTTCAGAATGGGTTTACTTGAGTTCACAACCTTTATTTCTTCTGTAAATTTCATTCCATCTGTTTTGTATTAAAAGCTAAATGCAGTATTAATGGTCTGGTCATTTTAGTGTGGGTGTTTAATACTGCATATCATGTCATACCCACAGAAAACCATTTAACATTTGTTGGGGCCTTGATACTTTGCAATAGGAAAGTTTAATGTTACAATGGCTGAACAGCCAGGTGAATAACCCTAAGGTCCCCTAAGAATAAAACTAGATGTTGGTTCAATACTGATGTTGGTGGGTTAAATCAAATTTATTTTGTGTAATTGGTTGTGTAGCTTGAGGATTAATAGGCAGCACAGTATTACACCACAGTAATGATGGGCCCTGTTGAGATTTAGCTGTGTTGGTAAGCATTTCTGTACACTTTCACTATAAACACATTTCTGAAATTGGGAATATGTGCACAGGTAAACGGTGCAATTGAAATAATGCCTACAAAATATTATTAAAAATAATATTACAAGTCATGATTTAATTAGTTGGTCTAGCTACAGTAGCTCTAATAACTATAAGTGTTGTTCACCAACGTTGTTCAGCAGACTTTGCTCAGTCTTCCTAAAACTACTGTAACCATAGCCTGCTACCTTGGACAGTAGGCCTATAGCCACTGCTTTGGGACATTTGTCTGTGTGGGCTTCCAAATAGCATATACATGTCCTGTGGTGAAATTATTTATTTAGAGTAGCTTGACACATTTTGGTGAAACAACTGGACATTAATTCTGCTGAAGTGATGCTTAATGAGGCTTAAACAGCGACATTGTAGAAGATTCATCTCAAATGTCAGATTTTTTCTTAAATGTGTTTCACTCATTTTGTCATTTAAAAATGCAATATGAATGGACAAGCTTTCTTTCCCAATATATCAATATAATAAGCTTCCAGGTACAAACAATTATGAGTGCACAGACAAAGGCACATAGATTGTGTGTGTGTGTGTGTGTGTGTGGGGGGGGGGGGGGTGTGGGGGTGTGTGTGGGGGTGTGGGTGTGGGTGTGGGACCTCCGGCTCTTCACTATGCCAATATTATATGTTGAGGTTTTAAAGTCATCTTGGTGTATATTCAGAATGGGTAGACTTATAGAAAAAGCAAACTGTTATTGGCAAGCTAGTTCTAAGCCATCATACATTTCAGTCACCTTGTAGCTATTGTCAAACTGCTTGCTAATGTTAGCTTTGTGACTGTCAGCAATAGTTAATTTAGATTATGTCCCCAGAGAAAAACACAAAAAAAAAAAGCTGCAATTTTAATGCAGACAAGGTAGCTGTCTTCCACACTAGATATTCAGTATGAGAATATACATTGAGTGTTCCCAATCTTGACCTCTTTAAACATGGTTGTGTTACAAAGCATAAAAAGTTAAGGTTCTGAAGTCATTACTATTGAATCGCGACTATTGAAAATGACAGAATCCTTTGTGTTAACAAAGATGGTGACCGGAGCGCCACGGTAAAAGCAGCGACTTTCAGTCTGAGCAGTTGCGCTCCGAGGATCGAGGGTTCGATCTCCGGTCCTGCCAGATCCGGTGCCTTGAGGGAGCGGCGATTGGCGTCGCATACAAGCGGCCTTGGGCGAGCTGGAATCACGGTCAGGAGCTTGAGTCGTCGTACCCTGAAGAGGGCGTGGCGGCGTCTTTCCTACTACCGGCTGAGGGGTTGTAGCGGCAAATTCTCAAGTGGTTGCTACACAAGGAGTTGAATTATATCGGGTACAATTGGCTACCAAATTGGGAGAAAATGGGTAAAAATCTGAAACTTATTATTTATTTTTTGTTATTTATTTATTTTATTTTTTATTTTTAAAGTTGGTGACAGGGCATAGGGACAAAAACTGGGAAGCTGCAGTGATCACAGAAATCAGACCCATGCAAACGAATAAACGCTAATGAGGTCTTTCCTAATCAAGGCTCTCACACTTTAATTAGATTGATTTGCTCGTTGCGATTTCCATCTCTCCAAGTCACGGCTTGTTCCTGAGGCGACACTCTGAAAATCACCTCTAAAGCAAACATCAGGGGAATGACAGACTGCTGCAGAAAGAGGATCAGAGAACACTATTCAGGGGAGTCAAAAGAAAATTCTGTGACTTTCATTAGCATGACATTGGTGATTAAAGTCAACAAAACGTAGCTTCACATTGTTTTGGGGCTAGCTACGTACATGTGATTCTGCTACTCCAATGTGAAATGGGTTCTGAACACTCAAGGCTGGTGGGATCTGAGATCCCTTTGACCCTTTGGGCATTTGAGAATGAGATGGGTATTATTCCCCATATCCTTTTGAAACACACACACACACACACACACACACACACACACACCACACACCACATACCCCTGATGCTGAATTCTAACAGTCACACCTGTGAAACATGCCTCTAGTTGCTTGCAGCTGGGTTTCTCTAACAATTTGCCTGGCAATGTCAGTCACTGCACTTTTGCCAAATCTCACACATTGGGATTTTCAAAACTTGAGCACTATAAGAGAACCATTACCACTAATTATCCATGAACGCACTTTAGCCTCTACATTTCCCTGCCCTGGTTTTGGTATTTGTGAGGCCTTCGGAAAGGTGCAGCTAATCACAGTTGGATAAAAATCAAGTTACAATATCGTAGTGACAGTCAGATACTATTAAACTATTTTACTTATTTTGTTTAGGATATATACCATCTATAAAACACATTATACATGCATATATATATAATTGCATGAAAATACTGCAAAAGAAATGTGTATGATCATGTTCCACCCATTTTAAGACTCTCACCCATCTCAATAGGGGAGGCAGGGTGGGGAGTCATTTCAGATTGGTGATCAAGTCAGATTAATTAGGAGAAGGCTGCAAATGTACCGGTGGCCAGACGGGACCATTAAATTAATAATAACCCATAAATCCCGAGAGCTACAGTCACAGTTAAGGTACTCGCAATGATGTGACATAAATATGGAGTCACTGATGGACGCAGGTAAATGTGAGGTAATATTAAAAATGCAGTGTTGATTCAGGCAGTAACCACAGAAACACAAAGCAGGTGATTAAACAGATGCTGCTTATGTCGCTTAATATCCTTGTAATGCAATTTTCTGCCACTGTAAGTTGAATTACTCAGAACAGGGATCTGGCTTCATGTAGATAACAGCAGCTGGGTGTTCTTGCCAGAGGGCTGGTCGCTGTCTTCACACCACCAGACCAGACGCGAGCTTCATTCTGCAAACCCATGAATCTAAAGGCCTGCTTGCTCAGGGATGGCAACCCACAACACATTCTAAACTCTCTTATAACTGTAAATAATTCCCTTAGAGAATATATTTATTTTTAAGGTGAGCTGTCTGCATGCAATTGCTCCTAACTGTTCTGCCATTAAAAGTCATCATCAGCAGGAAACATATGTTTGGGGCTTCGGCACTGGTTTTCTTACTGCCAATGGAGAAGAAAAAAACAAACAAACAAAAGACTGCCTCTGGCTGTTTCCATCTCTCTTTGCCTTCAGGTGCACACTGAATATTTTAGAATGAGACCTGCAGGGGCTGCTGGGTAGCACATCCCATTAAGGCACTCATGTGGGGCCCAAGAACGAAGTGTGTGACTGTCTCCCACGGTCCCACTAAGTACATTGACAGTAGGGAATAGTCTACAGAACATGTATGTACACTTAGTACAACGCAAAAGTCATACAAAAGTATACATCCAACTTACTACGGAGCACTCCTATTCCTTACTTTGTATTATCATAACACTAGGGTCCAAGCGTAAGTACATAGTGGGCAAGTGTATAGGTTAGCGGATGGACCATGTCAGGTGCTGTGGCTAGAGCTGGGAATGAGGTGTTGCTTGAAGAGATGAGTTTGCAGTTTGCGATTGGGGAGTGCCTCCGCAGTCCTGACTGAAGGGGGGATGTCGTTCCACCACCTGGGAGCCAGGCAGGAGAAGAGACTGGACCTGCCCAAGCACCGGCCAGGCTGTCGCAGGGAGGGGACGGCCAGTCAACCGGATGTAGCCGAACGCAGGGTGCAAGTGGGGGCATATAGCTGAACATGAGAACTGCAGTATGATGATAAGCGGCGCACGCTTCGAAGGGGAGTGCATGCTGGTGAACATGCTATCCTAAATCAATAACCGATGCAACGAGCGCTGGCGCCCACGTCTTTCCCCATAACCTGCCTGTCTTCTCTTATCGCTGGCATTGCAGGCTTTCACACTCTGAATGGGGAGAAAGAAGGCTTTGAAAAGCAGGGTTTAAGTCTGCTGCAAGCCACTTAGCTGTAATGCTAAGACCGGCTCTTATTCCTAGCAGCAAAATGTGATCAATTTCATTTCTTTGACCCCCTTGAATAAGCGAAGCATGTTCCCATTGCGGGCTTTCTCCGTGTCACATAAATCCAGGTTTTATCACTGAGGAGCACAATATCTATTCCAGTGTGAAGGAATGCTGCCTACAGACACATCAGCACATCAGCCAGGCACAGCAAATTGGGTTGTCTCAGTGCTAAAAATATGTATTTCTGTGTGTTTGGTGTAGGCTATTCACATACAATGGATATCCTGCAGTCTACTGTGAATCATATCCCACTAGAACAGAGGAGACCTACTGCTTGAACACAAACTGGGTCATCCCATATGAAATATGACCCCGCCCCCCACCAAGGCAAATATGAATGTTTTGATTTAAATCAAAATGCGTGAAGTTGATTGGCTACTGACTTCACAGGAAGTAACCCAGCATTGCTGTAGAATGCTTTGCTCCCAATGTTCAATATCCATACAATGAAAGTGGGCCTGAAGGTGATTTAAATTATCTGAAAATGATGCAGAGCCATAGGGAATGGTACCATTAGCCAATAGACACTTAGCACGCGTGTTCAAGAGGTCATTAAAAGTTAATATCCTACCCCCAGCCATCTCCATTATGAATATCCCCATTCCCCCACCCAATGGCAGTGCCTCAAATGCTGTGACCCCGCCCCTAACCTGTTCTAGTGAATGAGAAAAAGTGCATGTTACTGTGAAGTCTGGAGCAGCAAGGGCTGCCATATCCTACAATTCATAACGTCCGCAAGGGGGCTCATGCAGACTTCCAGACTCTGCTTGGGTACACAATTCACCAGATTTTGCCAGTGGGATTACCCAAAATTCATAGCAATAACAATGTAACAATATAAAAGGCGTCAAGGAAACAATGCCATAATAATAATAATAAAAGCATGGCGGAAAAAGAACCAAAGAAGATCTTCCAATGCAAGTAATACACAATGCATATCAATATATAGGTAGATGTTGGAATTGGTCATATCCACCGCAACAAGTGAGGTCTGAAGTCCTGTCTCATTAGCACATTTTATACCCTCACAGGCCTGCGACCTTGTGAATTTGACACAACGATGCTGAGCACTTCGGTCAATGTCATAGTACATAAGACCGAAGTCCGTAAGTCTGGTTAAGTATACTACATTTAGAGAGAATTTGTGGGAATTGCACCTGCGGTGTTGCAATTGCAAGCCCACTTCCCCTAACCATCATGTTACCCTGCCATCTTCATCGTAACACTTATGATATCTACTGGACTGAGTGCTCTTCACACCAGTCTTGCTTCATACTACCTACCTACTTCTGAGGGAGAAATTCTGGAAGCACAGGGGACACTATTAGATGCCGATCATGTCTCTGCTGCAGAAGCAACCTGACAACAGGTCAATCATGCATGAGAAGAGTATGGAGGAAGGTTGCGTTCGCTGCCGTGCAAATGAAACTGAAGGGCATGACCAGCCTTCCATCATCCAAATAACTATTAGTCATCATCATTAGTCATTTTTATTCCTTAGAAATGACTATTTATAATACATAGTAATGCATCATTAATCTGCTAATGCCCTGTTTATCCAGGAAGACTAAACAAATTAGTTTTACACCTGGTACATTTTAGAGTTCATAGAGCTGTATTTGTCCTGCAGACTGAGGTAAAGTATATTTCTCAAGGCAACAACTTTTTTTTCCCCCTCTCATCTTTCCTTCTGCATCAGACTGAACTTAATTCCTGAAGTCTGTTGTACGTCACTGCACGCTGCCTACAGGGGGGATTGTACATCACTGCATGCTCCCTACAGGGGGGATTGTAAGTCACTGCACGCTGCCTGCAGGGGGGATTGTACATCACTGCACGCTGCCTGCAGGGGGGATTGTACGTCACTGCACGCCGCCTACAGGGGGGATTGTACATCACTGCACACTGCCTGCAGGGGGGGATTGTACGTCACTGCACGCCGCCTACAGGGGGGATTGTACATCACTGCACACTGCCTACAGGGGGGATTGTACGTCACTGCACACTGCCTACAGGGGGGATTGTACATCACTACATGCTCCCTACAGGGGGGATTGTAAGTCACTGCACGCTGCCTGCAGGGGGGATTGTACATCACTGCACGCTGCCTGCAGGGGGGATTGTACATCACTGCACGCTGCCTGCAGGGGGGATTGTACGTCACTGCACACTGCCTACAGGGGGGATTGTGCATCACTGCACACTGCCTACAGGGGGGATTGTACATCACTGCACACTGCCTACAGGGGGGATTGTACATCACTGCACACTGCCTGCAGGGGGGATTGTACGTCACTGCACGTCGCCTACAGGGGGGATTGTACATCACTGCACACTGCCTACAGGGGGGATTGTACGTCACTGCACACTGTCTACAGGGGGGATTGTACATCACTGCATGCTCCCTACAGGGGGGATTGTAAGTCACTGCACGCTGCCTACAGGGGGGATTGTACGTCACTGCACACTGCCTACAGGGGGGATTGTACGTCACTGCACACTGCCTACAGGGGGGATTGTGCATCACTGCACACTGCCTACAGGGGGGATTGTGCATCACTGCACACTGCCTATAGGGGGGGATTGTGCATCACTGCACACTGCCTACAGGGGATTGTACATCACTGCACACTGCCTACAGGGGGGATTGTGCATCACTGCACACTGCCTACAGGGGGGGATTGTGCATCACTGCACACTGCCTATAGGCGGGGGATTGTGCATCACTGCACACTGCCTACAGGGGGGATTGTACATCACTGCACGCTCCCTACAGGGGGGGGTTGTAAGTCACTGCACGCTGCTTGCAGGGGGGATTGTACATCACTGCACACTGTCTACAGGGGGGGATTGTACATCACTGCACACTGCTTACAGGGGGTATTGTACATCAATGCACGCTGCCTACAGGGGGGATTGCACGTCGCTGCACGCTCCCTACAGGGGGGATTGCACGTCGCTGCACGCTGCCTACAGGGGGGATTGTACATCACTGCACGCTGCCTACAGGGGGGGATTGTACATCACTGCACACTGCCTACAGGGGGGATTGTACATCACTGCACACTGCCTACAGGGGGGATTGTACATCACTGCACGCTGCCTACAGGGGGGATTGTACATCACTGCACACTGCCTACAGGGGGGATTGTACATCACTGCACGCTGCCTGCAGGGGGGATTGTACGTCACTGCACACTGCCTACAGGGGGGATTGTGCATCACTGCACACTGCCTACAGGGGATTGTACATCACTGCACACTGCCTACAGGGGGGATTGTGCATCACTGCACACTGCCTATAGGGGGGGGATTGTGCATCACTGCACACTGCCTACAGGGGGGATTGTACATCACTGCACGCTGCCTACAGGGGGGATTGTGCATCACTGCACACTGCCTATAGGGGGGGGATTGTGCATCACTGCACACTGCCTACAGGGGGGATTGTACATCACTGCACACTGCCTACAGGGGGGATTGTACATCACTGCACACTGCCTACAGGGGGGATTGTACATCAATGCACGCTGCCTACAGGGGGGATTGCACGTCGCTGCACGCTCCCTACAGGGGGGATTGTACATCAACGCACGCTGCCTACAGGCTGGATTGTTACACTGAAACACATGGCATGCTTTCCTCTGATGGGATTATGAAGAGTGACACACTATTAATTATATCCACCGCTTCTGTCTTCATTAACTGAACAGGTTGGGTTTTCCCTTGGTCAGGGACTACCGCATTGTGTGTGGCATTTCGTGTAGCATAAGATTCAAACCAATGAGCTTCACTTTGCTTTTTTCATTAAATTATCAAGCTAAAAGCTAATCTCCAAGGCCCTCACTGTGCAAAGTGATAATATTTAAGGTGCATATTAAATGTCAGCACTTCATTAGGGCTTTAGTATGCAAATTTATATTAGCTTTGGGAAGCCCTAGCCAGGCTCATAACGCATTTCCGGCCAGGATTGACTGAACTCACAGGACGATCTCAAAGGCACATGAATAAAGTAAGAAATTCACAAGACATTACAACTCCAGTAAGGTATCTGAAACATAGCGATTTAGTCCTTTTTTTTAACAACTCTGTTTATCTGTTCTCCACCACCACAGCATGCCCATTGCTAATTGTAGGCATTTCCTCTGACTGCAATGTCATCCATCAAGTTGTGAGGTCACACACTAACACGCTTGGCTTGTACATCCAGCAGTAGCCCCAAGTGTGGCAAAGTTATTGCATTGAAGGGTACAGGAACATTGCAAGGACCCAGCCAGTGTAGTCTCAAACCCTTACAGAAATGTAGTATATAATAGTCATACATAGATAATATATGAATGTATATTCCAGATTGCAGATGTGTATATGTTTTAATAATAATAATTTTTTTAAAAAGCTGTGAAATATTTCAACATATTTACCCAATAGATCGGCACGTTCCAATTCTCTCTGAGTGGCCAGGCAAACCCAGTAGGGATGCCAGACCTACTGAAACCCTACCTCTGTGCCCAATGATTTGTTCAGTTATGCCTTACATTTTGTGATGCTCAGCCACATGACTCCATGTTTACGGTCATGATTCGATCTAGCCTGTGGGGCACATATCTCCACTAAAAGCATGAGCTTGGTACACCAGCAGGAGGCCATTTGTATGAGTCAGTCATGCAAGATGTGTGTTATATAGCAGTCCGATGCCCAATACTCTGCACATGGTTATAAGATTTCTCTTACCAAACATCTGCATTGGCACAATGCAAGAAATGGCTGTATTGGAGTAATACCAAATGAGGAATGGCTGCATTGGAGCAATGCCAAATAATTGAATGGCTGCATTGGAGTAATGCCCAATAAGGAATGGCTGCATTGGAGTGATGCCCAATAAGAACGGTTGCATTGGAGCAATGCCCAATAAGGAATGGCTGCATTGGATCAATACCCAATAAGGAATGGCTGCATTGGATCAATGCCCAATAAGGAATGGCTGCATTGGAGCAATGCCGAAGATGGTCATAAGATTTATCTCACCAAACCTCTGCATTGGGTATTGCAATGCCCAATAATTTAATGGCTGCACTGGAGCAATACCCAATAAGGAATGGCTGCATTGGAGCAATGCCCAATAAGGAATGGCTGCATTAGAGCAATGCCCAAGAAGGAATGGCTGTATTGAAGCAAATGCCCAATAAGGAATGGCTGTATTGAAGTAATGCCCAATAAGGAACGGTTGCATTGGAGCAATGCCCAATAAGGAATGGCTGTATTGAAGTAATGCCCAATAAGGAATGGCTGCAGGCTGATAGTTGCATTGTAACCCACACATTACGAAAACCTCTCACATTCTATGAATATGCATAATCTCATTTTGTTTTGCACAAATAGGGGTGAATAAATGAGCTTTTGGTGCATGACGGTGACTTAATGGAGCAAAAGGAGACGCTCACAACTGCAACATGTTACTGAATGTCTACCGCTAGTCTTGCAGTGTGTGCGTGTGTGCAACCAGACCTGTTGAATTAAAGCAGTGTATGTCCGTGTTAAGCAAAATGCATGTGTTGCTTTTCACTAATGCTGTGGACTAACTGCAAATTTTGATGTACAGTGTATTACATAAAGCAGTGCCTGGGCCTATTTGAATATGTTGACATACTGTATGTGCATTTTTTTACAGTACACAGGTTGTGTCATGGGGTGCCGGCAGACCTAAAATAATTTCAGTGTGGCAGGACGTGTTCAGGTAAGGCTGCGGATTTCTGCCTCCGCCTCTCCCAGTATAGCTGTCTGTGCTTTGATGACAGTAAATTTCGCCGCCTCCTCATGGCTTGGCTGAATTTCTCATCAATTTTAGAGCAGCTATTTTAAGACTCCTTGCGGGGGGGGGGGGGCTGATTTTAATTTACCGCTTAGTGTTTGACAATAACTGCTTTGAAGAAATTATCTGATTGTGTGGGTTCTATCACTCTTTCTGTTCCATGTGAGGGCTAGGAGCTGAGACAGCCGCTATACAGTAAATACTGCCGTTCAGTTAAACTGAGTACTACGTGTCCCCTAGTGCTCAGTTTAAATGGAACTTTGCCAATATCAACATGTGTGTACGTGCGTGTGTGTCCACACATTTTACATGTCCTTGTAAATGTCTGTCCTCATATGTGAGTGCATGCTTGTCCATGTCTTATGGGTGTACA
Source organism: Synaphobranchus kaupii (assembly GCA_029718625.1). Taxonomy (NCBI): domain Eukaryota; kingdom Metazoa; phylum Chordata; class Actinopteri; order Anguilliformes; family Synaphobranchidae; genus Synaphobranchus; species Synaphobranchus kaupii. The sequence continues at coordinate 64,763,869 of CM056380.1, forward strand.
TGTATGTAATGGAGTGATGGCGTGTTTCTGTGTATGTGTGTGTATGTATTCGTGGAGAGGGGTGATGGTGTAAGTACAGTTCAGGACCCGGGAGAGTTTTTCTATTCAATCTGTCCAGTGAACTCAGTGCTGCAGTCTTCATGCGTTATTTACTGCGTCTCTGAGCTCCGTACAGGCCATCTGACATGAAGGGCCCGGGCACCAGGCAACCAAGGACAGCTCAAGGAGCAGAGCCGCCAGGAAACCATCAATTATTTTGAAAAGGGCAAGGCGAGTGAGGCTTCAACTTAAAAAGCAATCAAAGTCCTCTTTCAGTAGATACGGACACGCGCGTCCAAAGCCATACCAGTTGATCGCTGCAAATCACTTGTTTTAATGTGACCACACCTGACACGACCAGTGAGGGAATTCAGCGAGTCGGTGACTAAGTTCAGCTGGATCTAATCCCGCTGGCATTTTGTGGCTCAAGAGCAGTGAGATTTGCTGAGGAGCAATTTTTCTTGTGCGGGGGGACGGAGCGGTAAATGCTAATGTGTCAGGATAATGCAGATTATTGTCTCCACTGCCCTGCCCGAAAGAGGCAGGGTCCCCACGACAGCAGAGTTTTCTGGAATAAAAGTGGCCTCTCTCTTCTGGGCTCATCCGCCTCAACTTTCCCTGCTGTGCTGATGACGATCTTTGCGTTAACCTTCAGAGGAAATGGTAGCGCCTCGCCACGGAAGCCAGCTTCAGGCTGTTTATTTTCCTGGATGACGGCGAACGATGTGGTGGGACGCCCAGGATAAATGTCCTTGTTTACACACACTGCTGAATTGTAGGTGCCACCCAAGAGTCTATTCTAAAACCCTATCACAAACAAATCTAAGGGGGAAAAAAAGAAAAAGAAACGGTACTCTAAAATGTATTTTACTGTCCGTGGGAACAAGTTGGCTGTAATGTCTCAATCATTCGACCATCTTCAGACTGCATACTGAAACTATGCCTGGTGAAGTTCAGAGTGACTGCCACAAGGCTGCAATCTTGTTTGCTCAGATAATAAAATCGTTTTTTAAGTAGGGCTGCGCAGAATTGAGAGCTTCAGCTGCAGTGTTTCTCTCCTCGGGAGCTGATACGTTGGCGGGGTTTAGCCGTGCGGAGAACGCTCTGTCACTGACTCCTGCACGCTAGGAGAGCTCCAGGCCATGTTGTGGCTGGCCCAGCTGGGACAGAGAGCGCTTCTGTCCGTGAGTCCGGAGACATTACTTACAGTTCCTCTTGAACCCGCGCCTCCTCCGCTGCCCACACAATCCAGCTGGCGTAGATGGAATGGTGGCTTGAGACTGAGCTGCGGGCACTGTGCTAACCTAAAGTGCATCTCTATGGGATATAGACCTCTCGTTAGAGACCCTGTAGCATTGTTGGGTCAGTACCCGGGGGCCAGGCACTTTAGTGAGCTGGAAACTCCCCCCCAAACGGACCAACCACCAGTACAAACGGACAAACCACCAGTACAAACGGACACAGACCAACTCTTTCTCTGCCCTGTAGAAGCCCTTTTGTTTCTCATGACATAGCTTTAACCTCAATGTATTAACTTATTCCTGTTGAATTGAAGGCATATTTAAAATTTCAGGGGTGGGATAAAACTCAGTGGAAGAGGTTTTTCTTGCCTTTCTTACATTTTTGTAATCTCCAGACTTGTCTGAGGGTTCTAAAAGATATACGAAGGGACAGCGGTAACAACATTGTGTGCCTGTGTGTGTGCGCGTCTGACTGCGTCTGAGTCTGAGTGTGTGATTGAACTACACGTGAAGTCTCATCTGCAGATGTAAAACTCATGCATATTCCTGTTTCCTGGCAACTCAAGGATTAGCTAAGTGTGAAAGTTTTCAAGAGACAGAATGAAAAGGATTGTTCAATGTGGTGTGCACTGCTGGCATTGTAAGCCCTTGTGAAGCAACCCGTTTCCTTTTACCATGCTAAAGGCTTACCAATCCGCCCCCCTTCACATGTAGCCACCATGGCGGGTACTCAGACCTGAGATGTGTGGTGGTTATATTTACTTGCTCCACTGATAAAATTTCTTATTTCTTAATGGAAGACAACAGCTATAAATTAATGGTACCACAAATGGGGATGGATAAACTGCCCACGGAGAGGTCAATATGGAATAAATCTGCCTTGCTTACTGTGAACATAATTTCTAGGCTACCTTTTTACTTCAAGTGATTCTGTTTTGCTCTGAATAATGTGACACCCGTTTATTTTCTCTGCTATTGTACTTTGTACTTATTTTTAATTTGCATACTTATTGAATCGAGTGAGAAAAGCTACTTGACACACTGTAAACATCAGTACCCTTGATTTAATAACAGCGATAATGATAATCCTTACCATATTTTTACAGTTACATTTATGAAAACTTTACTTGGACTGGAAGGTCAGCCCTTTCCCCGGTTGGCCTCTCCTGAAGTTAAATGAGATCCCAGTGGGTAGGCCATACAAAGGACTGTGCAGCCAGTGAACTGTTGGAGAGGAGATTAGGCAGCCATAGTATGAAAGTGTGGGAAATTGGACCGGACACCAAGGTTATGCGCCATGAGATATTTAAAGGCCACTGTAAGTCCGGATCTTAGTTCAACATCTGATTTATGTGCGAAATCACAGGAAATGTACTGGGTGTACTTTTTTGTTTTCTCGATATGGTAAAATGGGGTGGTGACTGGCACAGTCCTCCCTACTGAGTACAATAACCATGCTATTGGTATGACTGCATATTGTGAATTGTTGTATGATATTCAAAGGCCAAACACTAAAACAAATGCCATTAAGAAAAGGATACTTTCAAAACGAACTCACTCAATATACCAAGGAGGGATGTTTCCGAAAACTGTCAAAATCATGATATTTATTTGTTTGCTTTTATGCATTTCTGTAAGTGGTTTCCTGTGTGTGGCACATACCCAGGGACCGCTTCATTTTGAGGATGACACTAATCGTGTAAATCACATTTACACAAGACATCTTTCACCAGCAGGATTTACTTCCAAGAAAGCAATCCCAAAGTGTCTGGCCAGAGCTATTAATTAAGATATTTCCTTTATTATTTTTATTTTGTTTTCTATTTGCCCCAGTAGCAGTGTTTTGTTGTGATTGCACTGATGTTATGTTCCCCACTGATGTTATGTTCCCCACTGATGTTATGTTCCCCTTTTTAGGGGATAAACAAAACTGAAATAAACCAAAGAACTGAAAGCAATAATTTTCAAAAAAGGATATAATATCATAAAACATAAGCTTCCTCCTGCAGTGGCTATAGGACCTCCAGATACTGTGACATCCCCCCAGATTACTGGGAATGCTAAGGAGATAAGGGGCAATACAACCCCCCCCCCCCCCTAATTAAAAAAGGCACAGTGAATTAAGGATCATATGCAACATCTGCACTCATCACCTTCTAACCTCCTCTGTGCACGGCCGCAAGTGATACTGCCACTGTCCATGGTCCGCTAGGTCTCCCAGATAGACCACAGGAAGCTCTGACCATATGGCTATTTTGGTCCAACTTGTAAGAAAGGCAAGGTATAACTCATGCTGAACCCAAAAGTGAGCTTACTGAGCTTAACTAGTGTATGCACTGTTTAGCTAGCAAGTCTACGACTTGGATTAAGCCAAGGGCCAGTATTGAGCCATCAGCATTTACTGTACAGTATTGGATCCAATATACACTCTGTGTACTAAAAATATCCATCTTGTGTGGGTCTGTGTCAATAATCTAATGGATGCTTATAGCACAGTCGCCTATACTGTACTTCAAATTTGAGTCTAATGTAATAGCCTCCTGCCCCCCAACCCCACCCATCCTTCTCCCCTTTCACCAAGTTCTACTTATTTCTGCCAATATCTGTGTGCTTTCAATGTACCAAGGTTATACAAATAATATGTATCCTGCTGCATATAAACAAAAAACGAATGCTTGTTGTTCTATGAAAGTGGAGAAACCTCGTATATCAGTGTTTATATGTAATATGTATTTGTTTGTAAAATACTGAAGGGCATTTTTCTACTGGACTAATGGAGATGGAGACAGGAAAGTGGATTTTGGATTAAATTAAAGGAATTTAGCCGACAATAACACTCAGCAAACCACTTTTGCTCCCACTATATTCATAAGTATGACATTTCTGGCACAGTCCATTACAGCAGCATTAACTGGGGAAGTGAATAGGCAATTCACTATTGTATTCCTACTAGGGATTGAAAGCATTGGTTCCTTTCATTTCTAGTACAGGTTTCATCCAAATATTGCTGAAATATTACACTCTCTGTGTGATAACGAGGCGTGAATCACAAAGAGGAGTATTTTAATAAGGACAAATGTACTGGAGAACAAAACATGGATACCTCACCATTATGGAAGGCAATGACAAAGCTGAAGGCTTCTCTCATGGGGCCCGACCTGAGCTGCCTTATTTTTTATTTTTTTGGGGCATTACCACATTCATTTATAAATAATATGGTTAGGTATTGAGTGAAACAGTCTGGCCGACTAAATCAAACACTACAGTACACTACAATGCTACAATTAGCATTGACTAATAGCATTGTAAAACAGGCCTATTTCAGCAGGGTCCCAAAAACAGAACTGTCCTTGTAAGTGAGGTAACCATTCATAAGCACTCTGGCCTTCTCCGTTAATGACATGCCCTGAAGGTCGGCCTGGGCAGGTTTACAGTGAACTCAGAATAAAGGAATGTTTACTGCTTCAGTATTTCACAGGAAAACACCTTTTGCATTTTTAGTCAAGCAAATTTAGCTAATCAAATCAAATAAAAATAATGACAGTTGACGGCATGGCAATAAACTTGAGAAAGATGAGCTTTTGCCCCCCTTATCACTCAAAGCAGAGCTGTGCCCGAGGCTTCATTCTGCACACACAGGCACTTTTAATTAGTTTCAAGATTGAAGTTTAATTCAGGTGAGTGTCTGAGTGATAGGAAAGCACAATAATTGTTGAAATGAAATGGAAAAAAAAAAAAGTTTGTAAAGGAGTCAGCAGAAATTTCAGCATTTTTAAATTCAGTATCATCACAATTGTTTTGACAAGCGTAAAATTGAGCCCAGAAGACTTCAGCATTATCTCCAGTAATTGCATCATTTCAATTGAAAGGAACAGTTGAAATGTTTGCATTTAGTTGGATATTAATTATATATTTTTTATTTTTTTGCTTTGTTGTGTGTTTATGTAAATAAATTATGCAATTTACAAGTTATTCTCTCCTCAATGAAGTTTACATCAGTCTGACTGTTATATTTATTTAGCGTACACGCAGTGTATTCATTGTTGAGCAAAGTTAATGATTTACTCCCACTTCTCCCCCTTTTCAACAAAAGGAAATGAACAATTTAAAACTCAATGGAATGCGTCATTTAACATCCTCTCCTCAGATGCGTGGGAGACATGAACTATTGTGGGTGACATCAGAGCTGACCAAAGGTTTTGAATGTGAGATGGACTCTCTGGTGTTGTGATCTAGTATCCCATATACAAAAGGTCTGTAAAAATCCTATGAAAATCACAATCACAAATATATACAAAACTTATAAAATAAATATGTGGTAGAGAACTAGCAATATACATTTCAGACTAACATTAAATGGTTCCCCTAACATACATGGTACTCCCTATAAAAAAAACATTGAGAGATTGTATAAGAATTGTATACAAGTATATAATACTAACTACGGACATACTTTTCGCTACGACATTTTTTCCGCCTCCGTTCCGGTATTCGTATCTTGCCCGACAATTATTCTCTGCACCTGTTTTTGCGTTTCCTGTCGGCTATAAATACCTCAGGACTTCCGCATTTCCGCACTTCGATATTGTGGTATAAGATTCAGTCACTGCATTTCTGGTTCGTACGAATATTCCGGTTTAGAGTTAGGAGAAATATTTATTTTAGTATTTTTCTTTCCTTTCTCTCTTTATCCTTTGTACTCTTCTGCCAGTTACCTTTTTGTTCAGCTTGTTTTCACCTAGCGTTGTAGGGTAACAGGTTCTAGTTTCATTTTCATTCTCTTGCCCGTTTATACAGGGTGTTTCTTTTTGTTTTGTTTCACTACCTCTTGTTACGCCTAATTATTTAGTGTGAGGTTCTTTTGTTAGTTATTCTCGCTGTTTATCGAGATCGCCTCAGTTTTTGGAGGTTGCTTTGTTTTGCCTTGTGCTAGGGAAGTTTTGCTCCCGATCCTGTGTTATCCCAGTCCTGGTGCGGCTACTTCCGCGTTTTGTGGCATATCTCTCTAGATACGCTTTTAGAAATCCTTGTCGGTAGCGTTTGGTTCTCCAAACCTTACACTCCCCCTTCCATGGTAATTTCACTGCTGTGGTTGATGTTAAGCCCTCTAAGATGTGATGGAAATCAGAAATAGTCTTATATCCTGGTGGCCTTAAATGACCTAATCAAACTAAATCAATAATGGTGTTGGCCCAGCTCTCCATGTATAGCCAAACTGAAACATGTTGCAGATTAAATACCTTTCTGATATTTTCACTGTATTTGTTCTGTTCTCTTTATTTTTTTACACCATAAAGAAAATCCATTCATTCAGGTTGATGAGAAACCGGACCTAGAAGATGAATCTCAAGTCATTTTAATTGCTCTAAACGTTTGGATAATGTGCATGCGTGCATTCGGTAAAGCTCTGTTCAGCAGCCACTCTGGGAGAGAGGAGAAGCAGTGGACTACCTCAATGCATTGAGCGAGCGCGATGCAGTTCACACTGTGATCAATAACACTCATTTCACACTCCCCTGGAGGACCATTATTGTGCAGGTGCGCCATTGCGCCAAGCTGTCTCCTGCATGTGCCGCCAAACAACGGTCCATTTTCACCGCATGCATTCCTACCAGCAACACACACAAGTGATGGGAATGGATATGCCAAGCTGTCTCTTGTGCAGGAGGTTACTGTTGGCTCCAAATAGATTATACAAACCATATTATTTGCGTGTGCATATGCTCCATATTAAATTAATTTTCCCTTAATTTTGAGTTTCAAAAGGCATCATTTCCAACATTCTGTCTCAGACATTTTAGAGAAAGCCCTCTTATTTAAGAGGTTTCCCTCCGCAGCCTCTGGAAAGTTGTTATCTGCAGGCACATACTTTGATAATAGCAGCTAAAAACCCAAAATAACACCGGAACTAGGGGGAAATGGCTTGAAAGTGCTGTGCACTTGATTTCCCCTCGAGTTGCTGCAGTTGTTCAGAAAAGTGAAACTCTGATGGTGCAACGGAATGCAACTCATTATTTCTGTCAATCCCATTTTACTGCGTTATAATTTTTTATACTTTTTCAAAATCGGGTTGAAATGGCATGAAATGGAAATCTCTTAACAATGAGGCATAAATAATCCCAGCCACTGAGGGAGATTCCAAGAGACAAATTATAGAAACGGTGACACGCCCATATACTGTACACACGCATGCGTACTGGCGGTGAGAGGTCGGACTATGGATCCCAATTTTCAGATTAACTTGTTCTATAATTTCCCAGTAGGACACAGTTGTTCACCTTTCTATTGCTCATCCTATTTTACCTTCCCTGCCTAATTCTCTATGTAAAATGATACCACTGCCCCCCCCCCCCCCCCCCCCGCCCCCATGTAGATAGCTGTACCTTTATCTAACCAACATTAAACTGCAGAGCTGTACCTCAGATGGCAATCTGTACCTGTCATTCCATTCATGTTCACGAGGGTCTCTTCAGCTGTTCCTCAGAAATGACCTCTTGACTGAATTCCTGTAGGGACATTTGGACATCCCAGCATTCTTATTTGGTCAGCTGATTGATATAATCAACTTCAAGTTTTCCTCTGCTTCCAATTTGTGAAGTTTTTTTTTTCCCCTCCCCAAATATTGGCTTTGTTTTCATGTTTTCCGTGTGGAAAACATAATCTCATCAGCACGTTGTTTCACTCTAATTGTCAAAACGTGCCTTAGCACAGCCATTGTGATTGATGGATTAGTGTAATGCCCATGAAGACATGTGGGGAAACTGCTTGTGGAGGTAATTTAAGGACGCTGGCGCCTGTGGTGTTTCACAAGCTAACAAATGGCTGAAGTATAAATGCGAGCAGTGCTCCAATCCAAAACATTTACCAGCAATGAATGAGTTTGCTGTCCGAACTTGGACGGTGTTCACACTCGTAACCTTTAGGGTGTGAGGGAAGGGACGGGCCATTCCGAGGCCATGGACCTCTCTTGTGTGTAAATCCCCAACAAAAAGAAAAATCGGACAATCTCAGAATGTGGACGCGATCGCCTCATTGGTCCGTGCAGCGCCAAAATGTAATTTGCATATAAGTGATCAAATGCCGCACACTGTCCCAGGATGGTAATAAAGACTGTTGTATTGAGATGTAAAATGCTATGCATAATGTGATCATGGCCGCTATGGAGGCTGAATTTGAAATGAGACGCATGGCATTATTTCGGAGTATGCTGGAAGGCTAAATTGGGTCTGGAACTCTACATTTCCTTCACAGGAATTTGACACCCGCTTTTGCTTTGTTTCTGTTCATCTTCCTTTCAATGTCTTTGTCTCTGGCTCTGGCTAGAATTCAATCCACATTTTTCCACAGCTAGGTCTAGTCAAAAACAAAAGCTTGTGTTGCTCCTTTTCAATGCAGAGTGCTGATCATTAAATTCAGCAACATGTTTTAAAAAAATGCTATGTATAAAGTATATCAGACAATTGGTTTCAGAATGAGTGGATTTACTGTATCAAGCAGATCAATGGCTGGTCGATTGTACTGCAGCAAACATTTTGTAAAAAATAAAATAAAACAAGGCAGTTTATTTCACATAAATAAGCCACCTAACTATTCTGCAATGAATTAGTTAGGAGGCGTAATGAATTGATTAGCCTCATTTTTTTTGGTTGGAAGTTTTCCATAGCATCACAGCAAACCACCCCCCCCTGTTTTTCTGCACACACACGCACAATCTGTTAATTGTCTTTTCCTAAACCATGCCTCTGGTTCCCTGAATACGACTATAAACTGGGGGTACTCCATACCCCAGGGGTGTGGCATATTAAAGTGAGCCTAACACCTGCTAGAGAAGTGGGCATCTATGGAAGAGAAGAGATGGGAGACGAATGACTGGCCTATAATAATTTATGCCTGGCTATAAATCTCGCTACAGCTTGCATAGCTTTTAAGAGCAAGCACTTAAATTTTATTTCATCATTGCTTCCCCCCGAAGCTGGGAGTGAACTTAGTTACCATGCAAAGATGGGAACGGATCAATAACGGGCTGAGGCAGTCTGATGCGTTCTGCTGCACTGTTGCCTGACATAAGTAAGGTCTACACGGCCCCCAAAGTCCACACTGAACATGGAATATTCATGGATGCATAACTACAGACTGGCTATCAACCACAGTCTGGAACACAATGCAAGGGTTAGGGATGAAATCAAAAGATATGCATTATAGATATACAGTGAGAATAGATTTACAGTGTGGGTACGAGGTGGGGCATTTATGGTACGTTGTATTATCAATTTCTCAAGGGGAGGCACTTTTGACCTAGCTCTGACAATTCAATGTTATAAAAGAAAATGTATCAATCGGTTGTGAAACGTATATTGTCGCACATTCTGAACTCATTCTGAACAGTAAATAAATGACAAGTTTGTGTTTGGAGTCCCTCTTCTGAAATGATTCTGGTACCTATGACTTAGTAATTCACTTATTACTATTGTTTTTTCCTTCACATTTTCATTTCCACCACCTCCACATCAAGCACATTCAGGCACTATCTGGAACTGATTACCTCATATTAAAGAAACACAGAAAAAAAATGACTTGCAATGAAATGGTTTTGTTTAATGGATTGTCTGAAAGTTAAAATTTACATATGCAGGAAACACAATAACTCTCTACTTAGAAATCAGCCTGTGATTTTGTCCTGCTTTGAAATTCTCCTCATCTCCTCATTCCAGACACCGGTCTCCCGTTTCACACACAAGCATCTTCTCCTCTTTCCATCCCCCCCCCCCCATTTGCCCAATCCTTATAGATTTATTTTCAGTCATACATACACATTTATTTCTTAATTTGCAAGTTGTGCCTACTTCACATGTATCTGTAAAAGAGGGGGGGGGGGGGGGTGGTTTTATCATCAATCTTGACAGTTACTAGGTCAGCTCCAAATAGGCGCATTTTGTGTCGGTGGAGAAAGCGGCTCTTAGCGTGAGTCAGCAAGGAAGACTTTGGAGAAGTTCCCTTGGGATGTCTCTCCCTTTGAAATGGGGATGCTTCAGAGTTTTTCTTTTTATTCAGTTTATTTCCTGCCCCCCTTCCTGAGCTCATACAGAAGACTGGAGCCAAAATCCTGCCATAGTCACCGGGCCAGGTATCGCATGGCAAGTGAACTCGCATGCAAAACGGACAGAGGATGAAATGGTGAGACTGAATGTCTTTACTTACCCCTATGGAAAAAGCATATACTGCAGGATATTGTAAATATATCAAAATTATCTTCACAATATATTTAAAATATACTGGAGTATATTACATTTCCATAAGGGTACACACTGCTCAAGTCCATCACATTGTTGTAACAATCCGCATTGCCAGGACCATCTGTAAGATGAGCTGATGAGTCAGGTCTTGGCACTCTTTGTAAACCTATCGGCAAGTTTCAACAGCTGAAGACATGTTTAATTGAGGAGGAAGTGGCATTCTGTTATGGAGGATCAATTTAGTCACCGTAAGGAATTTGTGGATTGAGGAAAAAGGGTTTTTTGTGATATGATTCATTTGGTATGCAATGAATTGTGTTTATAATGGCAATCTCCTCTGGTTGCCATGTATAATCTGCATAAAGAGACTGTCTTCTATTTACTGGAGTATGTCCTATTTGAAGTGATGCTGTGTGTGTCAAGAGGTGCAAAATAGCATTGCTTTCATTAATCTGTATGCGCAAATGTCCAGAATGTGGTATTCTGAACAAATGCAGGAAGCTGAGGGAAAAGTATCTCCCAGGCTGCTGTTTTCCTCTCACTGCTCTGGTCATAATGAAAAGAGTCTCAGTACAAACTGCTCTATTTATTTATTTACCTTTATTTATACAGGGTAGGTTGACTGAGCACACATGCTCTTTTGCAGCAACGCCCTGTTAACACCCCCCCACCCAACATGCCAACATGCCTCTACATTTACACATTACTGAGATTGTCATGGTATGAGTTAAAATGGCGACCGCAGGGGTGTTCGTTATCTAATCCGACGTACTGCTGAAGGAAGCTCTGGCATTGTGGTCGTAGGGTGTCGTAGGGCGTCCCTTTGAGTCATGCCTTTGTCACATGACCAGTTGACACATGTGAAGAACTCAAAATGACTGAGTTGCCTCGAACCCTGAACTAGCCTTTCATTCTGCGCTGCACTTCCCAGGCTATAAGAATGAGTTCCATCTAAAATCATGTGCATTGAATTATAGCACACTCAGTTTGGCCGCTGGAAAATTCTCCCGCAAATAGGCTTCTATAAGGCCATTTTTACTGCATTGATTTCAGTATTATGTATATTGTCTTAGAAAATGTCAGTATTCAAAGACTCATCACATCAGGCCATCCTCTAACTTTGAATAGCTGAGTCTACGCTGCTGGTAGGTTTGCAGTTTTCTGGGAGTTGGAGAGAATGCTTTCTTCTGCTTTTCTTTCTTTTTCCCTTGCTGCCCAATTGGTTTCCCTCTTTCATGTAGATTTGTAAAGTACCGCTTGTACGATTCCACCAGCCAGAAAGAGTGAAAGATGAATTCAGAAAGTATAAAACTCTATAGAAAGTGTGGCACTCTCAGGGAAAGCTGTTTAAATGAGGGGTGTGATTTTTCCTTTCCTCCTCCCTCTATGTGCTGCACTCTCATGGTTTGTGTATTTGTGAGGCTTGGCACAGTGCATTCAGATGAGTGCATCCTTTTAGGTTCACTTATAAGAAGGCTACTCAATATTTAATAGCCTCTTATTGTAGTCTGAAACCATAGCCAGTCTAAAAGTTAATTCCAAGAGCAAACTAAGGCCTCGTTAAAGAACTTGTTCATTTGGTCTCTTGAACAGTCTGAGATTTTGGTAATCATATTTTTATCTATTTAAAAAAAAAAGTAATATCTAAGGAAGTATCATTAAAATCCACATGAATTGCTTGTCATATAAAGTTGTGTGGCACAGTCACAGAGGGTGGCCATTTCCCCCTGCCCGAGTGGAGTGTACACCAAAAATAAATGGTCTCATGTCATGTAGTATGACTGCGAAGCTTTGTGCTGCCATTTTTGCAGCACGTGAATTCACTTGTTGTTTGTAATGAGAGCCTTAATGGAAAGCCTGTATGAAATTCAGACCAGGGAAGCAATTCTGTGGGAAAGCCCAGAACATTACCAGAGTCCAGAATGGCAGAGCACTGGTTGGAGGACTCCTTCACCTTACATTTGTAAACACAATGAAGAAAGGAGACAGAGAAATCCAACCAGCACAGCAATTTGGTCTGTACATCCTCCTTCATATTCTTTATTTGATCGGCAGTACTTTAGTGCTGATATAGTATGTGTTTCTACCCTGGTAAAGATGAGTAAAAAGGGTTATAATACAAACCATCACCGTTTGGTGAATTAGCTAAATCTCACACTAAAAATGTTTTGAATATAATAATAATAAACAATTATTGGCACCCCTGCTTAATACTTAGTACAACCTCCCTTAGCCAATAAAACAGCACTGAGTCTTCTCCCTTAACATCTAATAAGGTTGGAGAATACAGAGCAAGGAATCTGACACCATTCCTCTTTACAGAATCTCTCCAGATTATCCAGAGTCCTAGGTCCTCTCTTGTGCACTCTCTTCTTCAGCTCAGCCCACAGGTTTTCAATGGGGTTTAGGTCAGGGGACTGAGATGGCCATGGCAGAAGCTTGATTTTTCTGTTCAGTTAACCATTTTTGTGTTGATTTGGACGTATGTTTTGGATCATTGTCCTGCTGGAAGATCCAATGACGACCCAGTTTTAGTTTCCTGGCAGAGGCAGCCAGTTTCAGATTTATAATTTCTTGGTATTTCATGGAGTTCATGATGCCATGTACCCTAACAAGGTTCCCAGGGCCTTTGGAGGAAAAACAGCCCCACAACATCACAGAACCTCCACCATACTTAACAGTGGGGATCAGGTTATTTCTTTTTACGTCAAACCCACCTCAATTTTCGTTTCATCTGACCATAGAACACGGTTCCAGTAGCGTTTAGCAAACTCCAGGCGCTTACGTTTGTGTGAAATGACAGGAAAGGCTTTTTTCTGGCATGCTTTCCAAATAATTTGTTGGCATGGAGGTGATGTCTAATGGTAGTTTTGAAGACTTGATGACCCCAAGATGCTAGTTTCCTCTGTAATTCTCCAACAGTGATCCTTGGGGATTTTTTTTTGCCTCTCTTACCATCCTCCTCACTGTGCGTGGGGGCAAAATAAACTTGGGTCCTCATCCAGGCAAGTTTGTAACAGTTCCTGTTGCTTTGAACTTTTTAAGTATTGCCCTAACAGTAGATATGGGCATTTTCAGGTGAGTAGCTATTTTTTTATAGACATTCCCTGACTTATGAAGCTCAACACACTTTTCTCTCATTTGATTTGTGTGTTCTCTTATCATTCCCATGTTCATGTATGAATAAGGGAATATGGCCTCTGTGTCACCTCATATTGATACCCCATTGAAACAGGAAGTCATGGATTACTGCCTGAAAGTTCCTACACACTCTGATCAACTTTAAAAAGTAAAATATAAATGGGAAAAAATGCTTCAGTTACATTTTGTTCATAAGAATTTCTAGGGGGGGCAATAATTGTGGCACATGTGGTTTTGTTAAAAATAAGTATTTCTTCATGAGGGATTTTTTTTCTCAGAATAAATTTACTTCAATTAAAGGTTGGATTTTTCTCATTTTTTCAGTGTGAGATTAAGCTAATTCACCAAAAGGTGAATTGTTTATAACCCTTTTTATTCATCTTTACCAGGGGTGCCAATAATTGTAGAGGGCACTGTGTATGTACATGTATGTATATAGTGCCCTCCATAATGGTTGTGACAAATACATTTTTTTCCCTTGATTTGGCTCTGTACTTTCTTCATTGTGTTTACAAATGTAAGGTGAAGGAGTCCTCCAAGCAATATATATATATATATATATATATATATATATATATATAAAATATATATATATATATAAAATATATGTTTGTGTTCAATTTCAGTTTTTGAACTGTGTTCATATGCATAATTATTTGCTGCATTTGACTTGGTGCTAAATTAAACATGTCCCCCTCTGAAAGATTTGGGGATATATAATTAGGATACAGACTGTTGTGCTGCCTAATGAATTATTACGGTTTCCTTCTGTTCATCAGAATCTGTCAAGATGAGACACTCAAAAAAGTCAGACTGTTTTTAAATGGAAGAAGAATTGCAACAGCCTATTGAGAGAAGCAGCCTCTGTGAGAATAGTGGATGTCTCATTAGACAAAGGCATGTGAATACATGAGTGAAGGGAAGATTTGGCAGTGTAAGTCCCCGTAGTGAAATGTATTGCTTCACATTATTCTGAAAGGCGGCATATTAACTTCTGATTGGGTGTGAATAATTATAGTGTGAATTTATGCATGTTCGTGAAATACAAATCTAATTGCATTCGTCTCAGGATTCCTGAATACACACACCCGTCAAACCTTCTCATAATTCCAATTTGTTTCCATTCTTCTTCTGTGTTTTGTGAGTTATTTATCTGTCTATTTTTTTGGGAGATGCCACACGTTGTCTCTTCCTCCCAGTGTGGTGGGCAGTGGGAGTGTTTTTTTGTCTCTGGCTGACCAAGCCGTGACCTCCAAAATGGGCCAGCGATGACATAGAAATCCTTTGATCGATGCTTCTGATCTCGAGCTGAGCCCAGGAGAGGCAAAGGGCTGTTTGTGTTAGTATTGATACGGTGTCACATGCTGAGTGAAGGTGCACTGGAGCCATAAAACAAACCCGGGAGCTGTACCCGCTGTGGCCGCTCACCTCGTAGGTCTCCCTTTGATTGAAAGCCTTTACCTCATTACTTGATTGTTGCCCAGGCATTTTGTTTTATTTATCCCCCCCCCCCCTTAACAAGCCATTTTGAAGAATAATTGTTCTACATGTGCCTAATCGGGGACACTGCCAAGAATCCTTGACCCCCACAACAAGAGAGGACTTAAAGATATGACATTGATAATAGTCTGCCTTATCAATTCAGATAAGCAAATCTGGACCGAATGGTACCTGTATACATGATCATATTTCAGATATTCTCTCCTAGACTTATGAGAACATACATCCGTTTCGCTGACTTGGTTTTCCAGTGCTCAGGAGATTGGCAGGTGGTAGATTGCTAATCGGAGTTATGCGAGTAAGTGTATGAGATTATCTTGCCAATGGCATTCACACATATTCAGATCACTGTTATATGTGATTGCTTAAGATCTTATCAGAGGTGGATTTTCATGTCCATTTAGCCTCGATCTACAGCTTGCTAACTCAAAATGCAAAGTCAGAAATGCATGTACAATTGTGCACAACTTCTTGAATTGCATGGTTTGTGGTGCTTTCTGTAAAGTTGTGAAATTTGTGAATTCACACAGATTTGTGAATTTTCCTTAAAGGGTAAGTTCGCTATTTTGGACCTTGGACCCTATTTGCGGTCCGTCTTCCATGAACCTGACCCATGAAGTCCATTTTTTCGCTGATCGGTCCAGTATTGAGTTCGGTACAGATTTCCTGTAGGCTCTCACTGGGGCTACAATAGAAGTCAACGGGGCAATTAGAAATGTTATGGAAAAACAACGATAAATGTGCTTTTATAGCTCAGTGTGTATTCTTACGGTCTCAGTATGCTCTCCTGTGAAATGTAGGCTATCGCAAACGCAAACCGAACGTTGAAACAACAGTTCCATTTGAAACATAACTATTTCTCCGACCGTACTACCTCGCACTGTAAACTGACGCAGTCTAGCTACGTTGTAGAGAGGCCACTTGAAAAGCAGTTGATCACAAATCCTGACCTCCCGTTGGAGTTTACTAGCTAGTAGCCTACAGCAGAAATATTTGTAACGCAGTGTTTGTAATCATCATTTGTAATAATTTATCACAGCAATGGTGCGCGAATGTGCATTCCCCGGTTGTGGGAATAAAATGTCTGGACGCTCAAATACCAGTTTTCACAGGCTTCCGTTCTCTGACCCAGAAAGATTGAGACTTTGGCTGGTTGTCTTACGCCGGATCGACATAAACACTCCAGTCAATCAACTCCGTTTGGCAGACTCGCGAGTTTGTGGAGCGCATTTCGACGATACTGATTTCTGTAACCGCAAATCAGAAGCAAAACACTGGTCGTGTCGGACCTGCAGCAGGTGAGTTATATTTAGCTATAACGTTACTAACATTATTTTTATTTTTTTTTGAGCGCGTCCTCTGACCCAGCACTCATACCAACTAACAAAATCCGAGCTTGACATAAGTTGGTTTCTTGTAACAAAACTGTCGGAAACGTTCATCAACTATAACTTTTTACAATTCTATAATGTTTTATTTACAAATGCTTGACGCATGGTGTCCTGTCCAAAGTTCTCATCTATCACATATCTGTTGGCAGTCATAGTGTAATGGTAATCAATGGAGATGATCCAGTGTCATCCACGGATACATCCAGGTTTTCAATGGCATTCGGTAGCAACAGATCCCACTCCCTACAACACAAACTTTCCTCCTCTCTGGGCATCTGCTTGCACCTCTTGCAAGAACACCAAAAGTCCCCCGAAATTCTTGGTCTAGCCTCGGCAGCGACTTCGGATAACATTACCTGCGCAACTTCAGCCTCTCTCTCTTCTCTTGCTCTCTTATTATCCATCTCTTGTAGTTCCGTGTCCGTGTATTCTGGCTCAAATCTGTAGCCAGTAACGTCAAAGTCAAAATTGAATTCTTCGTCTTCGTAATCATTATAGTCATCCATCATCCAAGTTTTTTTGTGGAAATTGTAGCCTACGTTGCTGCAGGTAAACAAACGCAGACTGCTCAACTAGATAGTTTCGTAAACGGCCGGCACACCTTCCCGCTCCCCTACCCCCAACACATAGTACTCCGCGGGAGCAGTGAAAACAAGCAACAGAGAAATGCTTACTTCCAAGCCATGCCAAGCACGTAAAAATGTTCGGATTGAGATACATTTCACAGGACAGCATACTGAGACCGGTAACAATACACCCTGAGCTTCCCGTCTCATTTATTGTACATGAAAGCACATTTATCGAACATTTCTAATTGCCCCGTTGACTTCTATTGTAGCCCAGTGAGAGCCTACAGGAAATCTGTAGCGAACTCAATACTGGACCGATCAGCGAAAAAATTGACTTCATGGGTCAGGTTCATGGAAGACGGACCGCAAATAGGGTCCAAGGTCCAAAATAGCGAACTTACCCTTTAAGTTGTATTGATTAAACAACATTGATAATTCCCAAATCAAAACCTCCCAATGAACATCCTCTTGTGAGTCGCATATTAGTACATTTCACTTTCACCCACACATGTACAGTGTAGTTTGTTGTGGTTTGTTGGGTTGGTGAGGTTAGAAAAACTGCTCTGTTTTGGAGTACTGACAAAATGCAAGACCAAACAATTATCCTTGGCACTTTGTACTTTGTTGGATCAGGGAACATGCCATGTGTACCGCAGTGGTTGGTGGACTCCTTCACCTTACATTCGTAAACACAATGTAGAAAGGAGGCAGTAAAATCTGACAGCACAGCAAATTGGTCTGTAGGTCCTCCATATTCTATGTTCTTTGATGAGCAGTACTTTGGTGCTGATATTGTCACGGTTTTCCTGGTTGTCGTTCCCGTCTCCGCTTGAGCTTTCTCGCGGCTCCGGATCGGCTCCCTTCCGTGTTTTGTTTTCCGTTCGTCTGTCGATTTGCTCACCTGTCTAATGTGTCACCTATCCTGTGATTGCACTGGATATTTAAGTTCCTCGCTTCCCTCTTCCAGTGCTTTGTTGTCGTTTTACGTTTGACACAAAGTCGGTAAGGTATAGGAACTTGGAAACTACGTTTCTTGTTTCTAATAAGAAAAGTAGGCAAGTCTGGTTAGAGTTAGGAAAAGATCTTTTCAATCTTTTCATTCCTGTTTTCACTCTTTATCCTTCCCTCTTTGGTTTCCTTCTGGAGTATTTTCATTATTTTTACTCCTCTCTCTGTTACCCTTTAATTCAGCTCGTACACACCTAGGGCTAGAGGTAACAGGTTCTATTTTCTTTCTCGTTTCTCTCGCCTGTTAACACTGGGTTTTCTTTTGTTTTTTATCTGACCTCCATTAATTGCTCTTTGGTTGAGAGCGTGAGGTTCTTTCTTTGTTTCCTACTCGCTATTATCGAGTCTCGTCCTCGTTTGGGGCTGTTTTTGATTTAGCTTACGCCGGGAGTATTTATTCCCCTCTCCGTTCACGGCCCCTTTCTGTACCGTGAGTGACTTAGTGAATCCCTGCTCACGTTCGCACCTGGTTCTCCGAATAAAGAACCCCTACAGATATAGTATATTTTTTCTACTTCATGTTCTTTTGTGATCCTGGAGATAAATTAAAATAAATTTAATATTAATTTATTCTTTGACAGTGTACAGTTAAAACAGCTTGTTTTAACTCAGTAAATTGGCTTCCTATATTATAAGGGCTCGAAATTGTATATATCCCAATGAATAAGGGCACTATAAAACCGCTTTGCCAAATGGCCAGTATCCAGGCTATGGGTATCAGTATCCTGGCTTACGTGTATCCTTTTTGTTTTGTACAAGTCATTAATGTCTTCATTTAAAGGATGAAATGACTAAGATCTGCAATTTTCTGCATATGTACTTGCAGGGGGAGAAACGGTCCGTGAAGCGACTGTAAAACTATGCCACCGTGCAGATATTATGTCTCCATCACTCATGCCTATAAAAAGATCCTTGTTTCCCAGGAGACAGGTGCCCTGCCAACGCTTTCTCTGTTCCTTAAAGAAGTCCCGATAATGGTGATGAAGGTTTAAAAATCTGATCCTTCATATCAAAGGAAATCTTCTGAGATTTATCAAAGCTCTCCATCGACTCAATTTATCGTGGGTTCGTCCTTCACAAATTGAGCATGCAGTGACCAGGACCATCTGTCTCTTCAAGTGTGACATGCCTTAATTTACAATAGGACCACTTAGGACACATTGATAGATTAGCCCTAAGCAGGACATGGATATTATGTCGTCTTTCTATTAGGTAGTCATTGTCACATGAGATTAAAGTAACTGATATAGGCTACTGTCATTCTCCATCAGTTGTATACATTCAGACACTACTGGTTCTGCGTGATAAAATGTTTAACTTCTAAATTGACTAAAAGGCACTTCTAGGCAAGAATAAGAATAGTAAACATGTAACATTAGACTAGCTCAGCACCCAGGAACGTAAAGCCAGGGCCCTGTTCCTCGTAGCTGGCTAACTGTGCTAGCTGGCTAACTGTGCTGAGTAAAACCCGCAACAGTGTTTTTGCTAGTTCATATGTTACATATTCGGGGGGTTCTGGGTTTTACTGAGCACAGTTAGCCAGCTATAAGGAACAGCGTCCTGGAATGTTATTCTTAAAGCATCATTGAGTAGGGAAGAAAAAAATAAATAAATAAACTTAAGCAGTTTTAAAGGGATTCCAATATACAAAATCAAGACATCCTGAACTGACTGCTTGAAACCTTTGAACCAATTTTTGATTGATTTGATTTTGAATTTTGAATATTTTCTGAGAAATAGCAGCGGTTACTAGCTTCTTTGCTGCTCGGTTTGTTTACTTATGCAATCTTCAGGAAGTGAGTGGGACCGTTACGGGCGCAATAACGAAACAAGGATGTTAATAAGCTAACGACCGGATCTTCTTCCAAACCTTTGTTTGGAAAAATTGTAAAATATCATGAATGGAGCTTTTTATCTGTTCAAACGGTCGGTTCCGGATGTTGTGATTTTGTATATCGGCATATTCTGCGTTGTTTGCATTAATTAATGTGCTAAAAGTGCTTTTGAGACCTCTTTAGCCATGCAATGGGAGTGAATGGAGAGAGAAAAAATGTAAGGAAGGCGAGTTGCTGACCACTGGAGCAAGTCATGAAGGTGAGCTTGAATATTACAACTCATGTTGTATAGCTACCTGGCCCCAATATTATGTTCTAACAAAGTTCAGTATGCTTTTAAGTTTATTTTTATTCATTTATTTACCTTAAATACTTGCTGATTTTGAAATACTTTTCAGAATCCTCTCCTTGCAAGTTTTTCTACACTGGTTATGTGTTGTCTGAAGGTGGGTCCGCAGCAAAAACGTTCTGATGCTGGGCTGGAGGTTAGAGAAATCATGTCCGTGAGTGGACATAAAATCGAAAGCTACTGGAAACCAAATCCACTAGAAAGGAAATTAACGGTGGAGTGACATTCTCACTGGAGAGCCAATTTGTCTCTTTTATGCTAGTAACGATAGCAACAGTTTAGGCTTACAGCTGATTCATGAAAACGGTTAAAACATTCCCTAAAGAAAATGATCTATAGTAAAACTATGGTATTACTGTAGTTTTTTCGTACACACTATAGTCCTATAGGGATAAATACTAAATAATTATTATAGGGGGTGAAAGTACTATAGTGATACTATTGTATTATAGTGACAAATACTATAGTGATACTATTGTAGCATTATTATAGTGGGCGAAAAAACTATAATTTTCTTATAAAGCAATACTATAGTTCATTTTTGTTAGGGTTAAATCTGCAGATAAAAAAAGGTTTGTATTCGGCACATTACAGCAACTTTAATCTAGCAAACCATTTTTGTGGTTAGAGGTGTAGTATTTATTCAGTTTGAAAATACGAATTTAGTAGGAATTTAGCTAGCTAGGCTCAGTAATTAGCTAGCTGTAAGTTAATGTGAGAAACATAGCCTACCGACTGGTTGTGTGAAAGCAAGTTAACGTTACTTCACATCTGTATAGGCTAGACAACTGTTTTAGCTAACGTCATAACTATTAACATAATAATCATAATAATTATATAGTGTATGTTATTAGCACATAACGCTAGCTAGTCCATTTGCTAGCTAGCATTCCATTCCTAGCTTTGTTCGTTTTTGTGTTGCATGGCAACAGCTGCACTGGGGACTATTTTCTCTGCTGCTGAAATTAAATTCATAACGTTAATTAAAAATGGTTTCATTGAAAGTGTGCCTTTTCCTTATATATTATTTACAATATAGCTGGCAACTATTGAAAAGCAATAAAGTAACTCGACGCTGTACAATATCGTCAATATGGTCACAGTTAAAGGGTTGCAACAACACCCTTTAACTGTGACTATATTGACAATATAGTACTGCATCTCGTACCTTATTGCTTAAATGCAAATATGACATTTTATGCAGCAGATTTCCACTGTTCTTTCTGACATTGTGGATAAGAATCAACATGCTGACTATTATCCCATAATGGAGAAAGTCCTTTAGTTGCTTTGTTAGTACCAGTTGCCTTGGTTTTAAAGGTAAAATTGGGATGGCAGGTATGCCATCCGCCAAGTTACGGCTTGGCGGGGTATGCCCCATACCTATACAGCACCGAGAGTTTGGCACTTTTCAGGGTTTCCTACAGAAGTAACCACAGTGACCACAGACTCTCAGCCCTTGGCTTAAAACATTAACTTCTGTACATTCTGACCTCATGTAACCACACAGAATTCAGATACAACTTCACACATCCACACAATAATGCCCCAAACTTGGGTTATTTTGCTGGTTTTTCTCCTTCTTTTTCCCATTTTTCCTGCTCCGTACCCTCAAATAATAATTCTCCCCATAGAGTACTCAAGTGACTACGTCACACTCGTTTCGGAAGTAAATTCCCCATACATTTAGAACATAGACATTAACTAAAACTTACTTTTAAACCATTTCTAGTGATAGTCTTACCATCAATTTCTTGGATTGTTCGATATAACGCCCGTTCGCTTTTTCGTTTTTCGTTCACTTTTTTTGTCATTTTTCTGGACCCGCTTCGAGTATATTTTACGTTTTACTTTTTTTTTTTGTGAATATACCAGTGCTGGCACTGTTTAAAAACTCAACGTCCCATAATTCTCTTCGGACGCGCAGCGTGGTCTCCAAACGTTGTCATATAACGTTAGCCAGCAGTAGCACACAGCTCCGATTTTAAACACTTTTTTCTAACGTTAGCTAGCTAGCTTGAAGGACTAAAAGCTAGAATTGCTTGTCGGGCAGGCTTCTCAACTTAGCAAGCTAACGTTAGCTCATCTTCAGCGGCAGTACTCCCATCTGCCAAAAAAGTCCAGATAGAGGAGATGATGATAACTTATTGGTTGAGAACCACCTGTGCGTTGCAGTACTGCATATGTAGTCTGTTAAAGTGGACTACAAGTCGAACTGCAATCATTAATCCGTTACTTTAAAAAATAAAAATTGTTTCATATTTCAATTTACAAATAAAACATTTTTGTTATATTGAGCCTTTTTTTATGGTTACTCAGAACACAAACTCCATAATATTTGTGTTATACAGTAGGCTACTGTTTCATTCTCACTGAACTTATATTACATATGATTTTTTTATTGAATTACATATATATTTTTGAAATCGCAATCGCAATTATTTGCAACTTTCACTAATTATCGCAACAAACACATACAAAACATTGCACTTTGCATCGCAACTTTTAAGAAAAGCTGCTGCGAAATCAAGAATTTTAGGCCGCAATAATAATAATAGGCTACGTACCGTCTGAATAGGCTATGTACCGTCATGCAGTTAAAATGACTGCAAACACAAAAAAGAAGTGATATCTCACGAAAATGTTTTTACTGTAAAAATAAATGCCAAGTTACTCACGCATAGCCTACAAAGCACTGTCTGTAAGTTATTAATTCCAACTTGCAAAAACTAGGCCTGCCTTTAAAAGTATTGATATCAAAATGTGGCCAAGTTACAACTAACAATATTGCCTATCGTAGCTCACACTAATTATACTAGCTCTATTCCAAAGCAATGCTATCCAAACTTTCCTAAATTATTTAATGCAACTTGGCCCTGTGTTTTTATATCTTACCATCTCAAGAGAATGTGGTCAATGAAATTGTATGTGCCACATCAAACTGTGAAAGGACAATAATTGATAGTGGAAATAATCTGAGATTCACATGTCTTGCAATTACTACACTACAGGGTATGTTTGAACAATTGTCTGCATCCAGTGCTTTGGGTCTATGAAAAGCACAGCATGAATAAAATGTATTATTATTATTATTATTATTTATTTATTTGGAATATTTAGATTTCTAGAAACCTGTATGGTCCTACAGAGCCTAGACATTCTTGTGTTCACAAAATTCTGTTCGCAAATAACATAACTATTATTTTGTTAACAAATTAGTACTATTAATTATTTGGCATCATCTGACCCACAAACATACAGTATGCTACATTGACAGGGCAAACATGTCTGGATAGCTTTGTGAAAATGCTATATGTAGGCTATTTTCAACGTCAACATATTTCTATTCTTTATCTGCATTTATTTATTCATCCCCCGTTCTCTATTGTAAATTATCATTCTTGGTGTAAATGTCTGTTTGTGAATTGTAGAGAAATCTGTAGCAGCAGCGACCATTTTAAAACTTGCACATTTTCTAAAGTAAACTTTACAACAAAGTATAAACAAATCCTTTCTGGAGTGTAATTAGTTGTCAACTGTTTAAAACATTAATTGAAATGATATGTTGTTCCATGAGGCCATTTGTGTTATTTGACATTTAAAGTTTGTGAATGACCACAATCTCTTCACATTCTAAGATGAAAAAACACAGGGCCAAGTTGCATTAAATAATTTAGGAAAGTTTGGTAGCATTGCTTTGGAATAGAGCTAGTTTATTTACTGTGAGCTATGATAGGCAATATTGTTAGTTGTAACTTGGCCACATTTTGATATCAATAATTTTACAGGCAGGCCTAGTTTTTGCAAGGTGGAATTAAGAACTTACAGACAGTGCTCTTTGTAGGTTATGCGTGAGTAACTTGGCTTTTTTTTTTTTCTGAGATACTCTTTTCTTTGACAAAACAACATAGTTTCACCATTGTTAAAATAAACGACAAATAAAAATGCAACAACAAGATTTCCATCATTTCTGCTGTTATAGACATTTGATACCATGTTTGTTATTCATATGAAAATTGATTACTATCCTCACAGTGGCATTCAATCTGTATATTTAGCACTGTGTATGGTATAATCTTTGCTTTAATTACAGGGGAGCATTCAATGATTTGGCGTGTTTCTTTACCAGATAATAGAAAAGTCTTAAAACATGGTGAATCATTTGCTAAATATAGCAGATCACTGTAGTTAAAAAAAAAAAAAAAGCAGTATTAGGAAAAGTAAGAATGTCCTCTGACACTGATGGTGAACAAAAGAAGGTTCCTTGTTGTGTGTTGTCATTAGCGTTGTGCGCTGGTGTCACTGGGAGCTGAGAGAGGTACGAGTGCTCGCAGTGCCGCCCACACTGTAAATCTGCCCTAGTTGCCATGCTGTCAGTCATTCCGCTGTATACCGCTATTCTACCAAGTGTGCCAAGATGGGGAGTGGGCGGGCCGCGGAGAGCAAGCGCTCAGCCAGACCCATGTCTCCTTCTCCTTGTTCCCTCTTCTCCCTTAATTTCCCCTTTCCTTTCAGCAGAGGTGCTTTTCTTCCTTTTGTCTGTTCTTTCCTCGACTATGCTCATTAAAATGGCAGCACCCTCACAAACTGACAAGGTAAATTATTGTGACACATTAAATTGCCAACTTTCTTTTACCCCCCTTCTCTCAGAAAGCAGTGCACATATTTGCTGTATAAATACATTGGCCCTCTGCAGTGGACTGAA
Organism: Synaphobranchus kaupii; assembly: GCA_029718625.1. Taxonomy (NCBI): domain Eukaryota; kingdom Metazoa; phylum Chordata; class Actinopteri; order Anguilliformes; family Synaphobranchidae; genus Synaphobranchus; species Synaphobranchus kaupii. Next base: position 64,788,880 of record CM056380.1, read on the forward strand.
TAACCCTGTCAACCTGAGTACTAAATGTATGCAGTGCTTAATAATGTGAATTTTGGACACATAAAAAAATAAATCTCAAATCCCATCATGCAAAAATGGCATTGGTCTCAAAATGGTTTGTTACAGCACACATTGGATTAAATGGTTGGCTCCACATACATGTGTGTGTGTGTGTGTGTGTGGGGGGGGGGGGGGGGGTGTGAAGCTGGTTTGAAATGGAGGTCAAATAGCCATTTGAAAACAGCTGCCTTGGTGACAGTTTTGTACAGAGGTGAAAGGGATTGGCTGTGACATGCAAAGATAAATTCAAAATTATATTGAATACTAGGGTTGCAAATTCTAAGGAATTTCCTTGATCGATAGTCGTTAACGTTAATGAACAATTAATCGATCAATCGATAACAAAACAGCTAAAAATAGCTTATGACATAGAAAATACAAAATGCATGTTTTTTTCCTCAATCAAAGCTTTATTGAAACATTTGAGAAATACGCCTGTTTCATAGCATAACACAAATATAATTATGAACGCTGTTTTGTTTAAGTATGATATTTTAATAAGGCACGGGAAATTGCGCTCACTCTTCCGAGGCGTATCAGTGACTAACACGTACGTCTATGACATATACAAAAATAAGATGAGCCTTAATTAAAAACTTAAATTTGCAAAATGATTATGAAATAGATAAAGATAAATAACGTTTTTGAAAACTATAATAGGTTCCCTCTTGAAATGAGAAAGCTACGACAGCTCAGGCCTCAGTTTAAAACTTAAACTGCATAAGTGCAGTAAATACCTAGGCCTGCTGATTTTTATTTAAGAATATAAACATGTTTACGTTATCAGGGGTGAGTCATGTGCGCAGTCGGTTTACAACGAGACCAGCTTCTGAAAATACGTGTTCCGATGGGACCGATAAGTAGCGTGCTTCATGGTCGAGTGAGTCTTCTTCTGTATAAAGTTAATAGCATGTTCAGTGTTTCCCCTACCATTATCTTGGCCGGGCGGATATATATTATATTATATAATATATAATCTTTTTTAAAAAATTTTTATGTAGCTGCAATAATTATTTCCCTTACCGCAGAATGCTGGAATGATTGCAATGGCAGCGCTGATATTATAAGGGTGTAATTATAGTTTCCGCCTCTACGCAAAATGGCGCACTTTCGTCCGTTTCGCTATCTGACCAGAACTCTTACATTTTAGTGTAGAGTAAAAGCTAATACTGCACAGTCGCGGATCTATGGGTGGGCAAGCTGTCAATCTGGCCCCTTATGTTTAACTTAATGATTGCATTTCACCAACAGCTCCCATTGACACAATTAAGATGAGACCGCAAATAGTTCAATTTGATCGTTAAATTTGAAATGGTCGATCGATCAAATTATTAACGGCAATTAATCGATCAACGATTAATCGTTAACACCCCTATTGAATACTAAGGTTGTGTGTCTGTTGTTGATGATCTCTGAACAAGACAAGCGTGAGAATATAACATCACATACCGTTACAAGTCTTCCATCGCTTTATATGTTACATGCAAATGACACGTACAGTTAAGCATTTAGCCGATATACCCAGATATACCCAGGCAAAGAGCAGTTTAAATATTCTGCTTACGCCTCAGTGATGTAGATATAAACAGCTGCAATGCTAAAATTATCTTCTCCAGCGGGCGTGCAATTCGATTAACATCTAATAGTCATGTTGGGACAATGGACTACAAGCCCCACAATGAACTACAGTCACTCCCGAGATAACAGTGACGCATTCAACATCGCCTCCCGACTGCAATAAAAGTTACAGCGTCCAATGCGGTCGGGCTGAGAAATGCACGTCACTCACCCGAGGGATAAAACTTTGGGACCCCCCAGAGTTCGCTCTCTCTGGCGTGCGGTAACGAACTGTATGCATTAAAAGAGACCAATTTACTTCGTGAACTAAATCTAAAATATTTTAACCCTTGATCACGGTTATAGTTTCAGATTTTAGAATCCGAAGTACGTGCACTAATCCAACCCGACAATTCTGTTGGAGACTGCTCCACGGGCAGTTCGGGAATTCCAGTTCCAAAGACGACCGGTTCTCTTTGTTACTTTTGTCGACGCGAATTCCCCCGCGAGGCCTCCGACCAGGACTACGCCTCAGGAGACTTGGACATCACCCAGGACCTGTGTTTCCAAGTCATCCATCCCGGGATCCCCTTTTTTTTCTTCCCGACGACGGTCGGACGAACACTAGCCTACGAACTGCGGTGTCTGATCTCTCATGAGGTCGGACCTCAAGTAAGGCCGTATGATCTGGGTACAGATTGGCTGGCACCGATATGGTGATACTGTATTGCAGTTAACTGCATTTAAATCTGATGAGGTTATGCTGGGCAATAACTGTTTTTACTCGCTGTGTGATATATGATGTGTTGTTAGTTTCCCTAACTGTATACCCTCACTGCATGATTTTGTGTTGCTACATATATTATCTAAAAGTGTGATTTCCCCTCTTTCGATCTGGGCACGATAATATCCTAAATTCGGGACTAACCGTAATTAGATAACGGGATATTTATAACGCGCTTCCCCAAGTGCTAGTAGAAATAAATTCCCCAGAATCAATCACGGCTCGATTAGTGATAGAGGCATAATTCAGCCTATTAAGAAAGTGCCAGATCTCCCTACGGCTTGAGTAGGCTCGGCCTGAGCGTGCTGAAGCCATATTCATACTTCCCTCCCTCTTCCGACACGCGTACACGCGTGTTCGTGTGCCTCACCTCCATCTTTCTTTCTCTCCCTCTTTCTTTGTCTCCGCCACGTGCACCCGCGTGCACGCGCATCCTTACCTCCTTTGTGTGTGTTCTATCTATATCACCCCGCCGTGGGATATAATCGTTTATTACCTGGTTACCCTTTTGTAATAAACTATATTATTTGCATCTGGTGTTGGCGTGAATATTTCAAGCATTTATAAAAAGTCACACTCACAGAACAGATACAAATCTCCCGTAATTCAACGTGGAGTATTGTTAAAGTTTAAAGGTAATTAGACTCTATATTACTTCCACTAGAATAACCGGGTACTCCACAACGCAATTCCTTTAGCGGAATGCGCTACTTCTCGTTCTAGGGCGTTATAATTACATGAGACTGATTAATAAATATAAATTATACCTTTTGACCCTACAGTCACAATGTTTGTCATTGTACACAAACACTGCTTTATAAATATAAATGGATATACATAATTCATGAAACGTATAAGTATAACACATTGTTGCTGGTTATTGCTGAGGTTAAAATAATGGCATCGCTAACTTGCCTATTTCCTTTCTCTGGTTTATGTAAGTCCATTAATGTATTAAAGCTGGTAATATGCTTTACTCTGAAAGCACAATGAAACGTTATAGACCACTCTACTCCCCCCCCCCCCCGCCCATATTTTAAATACCGCCCTAAATTTTTTACTTTGTGCATGAGACATTGGGCCTCGTTTATCATTCAGGCGTAGCCTACGTTCAAATCTGATCGTAAAGTGATCGTACGGCCATTTTTAGGGAAATGTCCGGATTTATCGAAATGAACGTGGGTGTACGGTACGATGAAATCTCATGACAGCTCTCTACCTTGCGTACGCCTTTCCCAGTGGCGAGGCAGCGACATTGCATGCAATGAATAGCGAGGGAATAGTTGTGCAGCCTTTAATGAAATCAAATCACTTTTGTTCAGAGCACTGCAAGAGTCAACATGATAAACAAAAAGGTGCTCTTTGAAAAACATGTGAGCTTTAAAATCAGAGTTCGCCTTAAATGAGTAGCTGATCATAAAAATGGCATGTCTAAGTCATTCAATTCATGAAAATATTAAAACCAGTTAATGCATCTGGGCAATATTTTAAAATGCAATTGACCTACGTGTTGTGGCTGTAGATGTACATTGTGTACCCTAATTGGCAAAAATAGTAGCCTATCTGAATAAGTTGTTTTTTAATCACTATTAGTTTAATCGCTATTGTGCAGCCTAAATGGAATGAAGCAGAAGCCGGTTAAAATTATTACATCAGTATTTATTGGAGACAGCCGTATGAAAATAATTACGCATCACCAGTAATGTTGTATGCACGACGCAAAACAGTTTCCACATTTTTTCTATAAATCCGATCTAGTTTTTTTAGCCTAGAAGACCTAACAAACGTCAGAACCAGCGTGATAGAATCTTGAAATCTTGACGAATCAAGTCACTGTCGCTCCTTAAACAGCCACTTTCCAAATGATATCCCCCACCCTCTCTTCTGCAGATGAGCTGTCCGGGATGCCATTTCCTGTACCGTCCGGCAAAACTTTTTTTGTGAATGGTTATTTTCTTTTTTAATTTATATCTCAGCTGTAGTACGCAATTCAGAGGAAGCATTTTAGCCCTGGTTATCCCCTTCCACATAGCGGCTTTTGAGCTAGGCTGCACACCACTACTAACACTCCCAATAAGCACACATTTATATTCTTGTTCATTCATAAGCCTTTAAAGTTTACCCTCACAGAAAAATAATTAGCTTTCCTGTTGCCTATAATACTGGAGAAAACTGCATTGGAATGTACATTTTAAAGGAGGTGGCATTGCCAAATATAGGCTAGCTAATAAAATGGGCATGTGAGTATGGTAATTCATAATGATGTGAACACGATTCCTAATATACGGTCAAGTCTGATTTATCATACGCTCAGATCAGTGATTTACACAAGTTTGATGAATCACACGTGAGAAATTCGTAAGCAAGCTGGATCTGTCAAATATACACTCTTTTTTACGACCATATTGATAAATGAGGCCCATTGAGATTGAAAATGTCTTTAATGCACTAACCTTTTAATAATACTTTTTTCTTTTTTTTTAATGGAGTGTTGGTTTTCAACTTATTTCAGTTTATCTTTCAATCACACTTGTGTTGTTTATCTTCCCACTCAACTATTGATTCATGGGAAATATGTTTATTTATCATGTCATTTGCCAATGGTTAATGTAGCTATTACAACCTCAGTAACTCAACTTTACTCTGGGAAGAATCACCAAAACATTAAAATTCTATATTTTAAAAGCTATCAAGATGTGTCTGTGGAAAGCAGGTTCAAATTGCATATTGATTTTTCTTCTGGCAGCTAATGGATTCTAACAGAATAGATAGGGTAGAAAAAAATCTAACAATAGACCTACAACATTTTAGATTTTTCTTTATTATTTTGTTTAGGGGGAGAAAAATCATGTGTGTCTGGAATTGTGCAATTTTATGTATATAATTGATTTCAGGTTTTTTTACTACATTTTTATTGTTTTGTCTATAATTGACACTGCCTAATAGAAAACAAAACAGAACAGACAGTTGTATGTGAAATGCATACCAGTTAAACGAGGGACAAAGAAGGTACAACATGTCTGATGCTATGTGTGAGTTTACTTGGTTTTGATATAATTGCGCATAATAAAGAATGTAATCAGAATCCAGGCTTCAGTTGGCTGTATTAACCATAATTTCCTGAAATATTTGTATGTTCAAGGAAAATAATTAACATGACAGCAGAATTTGTTCTTTGCCAGAGGAACAAAGATTGCAGATAATAATGTGGCTATCCAGCATTAGAGTAAGTGGACCAGCTGCTGTCTACTCTCCAGCTTATCAAAATACACAGAGACCATGTCTAGTGTTGAGCTGACATTCATCCGGAGTCATTCTAACTCACCATGTGGTTTCATTCTGACTGAATAGAAACACTTAAAAAAGGCCCACCTGTTCAGACATAGACAAGCAGGTAGAAAGACTGTGTACAGTAATAAGGCAAAGCCACACGATGGAGCAGTTCATTATTTTGCAGAATCAATGAGGCTTACTTATAGCAGTCCATCGAAACGAAGATGACGTTGCTTCCAATTATACACGTATGGTGAAACTGGCTGGTTTATGGTTTATGTTAATTTGCGGCGGTGACCTATGGAGACCAATCCAAGAGTCATAGATATTGCCACAGATGGAGCAAGTGAGGTCAACAGACGGGGCATCAGGGTTGTGTCTCCGTTGCCTCTGGGCACTCCGCTGATTGATCCGGAAGGTTTCAAGGTGGCAACTCCGGAAGAACACACTGAGCTCCATAATAACCGGTCTGTGGTGATCCCATTTTTAGATGGTTGGACTTGAGTCACATTTCTTAATGTGTTCTTTAGTGGCTGAGTTTTTGTCCACCTGGTTTTCTAGGGGCGCCAGACAGCTGCCCATATAGGAGCTGCCTTGGGAAGCATCCTATTGGCATACAAACCACATGCCCTACCCAGCGTAGTTTTGCTAAGGCAGCTTCCATGCTCCAGGTGTTGGTTTGCTGGTTTGCTTGGACACGGCATGGGGAAGACTATGCATGGTTCTGATGCAGCAAATTCAGCTGTACAAACTGGTTAGAGATCAATTATTCAAATGTTTCTTTGGAGGTGAGAGAAAGCAGGCAATTGAGTGCATGATTATTTAAGAGTGAAATCGGTAACTGGGTCAAGGGTTTTTGACTCTCAGTGCTCACACCAGACTGCAAGGCCTGTTGGTTTATTTGACAGATCCTGGTTTCCCTTTGGTCAATACCTTTTATGTTATATACCTAAGATGGATTCAATGTAGTCGGGGTGAAAGATCTGTTATAGAGACCCATGCTGATGACCTCTGTGAACCTACCAGCGCCAACCAGTTATAATGGTGCTCATCCTTCAGGCAAGAGACCCAGCTCAGATGATCATGAATGCAGAGGTTGATGTATGGAAGTAAATACATCGGGGACCATGAATAATTGTCTGGCTTGACAAATGGAGACCCCTCTGCTCTCCATGCTGACTGACCTGTATACACAGTACATACAACCGTCAAAATAACTGTATAAAATTCAGTGAGGAGACCCGAGCCGTGCAGTGTAGGCACAACATGGCCGGCATTTCAGTTTCATCCTCACTCTGTATTGTGGGGAAAGGGGGGAGGATTCACTTAATTTAGAAAATGACATCATAATTCATTTTATGACGGGATAATTATGGTGTCCCTGTAGCATGAATTTCATGATGCAGAAAAACCAGTTTTACCAACAGAACCCTCGTGTTAAATTTCACATTCACCCCCAGGGTGTGTCTCATTGACCTGTACAGTAATTGACGCCCTGTATAAATGCCATATCTGAACTGTGCTTGTTTCCTGTTCCACTTTGTGATTCTCAGATTCTCCGGCTTTAATGAGAGGGCTTTTAACCCCCATGAGAAATGTGTACTCTCAGACGAGGTATACATTTTGCTGCAGAAGGACTTCTCCCTGTAAATAAAGAGGTAAAGTTCAGGTCCTGCCCCCACACGGAGCCTTACTTAGACTGAACACACAGGGCTGTTTCTCAGCATGCGGCACCAGGCTTCAACGTCTCCGCAAGCCGTGTGGGAGGAGAAACCCAGACCACCTCCATGTACGCAAGGTGTACCCAGACTGACTGCGTAGACCATAGAGCATTGATGAGTTCACTAATGGAACACAAAGGTTTTTTTTTTTTTTTTTTAATAGACCGGAAGACAAACCAGACTAATCTTAAATGCACTTTTGTTGGGCTATGCTATGCAGAGGGAATTGATTTTAACCAGCAACATAATGGGTTCTGTTTTTCTTTCCCTGATAGCTGTTAACTCCTAATATACTGCGGTTATATCATTTCTTGTATTCCCTTTGTTGCCAAGTTGGAAATTGAACAAGCTGGAGCGATAATTTCAGACGTATTAGCAGATACTCAAAATTTCACAAATGCTTGTACTTGAATAAAAATGTGGGTGAGAGAGGCCACAAATAATGAAGATTTCCTGCCTAGTTTGGTGGCTGTGTGTGTCCCGTTCTGTTCTCATCTTAACTAAACCAAAACTTTCCCAGTTTCCAGAACTCACACTCAAGAGTGCACTTAGGTCATTTTGGTTTGACTTTGGGAGTTGAGCGGACTACAAGCAGGGTGAGAAGCTAAGGGACAGTCTCCACCGCTGTGAGTGTGTACAGCACTTAGGAACTGGGCTATATTGAGTGCACTTGACTAGTAACATTGGAGAACCATGTCACTGCTCTCTTCTAATAAATAAAGTGCATTCAGTACAGACCAGAATCTCTTTCAATGTGTCAATCATCTCAGGTTGTGCATAAATTTTACTTATGTTAGAAACAATGAGATCTTAATTGAACAATTGAACTGATTTTACAAATAATGCATTTAAAAATCAGGCCTTAAAATGGGTGCATTGCATCGATTCTTTTAAATCTATGCCTGTTGTTGTTCTGCTTGCAGCTTGGGTCAGCTAGTTTTATATCTGAGACACAGCAGACAAGATGTCTTTGCCAGGAGCAGGTCTTAGGAGACAAGATGTCCTTTAATATTCTAACTCTAAGCATTGAGAGGGCAGGAGGTACTTACCTGAGGTTAAAGCTCTTTGATTACCATGTAAAGATAGTGACCTTTAAAATCGATGAGGAACAATGGGAAAAACTTATTTCTACTGGATAAATTTTTTGTTCAGAGTGCAAGAACAAGCACAGTATACCAGAAGCAAAGTGACAGTTTTTTTTGTGTGACAAAAATGAACATGTGAGAGATGGCACCATGTGTCAGTTGTTTAATTATACTTTTCACACCTTATTTGTTTCAATCACACTTGTGTTGCAGGATAGAGGAAATGGAGCTGACTGGTGTACAGCTGGACCGGTCTTTAAGGGACATACTGCTTAAAAGTTGTGACTGTGTAGTTGGCTTAATTTGCTAGTTTTGATACCAACGTCCTGAGTGGAAAGATTTGCATCTGGCCTGAAACGCTTTATAGTTCTTCTGTACAATAAAAATGTTTTTATTCCCCTTTTTTCAGTTTTATTGCTCTGCTGAACCTTCTCTTTAAGAAATGAATGTTAACAGATGGTTTCTAATATCGTTTGATTTGCCTCATTGGTGTAGGTATACCTGGTAAAATGACTGCTAATTCATTAATAGGCCCTTCATTCTGTTTCATTAACATACTTTGACATCCTTTATAAGTTTGGCCTTGGCTTGGCTGTTTTAAACATGCATCCGGTGCTCTCTTTCATGACCTCCATTTAAGAGATTACTGCTGAATAACAATGCTCAAAATACCTAATTTCTGCTCATGTATGGGGATGCACACAGACCTCAATGATCTCAGGCTGTGGGTATTGATGAGCTAAAGAATTTACATGTGATCAATAATGGCGATTGCTTGTCATTGGTCTTGCAGTGCCACCGGATGCATGCCTGATGAAGTTGACTTACTTGGGGACCGAGGAGAAAGGCCAACATGCCTCTCTCCCTGTGACACAGACATCTGTGTTTATGTGGTTTGCGGCTGCTCTTAACCAGAACGACTTAAAGAAATGTTACATAAAGGTAAGGCAAAGACCTGGGCCAATAGCAAGTGATCAGTGCCCCAACCAATAGTAGCAGTTATTACATGCACCAGCAACGTGACATTAAGCACCACAGTAGGAGCAGAGAGACTGAGGACATAATGCTTTAAGCAGCAAACTGATTAGAGGGGACAATGTTAAGGGTAGTGTACATGGGGGCCAATCCACCTGCAATAAAAGGCAAGAGTTCAGGGTTTGTTGAACCACGATGGAGTTTGAACAGCAAACGTCAAATAGCCTACATCCCCAGCACACTGTTACCCACCCCCATCTGTCGATTCACACACTGACAAGAAGTGTGGCCTGTTTTTTCTACTCATAGTTTATAATTATACCACAGTTGAGATATTTTTTTTTTCCTGCACACTGCAAAGCGTTTTCTCTTATTGTGCACATATAGACTCACAGTCTGGTATCTGTTAAGGCTCTATGCGAGTGTGTGGATGTGCCCCACAGTCTGGTATCTGTTAAGGCTCTATGCGAGTGTGTGGATGGGCCCCACAGTCTGGTATTTGTTAAGGCTCTGTGCGAGTGTGTGGATGGGCTCCACAGTCTGGTATTTGTTAAGGCTCTGTGCGAGTGTGTGGATGGGCTCCACAGTCTGGTATCTGTTAAGGCACTGTGCGAGTGTGTGGATGGGCCCCCACAGTCTGGTATCTGTTAAGGCTCTGTGCGAGTGTGTGTATGGGCCCCACAGTCTGGTATTTGTTAAGGCGCTGTGCGAGTGTGTGTATGGGCCCCACAGTCTGGTATTTGTTAAGGCACTGTGCAAGTGTGTGGATGGGCCCCACAGTCTGGTATCTGTTAAGGCTCTGTTCCAGTGTGTGGATGGGCCCCCACAGTCTGGCATCTGTTAAGGCTCTGTGCAAGTGTGTGGATGGGCCCCACAGTCTGGTAGCTGTTAAGGCTCTGTTCCAGTGTGTGGATGGGCCCCACAGTCTGGTATCTGTTAAGGCTCTGTGCGAGTGTGTGGATGGGCCCCACAGTCTGGTATCTGTTAAGGCTCTGTTCCAGTGTGTGGATGGGCCCCACAGTCTGGTATCTGTTAAGGCTCTGTGCGAGTGTGTGTATGGGGCCCCACAGTCTGGTATCTGTTAAGGCTCTGTGCGAGTGTGTGGATGGGCCCCACAGTCTGGTATCTGTTAAGGCTCTGTGCGAGTGTGTGGATGGGCCCCACAGTCTGGTATCTGTTGACGTACTGTTCCAGTGTGGGCAGGGCCAGCCCTAGAAAATCTGAGGACCCTAAGCTGAACATGTGTGGAGGGTCTCCTCCACCCCCCACACGCACACATACACCACCACTAAGAAAGAACCCATTACACGCGTTACACACGGTGATGGGTCAGCCCCCACTCGGCCAGGATGATTGACCGCAAGGTACGATCAGAGTGGATAATACCCATCCTGTCTCAACACCCCAGCCTCCAGCCATACCCTGAGGAGCCTTTCAGGGAGAGAGGAGGAGAAATCGTAAGAAGGGGAAGAAGACTGTCCAGCGGATGCAAGAGTCTCTGCTCATCCCCCTGCATGCAGCACACCGCACCAGTCATCAGTCCTTCCCGAGCGTCCGTATGACATTCGCTGGCCGTTTGAAGACCACCACTCCACCCAACCCCCCAAAATGGGAATTTTTTTTGTTGTTTTTGTTTTACTTTGGCAGTCAAGCATCATTGTTGCATTCCATCGCTTTTGGGCCGAGAAGCAATCACCATGAAATTAAGATCAAAATCGCAGCGAAAGACTCGTTTGCCCCTGGGGTCCGAATAAGATATGTCTCGCTTAAATTGCACTTTCTTCCTTGGGGCATAGGAGCTGACGTCACAGAGCAGGGCCTGGAATCTAATTTACTCTCATCCATGAGGGGGGGGTTTCAATGGGTAGGATCATTGAAACACTGCAGCACCAAGCTTCAGAGCAAAGGAGAAGCAAGCTAGCCTTTATGTGGTACCGCTGTTTCTCATTTTAATTAATTTGCGATGGATTGATTTTCCTCAGGTTGCTGTGATGGTATTCTGCTTTGTTTTGTCCTCAGCTTCCAGCATTAAACAGGAACAAGAGTACAAAAAAGCACAAGCAATAAACCCACAGTACACTTTTCTATTGTTGCCTGAATAATATTTAGTGTAATGTAGCCCAAGGAGACGAGGTGGATGTTAAAACGATATCTTTAACTTAGACACAGCTAAGTTGTGACTGATACAGGTGTGTGAACTCCACATTCAGGGTGATGTGATAGTTAGGTATTTTTCCTCTAAAATCATCTTGCAGCTTGTGTTGTGCTTCCACAGAAATATGTCAATCAGAATCCCTGAAGACAACCCCACCCCCCCAAAAAAAGAACTGTGGATGACATTGAGGTCAATGTATTGTCCTCATTAGCACTACTGACTGAAGTGTCATTGTTTTAATTTTTTCAGTTGAAAGTTGTGAAACATTGGAGAGTTTCCTGTTGTAACTGTCTGAGAAAATGGGGTTGCCTTGTTTCCTGTTCACCTCGTTATGGAATTTCACTTAGTTTGAGCTTTCTCTTAAAAGTGCCCTCTACAGAGCACAGGTGTTTAACTTGTAGGGTCAACAGGAACTACAATTCCTGTTACAATTCAATTACGTCGCGTGGCGCTGTAATGGCGACATGTAGTCCAGCTCTGTAGTCCAGTAATGGCGACATGTAGTCTCTCGTGTTCGAATGTATTTGAATGTATTTTGTTGTATCTGGCTTTCGTCTTTCATTTTTTTCATGCACTGTGTGTCAGTTGTGGGACGGGGGAAGCAGGCTGGAGATTGTTCAGGTCACTCCTGCTGCTCGTTTTGATAATATTGATGAATTGTATATTCGGGATAATTTTGTTTGTGGTCGTCACCATGGAGACGCATTCACAACATATGCTTCGGAATGTCCGTTGTTTCTGCAGCTACAAAGTTTACCATCGCTCGTCACCGTAGTTGAAGATGTCAGGACTGATCTAGGACTGCAGGCAATCTTCAGAAGGCCACCAGGGAAGGGAAGGAGAAGATAATGAGGGGGAGGAGTGAGGCGACGAGTGGGAAGGCTGACACAGTTCGGTGCTCCGTGTTGACAGTGGACAGAGGCCGCAACACTGCGTGGAGGGCTGTGTTGGACTGCTTGATAACACTGGACATCTCGGGACAGCGGGGGCTATTTTTAATCATGACGTTTGGCTGTAGGCTATTCCACTTTAATTCACTTAATTAGTTTGATTAATGCAATGATTCTATTGAATGTCTTTGTTTGATATGTTTGTTTGTGTGCAGTTTAATTTGTGTGTTGTTTCCCTAGCGGGAAAATAAAAGTTATTCTATTCTATACAGTCCACAGGAGGCTCCTCCTGCACGTTGCAAATGACGTAGGACATCCCGGTTGTGATTTCCACACTGTAAATGCGATGCAGCAGAAATTTGCGACTGGCAATAAGTTTATAAAAAGGGCAACACGGCCGCTCTTCCAACGAGTTCCAGTTCAGTTGTTCGCTCAAGTCGCTAGGGCCTTCAATGTCTCGTCTCACGGCTCCGGGGAAGAGCACCTCGCTCCACAAGGAAGCATCGGCTGTCCGTGACGCCGACCCAACTGAGCGAGGCGGGCTCATCTACCCCCGGCTATCGGCCACGGAGGACCGGAGATGAGACGCAAAGGAGGCATCGCGGGCACCTGTGGTCAAGAAGAACCACTAAGCGGACCACGCACCCACTGATCCTGCAGCACAGCACCACCAGTGAGTCCCCAAAGAGTCCCCTGCACCAGGATCACGCTGCGTATTTCGGGAGAAATAATGCGACCAGTTCCCCTTTCCGTCGTAACCATGATGACGAAGTAAACCAGTTCCAGGGACCCAAGATGAGGCGGCTGGTTCCCTTATCTAATAGAGTCCTGTCACATAGAACCAGCACTGTAGTTACCAATGGTTACAGGGATGCGCTGCCATGTTGGAGGATGTGGAAGGAAATTTTGTCTCTGATGGTTTATAAGCTTGAAAAGCAATATTAAAAGTATTATTAATGGAAATGTATCAGTACACATGTATATGCATGCTTTGTAGCTTTTGTAAGTATATACCTGTAACTGTTTGCCCTGTGAGGAAATGCACACCTCATAATACAAGTATGTGTGTGTCCTTAAGTAAATGTGCCTGTATGTGGTCAGCCTCCCATGAGAGGAAGTCATGGGAAGGGACTGTTCTTTGTGCCAGGATTGCAGCATTCACTGAAGGGTAAACTTGTGACCACCGGTAGGAAAGAGATGACTTACTGGGAATGTATCCAGGAGATAGGAAAAGGGGAGTTGAAGTCTGGATTACCAGGTGTGGAATGACATGAGGAATGCCCAGGTGCATAGTCAGTTCTGCAAAACTGTCGAGGCCAACGAAACAGAGGATGTCTCAAGGTCCGTCACGGGTTATGTTGCCACTTTGGCCCAGTCTCATGATTGTGTTTAGAGATCAAGGGTGTCCAGATGATTGGACTCGTGACAACTAATTGTCATGTATGGATTGTTTATGGCTGCCACATATTGTGTAGGATGATATAAAAGGGGACATGGTTGTTCTTGTGACTTTGGGAAGAGAGCTGGTAAGCACTCTATCCCCATTCTTTGTTTGACTCGCGAGAATAAATAAAGTCTTAAAGGAATACTCAATAACTTGTTGTGCTGAATTGTTATCTAAAACTCTTTCTGTTGACACTCAGTGGTATTACATAAATTTCCACGACAAGGACCAACTCTAACAGAGACGCTTAACGTTACTAGTAGTGTTTGCTACTCCATGAAACGAGTCAATCTTGAAACGATATCTAACGTTAGCTAACGCTGCTATGATTGCTGTCCTACAATGCCGAACTTCTGCGCTGCGTATCGATGTGCGAATAAAGCTGGGAAAATGTCCTTTTACATGATAATCTGAGTACCCGCCATAGTAAGCCACAAGGCAGGGTGAACAAACTAAATTTTACAACCGAAAGAAGAGACTGGTGGTTGAAAGCACTGGGGAGTGAGCTGAATTTAGACAGAAACCAGTAGCTACAGCATAGGCTCGGATCATTAATGGTAAATTATGTTTCATGAACAAATTATGAAGTTAGCCAGTTAATATAGACATAACTAGTTGGCCTAATGTACATCTATGTGCATTATCTTAATGTTAGGAAGTTAAAAGTGAATTAAGCCATCCACCATGCTGCGTTAGGTTTAATGCATCACGTACAGAACATATCTTGCATGTGATTTTAACACTGCACGCTGATCTCAACGCACACACACTGATAAACTTACGGCTATCCCTTATGCGTTTGGTATGGTTCATGCGCCATTGTTAGCTAGCTCAGCTACAACTCATTTCAAACCTCCCTCCCTTTTAGTTTCTTTGTTTTCTCTGAACGCGTGTCTGAGACAAGGAGGAGAACATGAAAACCCCCACTTGCGGCCAACGCACGCACGCACATGCACACACACACATGCACGCACGCACACACACACACACACGCACTCGCACTTTGTTTGTTGTACATTATAGTAGTGAATCGTGCTTTGCTCTGTTTGCTACTTTGTGTTCAATAAACTATTAAATCTTTCCAAGATTGTGTGTATTAATGTTGCTCTGAGTCGGCCAATGCTAATCGCAGGGATTTCCCAAAATGCCTTCACCTTTTAGCTGAATCATTTATATTAATTCGATATCAACTGAGTATATAATATTGTGATTTTGCTAAGATAATTATTAATGTGTAATTTTATTAATAATTAATTTAATTATTAATTGAAGTTGCCCATTTTTAGTTAATATATTCTCTTTTTAGAATAGTACAATTTTATGAGACTGATTTATTATACGAAAACTACACCACCAGTTGTGGTGTATGTAAGGATGGTGGTGGCGTATTCCAGTATATGAGTGACGCCCCGTGTATAGATTTAAATGTGTTCCCTACAAACTTATCAGGTACACGCACACACACACCCACACTCACACCACCCCACAGCATAAAAAATCTTGAATATAATCAAGACTTGATGGGTCCCACAAGCCCTCATCCGCCCTCGGCACGTCAAAGGGTAAGTGTTTTAATAATGCGTGGAGCGGCTTCTTAAACACGCCCGGCCTCGTTAATGAAAGCGCAAACTGACAAGTGGGATGCGCGCTGTCAGCTCGACACTTCCTTTCATAAAGTCCCAGGGAATCAGAACCAACACATAACCGCCAGCGTCAGCCAGTGCGCTGAGTCCACCTGGCTCTTATTCCGTGTCACACTGTACCAGTGTACAGCCCTGCTGTGGCTGAGCTGGTCTGATCGATGGCCGATCGCTTTCCTTATCGCATCAGTCAGAGCCCGTCCCGCATCGCACATAATCAATTCACCAGGGAGGAGAGACACTAGCTTTCTCCTTCCACCAGTCAGTTAACTAATCTTATTTATCTTTCTGTCATGGGCGGCAGACAGGTAGTAAAGTGGAGCCACCATAGAAAGCTGGTGTGCAGGGGACAGTGATTTAGGGGGAACAGATGTTTCTTAACAGGAGTGACAGCACATCACTCTCGCGGGTCCTGACGGAGCGACGGGCCTGTCTCCAGATGGCAATTGTGCCTCAAGTGATCATTAGCGGTGGACAATAATTTCAAGAGTAGCTCCAGATTTTGGTTCCCAGTCCAGCCTCCTCCCCTAGGCACCCCTCCCCAAATCTGAATGGATTTTAAAGTTTTGGAATGTATTCGTGAGCCGCCAGGTAAAAATCATTGAAACTACGGATGTGACGGATGGGGAGGAGGACCCCTTTAGGGAGGGGCCAATAAGGTGACCAGTGCATGCAGAGTGCACCAGCTTGGCAAGAGTGTAAGGTTTGATAATAGATTGCAGTTAAGAGGTTGCAATGTATTCTATGTATTATTATATCCACAGCCTGAGTATTGAGTTCATAGGACTAATGTTTCTTTCTCATAGTATTAATTCAATGGTACCTCAAGAAAATGCTACCTGGAAGGAAAGAATAAATCTACAGACAGTTTGTCCCAAAATTAACTAGTTTAAGTCCCAAAGTTAACACATCCGTTCATCACGCAAATCTGTCAAAAACGGCCCAAGGTCATTATCAGTTTAAAATACTTAGTCTTCCCTATTTCGTGCACAGGTAACAGTGCTGGTTAAAGTGCCAACTCGCATCATTGAGAGAATTGGAATTAGACCACAGAGTACCCTTCACAGGTTGGGTCAGTGTTGTAGTCGAGTCGAGTCCCGAGTCCCCAGTGTTTGAGTCCGAGTCACCAAAGAAGAGTCAGAGTCGAGTCCCCATTGCCCTAGTCCGAGTCTGAGTCATCAAGGTTGAGTCTGAGTCGAGTTCCAAGATGGGCTCCAGTGCTCCACTCTGGCACAGTCAAAGAGCAAATAAAAAATGGTCTACATTAAACAAAAATGACACAGCTGTCACCATTTCAAAGGGAGTTTATTTACTTTGTGACACAATAGCCAAACAAATGCACTCGCACGCACGCACACACACTATTTAGAACAGTCTGAATTTCTTTGACATTCTGAACATTGGATGTGCTTAGCACTAACTGTTACTGAACATAATGAGGGTATGCACATGAATCCGCATGTAGGTGGAACACACGTGCCTGCCCTTGCACAAAATTGAATAATGTTACGGAGCTAGCAATATCTTATGCCAAATTATTAGGGCCTATTACAAAAAACTAACAAAAACAAAAAAACAGTCTTTATCAATTAACAAGTCCTCGTCTCCAACTTCTGAGTCCGAATGCAGTCAATGCTCGAGTCCAAGTCCAAGTCCGAGTCATCAGTGCTCAAGTCCAAGTCGAGTCACGAGTCCTGAAAATCAGGTCCTGGACTCGAGTACTACATCACTGGGTAGGGTACAGTACAAATAGACACCACTTCAGATTGGACGCATGCATTAATCAATAAAACCTTAAGGACTCTGCTTCGAGAATATCATCACTGCCCTTGTCTCTCAGTCGCGATGCGAAGATGACTTCAAAAGCACAGACTGGTGCAGGAGGATGATGCTTTAGATGAAGCAGTCTCTCCAGCTGCAAAGGGAATTACTGGATTTTTCCGCTTCTGACTTTACACGGGATCTCCCAGACAACCATCAAAGGCTTTTAAACGCAACACAATGTGGTGTCCATGATATAGATCACTGGGGCAGTAGTTGGATTGGTATTGCCGAAACAGGAACTCAGTATCTTTGTTTTAGGACCTACTGTGTCCCATTTATGATGCTTTTCAATGTTCAAAGTGGATTTTAAAATTATCTGTCTGATCCATTTCATGTTATTTGAGGGGTTTGGGGTGGCAGACACCTGCTGTTTATCATGGTTTATTCTATAACGTACTGATAAAAAATGTAAATATAATTGTGCATGAAAAATCATGAAAAACATTAGCTAGACACTTAATTATAAATATAATTCATTTATTAGGGCCACTATTTGTACTTAATGCGGAGTGTGGCAAATGATTTTAAATGAAGTTGGGTGGGGAAAAAAGCAATAAATGGCATATCCCTTATAAAATGCTGTTTTCCCCAATAAGATAAAGAAAGAGATATTAAACTGTGCTCCGTAGAGGCACAGTGGGTTATATGCAGTAATCCAAACCCCAAGAGACTGATCTGTGGGAATAAGGGATTTGTGTAAAGGAGGTACTTGTTCACCCACACCAGGACCCATTTGGTCACATTTATGGAATGATGAGGGGAGGGGGGGTATGGAGGGGCCTCAGGCCCCCTCTCATTACTCTTTCTGAAAGCTGTGTATACAGAAGCTGGTCATAAAGTGCACGCGCGCACACACACACGCCTGGACCTCATTAAAGCCTGGTAAGAAAAAGGAGGCAGCAGGGACTGTGGTGTGTGCAAATAGAGATATCTACAAGGAAGAAACGAGCACTTTGCAAACTTTATCTCTCTCTCTGAGGGGAATGAATTTCTGGAAAACACCGGGAGCCCGGGCAGGACATACTGTATTCCAGATGCCAACCCCTGCAAGATTGTGTGTGTAGACTGTGTGCTCCTCTCTGGAAAGGATGGGAATACTGAGGATCTGGCAGAAGCATGTAGGTATGAATATGCAATAATGTGCCCACAAGATTAGTCATAGATTACATTTCTCTCTGCCCTGGTTATAAATATAAAGTTGTTCAAATAATAAAATATTCCAAAAAAGCTTACTCCAGCCAAATCTCACTGATATATGCTGAATTGTTAGGGGGAAAATAACGAGGATGTCCTTCCGAAGTAATAACTCCCAAGCAAACATCGGACCGCTGTCTGCCCCACTGCAGGAAGGCCACTGTAGTGCCGATTGGTGGAAGGCTTATAGCCAGACGGCTGTGCCAACAGGGGGCCATCTGTGGACCGCTGTCGGCCCCACTGCAGGAAGGCCGCTGTAGTGCCGATTGGTGGAAGGCTTATAGCCAGACGGCTGTGCCAACAGGGGGCACCTGTGGACCGCTGTTGGCTTGCTAATAGGAAAGGAAACTGACAAACAGTAAATTGATTATTTTAATATATGGCCAGATGTGTAGTGCTTTCCAGAGAGAACATGGGGAGGCATTTTAGTTTGATTTACATGTGAGTGTACACTGTACCATGTGACCATAGACCGGAACATGTGACTGCAGCTGGAACATGTGATCATAGACCAGAACATATGACCATAGCCTTGATCATGCAATCATAGACTGGAGCATGTGACCATGGACTGGAACATGTCATCATAGACTGGAACTGGATCATGTTACTGTAGACTGTATCATGTGATCTTAAACTGGAACATGTGACCGTAGACTGGATCATGTGATCGTAGACTGGAGCATGTTTCTGTTGACTGGAACATGTGACCGTAGACTGGATGGTGTGAACATACACTGGAGCTTTTGACTGTAAATTGGAACCACAGTTCAGTGGTGCCATGTTCCAGCAGGAGCTGGGGAGGTGTTTGAAAGAGATAAATATTCCAATCATGAATGTATAGTAGGCTGCCAGGGATTTCCTTTTTGGTTTGCTTTATTTGTGTTTCCTTGGCTTTTCATTTCTGAAGTTAAAATTGGAGTCCAATATATATTATATATTTCCTTTATTTATGCAGGGGGACCCCACTGAGACCGAAATCTCTTTTTCATAGGGGCCCTGCGACCATACAATGATAAAACAGAAAAATGAACATTCTAGTAAGTTATACAGAGAAAAGATGTACAGAGATGATTTGCAAGTAAAAGAGAATAAGAATAAATGGTAGTATATACATATATACATACACATACACATACTTACACAAATGCATACATACTCATGTAAGTATACATATGAGCACAAACATATACAGGCCCACAATCATAGGATGCATCCTGAGCAAAGAACACATGGATGATTAGGCCATGCAGGTACATGTACCTTCCTTCTCTAATAAATTAAAAACCAGTTGCTTAAAATGTTCAACAGATACCAGTGACGTTAAGTGAAGTGATTCCTGGGTTTCATTCCACAATTTGGGCGCAGAAACACTGAAGGCAGTTTTATCCAGTTCAGTTCTAAATCGAGGTATATCTAAAGTAATCCAGTCCTGAGCTCTAGTATTATATTTTGAAATTGTTTTGTTAAATAATGAGGGAGTTTCGCAAGCAACGCTTTATAAACAAATACAATACCGTGTTGCTTCCTCCGTAGCTTTAAGGAGGACCAGCCTACTGATTTATACAAATCACAGTGATGAGTTCTAAAGCCGTCACCTGTGATAAAGTGCAATACACTATGGTATATGGCATCCAAGGGTTTTAAAGCACAAGTGGGGGCATGCATATATAAAACATCCCCATAATCAAGTACTGGTAAAATTGTGGCCTGAACAATCTTTGTCCTGCTAACCAAGGAGAGGCAAGAGAAAGCCAAGTTTAGGTTTAAGTTTTTTTGTTAGATTAGCCACATGTGACCTGTATGAAAAATCATGATCTAACCAGATACCCATATACTTATAATTCTGGACGCATTCGATTTCAATATTATTCAAGGTAAATAAATGAGCATCCATAGGGTCTACATTGTGTGTGGAGAAAAACATATACTTTGTTTTATTTGCATTCAAAACTCATTTCAAACTGGCCAATTCTAATTGAATACTGTTAAAAGCAGTTTGTATATAAGTGAGAGCTTGTCTGCTTGTGGATGCCGATGAGTAAATTACGGTATCATCGGCGTAGAAATGAACATTACAATTTTCTACTTTAGTGGCAATCTCGTTTATATAAATGGTAAATAATAACGGGCCCAGGATGGATCCTTGTGGGACCCCTTTATTGACCTTTAGAAAGGGTGACTTCACCTCATCTATTACAATAGCTTGGGTCCTGTTAGAGAGGTAATTGCGAAACCAATTTAAAGCATTTCCATGACCAATGGTCAACCGTATCAAATGCCTTGGACAGGTCTATAAAAAGGGCTGCACATTTTTGTTTGCTATCTAATGCATTTATAATGTCGTTTATGACCAGGGAGGCTGCTGATATGGTACTGTGGCCAGGTCTGAAACCAGACTGAAACTGATTTAAAAAATGTATACAGCTTTTACATGCAGTCCATTTATATTGCTGGATATATACTGAGTTCAGGTAAAATATTCTGCTCAAGGATACAATAGCAGCGCCCCAGCAGGGAATCAATGCTATAGCCTTGGAGCTGTCAGACCACTTCCCTAGACATTATGCAACACTGCCACCCATTCTTTCATGCTTTTGCAAAGAGGTTCGTGGCCAAAACAAATACACCTCGAATATTGGTTTAGGATATATTATGTACTACATTCAGAAAAAAATAAGAAATGTAATTGCATGTGAAGTGGTGGTAATTAAGAAGAAACATCCTCGTGTAATGCTCACATTATTTGCTCATAAGACGACTTAATGTCGATAACCTCTCTCAGCCTTTTTTAAAGGTGGCTGTGGTATAAATAACAATTTAGCCGAATGTTTTCCAACCTTAAAATCACTGCTAAATGGTTATCCTCTAAGTCAATTAATGTGCTAAATGATTAATTGGATTCTCTAGAATAACATTACTGCTCTGCAGCAGAAAATGCACTGCGTTAAATGGTAACAAAATAGTGCAAAACAAATAGATTTTTTTATTGTAGATACAGTATATGCATCCCAAATGTGTTTTCCTCCCATCACACACAGACAAAGCAAATTGCACACACACACTCTCAAAAAAGGTATGTAAAAGTGCCTAAAAAGGTACAAATGCTTGTCACTGGGATGGTACCCTATTGGTACATACAATTGTACCCCTAACCAGCAATACATGATTAATTTATAGCCTTTTTACTTGTAAAAGGTACTTATTAGTACTCAAATACTACAAACGTTTGTACATTGTAGTATAATTTATAGTGTAGTATGCATTGTAGGATGATGTATAGTGTAGTATGCATTGTAGTATAATGTATAGGGTAGTATGCATTGGTAACTTCTTTCATATTATTTTTCTGTCTCTCCTGATGTTATTTTATATGTTCCAGCTTGCTGAGAGGGTGAAGCTGTAATCTTCACAGTGAATATGTCAGGGAGGCAACTGAGCTGTTATCAAAAAGCCTTTTTTACCATCAAATTACATACCCACTTTTCAAATATAGGTTGTGGTTCTCATCTGCAAAAGCCAAAATCACATTGCTGCTATGCTTAACTGTTATATGTTTCTAATAAATAATAAGTTTGGTTTACAGAGCAGTTTTTCCTTATATATATTATTATTATTATTATTATTATTATTATTATTATTATTATTCAGGGGATTTTATGAAAGTTCCAGATGACTACATGCAATTTTTACATTCATTGCAGTGATTAATACTTAAGGAATGGCACTATTTTATTTGAACAATGTATGATGTCACACTGAAACACTTTAGATTTTAAGGCATTTAGCCAACACTTATCCAGAGCTACGGACACAGCTCACATTATTTGTATGCAACTGTATGCAGCTGGACATTCACTGGAACTGCTTAAGTGCCTTGCTGGAGAAAGCACAATGGCAGTGCCATAGCTGGGATCAAACCTGCAACTCTGAAGAGGCCAGTCCAATTCCCCAGCCATTATTTTAGTGTAATACATTTCAAGTCTTGCATGGTCTATCAAGGTGTGTGTATATGTACCTGTACATGTATGTGTATATATATATACCAGGGGTGCCAATAATTGTGGATGGCACTATATACAGTTGAAGTTGGAAGTTTTCATACACTTAGGTTGAAGTCATTAAAACTAATTTTTAACCAGATTTCATGTTAGCAAACTATAGTGTTGGCAAGTCAGTTAGGACATCTACTTTGTACATGACACAAGTAATTTTTCCAACAATTGTTTACAGACAGATTATTTCACTTTTACTTCACTATATCACAATTCCAGTGGGTCAGAAGTTTGCATACACTAAGTTGATTGCGCCTTTAAACAGCTTGGGAAATTCCAGAAAATTATGTCATGGCTTTAGAAAATTCTGATAGGCTAAATTTCATTATTTGAGTCAATTGGAGGTGTACCTGTGGATGTATTTTAAGGCCTACCTTCAAACTCAGTGCCTCTTTGCTTGACATCATGGGAACATCTAAATAAATCAGCCAAGACCTCAGAAAGAAAATTGTGGACCTCCACAAGCCTGGTTCATCCTTGGGAGCAATTTCCAAACGCCTGAAGGTACCATGTTCGTCTGTACAAACAATAATACGCAAGTAAACACCATGGTACCACGCAACCGTCATACCGGTCAAGAAGGAGACGCATTCTGTCTCCTAGATATGAACGTGCTTTGGTGCGAAAAGTGCAAATCAATCCCAGACCTTGTGAAGATGCTGGAGGGAACAGGTACAAAAGTATCTATATCCACAGTAAAACGAGTCCTATATCGACATAACCTGAAAGGCTGCTCAGAAAGGAAGAAGCCACTACTCCAAAACCGCCATGAAAAAACCAGACTACAGTTTGCAACTGCACATGGGGACAAAGATCCTACTTTTTGGAGAAATGTCCTCTGGTCTGATGCAAAAAAAAAATGTAACTGTTTGGCCATAATGACCATCGTTATATTTGGAGGAAAAAGGGTGAGACTTGCAAGCCGAAGAACACCATTCCAACCGTGAAGCACGGGGGTGGCAGCATCATGTTGTGGGGGTGCTTTGCTGCAGGAGGGACTGGTGCACTTCGTAAAATAGATGGCATCATGAGGAAGGAAAATGATGTGGATATATTGAAACAACATCTCAAGACATCAGCCAGGAAGTTAAAGATTGGTCGCAAATGGCTCTTCCAAATGGAAAATGACCCAAAGCATACTGCCAAAGTTGTGGCAAAATGACTTAAGGTCAGCAAAGTAAAGGTATTGGAGTGACCATCACAAAGTCCTGACCTCAATCCAATCGAAAATCTGTGGGCAGAACTGAAAAAGCGTGTGCAAGCAAGGAGGCCTACAAACCTGACTCAGTTACATGAGTTCTGTCAGGAGGAATGAGCCAAAATTCCAGCAACTTATTGTGAGAAGCTTGTAGAAGGCTACCCAAAACGTTTGACCCAAGTTAAACAATTTAAAGGCAATGCTACCAAATACTGACCCACTGGGAATGTGATGAAATAAATAAAAGCTGAAATAAATCATTCTCTCTACTATTATTCTGACATTTCACATTCTTAAAATAAAGTTGTGATCCGAACTGACCTAAGACAGGGAATTTACTATGATTAAATGTCAGGAATTGTGAAAAACTGAGTTTAAATGGATTTGGCTAAGGTGTATGTAATCTTTCAACTTCAACTCTATATCCTGTTTATATAAAAACATTAAGAGAGGAAAATATTTTGATACCTACTGTATGTACAGTGAGATCCGATCCGCTAAAATAGTTTCCTCTCATTGAAATGCACTTCCCAAGATGCCTCACATTCTCTTTCAGAGAACTTCCCAATACATCCTTCACATGTAGCCTACTATATTTTAAGTTGTTTTTGCTCAATTTTTTTCAGTAAATGTTTTTTTAAAGCAAATGAATTCATAATTTTACTAATTTTTATTAAGAACTGATATTATGGGGAGACTGGAACCCATGACACTATGACCAGATGCACAGAATGTTTACAGTGAGAGAGCTCATATGCCTGTGGAGATATTTACAGTATGCACAATGCAACTTGAATGTATTATGCCTCTGAGATGGATTTTTATTATTTTATTTCTGCCTGCACATCAAAATATGTTAGTGAATTATAACCAGAACCAATCAAGATTTAATGAGGTTTGTCAACTTGTGGCTGTGTAAATGATGAAATAATGAGCACATAATGGCCAACGTGTTTTTCACTGACGATGCTTTCTTTACTGAACGTTAAAATGTATACAGTGTCAATACACCAGAACCAGGTTATCAATGCTTTGCAAAAATAAAATCACTACACATAAGAAAGTAGTCCCCTACTGGATCTGATATTTTAATAAAGAACCATTGCAATAGATGTCCTGAATTGCATCGACAGTTCTGAAAAGATATGAAATGAGCACGTCAGCAAAGTGGCTTTTAGGACATGGCAGTTTGAGTTGGCCAACTTGCTAGCTAACATTCTGGTTCTGTGTTTTAATTTAATCAAACCAAATCAAAACTTCTCTTGTCAAAAGGTCTACTAAAGTCAGAACTGGTATGTGTTAAGTGATCCAAGCCGTTAGGGGCATATTGATGCTGCAATTGTGTTCATGACTGCACATATTAATCAAGACCTCAATTGTAAATATGCTGGTTGTTGCTACTAAATACAAAATAAGATGTTGCATGTTGCGGTTGAGAAAAATGATAACTCCCTGCTGTGCTTTCTGCATTAGTATCAGGAAATATTTTAGAGGGACACAATAAATCATACCCCTTGTTAAATGACTATGTTAGTCTGTTTAACAGTAGCAAACAATGATTCTAATTAAATTGAATTGCTTGTGAACAAAATATGTAGAATTGTGTTTTATTTCCATTACCCCCTTTTACATTAAGGATGCTGCTGCTTTCTATTTTGGTATAATGCAGCTAAATTGTCTAGTAATGAAATAAACATAATTCGGTTAATATCAGAAGTGTTTTCTATCATATTTTAAATCAGCAATTATTTCAGGAGAAACGTCAAGTGGATGAATGCAAATTTAGCTTCAGAGCGTGGTTTCTTTAAATTTCCTTCTATTAAATTTAGAGGGGCGGGACATTGATAAGCAGGCTGCTTTTTTCCCGTATCCCTTTTCGGCTGGAAATGTATTTGTTAAATGAATATTTCAGAAATGTGATGTAATGTGATCATACACATGCCGAAATAAATAAATAAATAAATTTATGAGATTAAATACTGAAGATAATGTGCTCAGATACAAAAGTAAAATATATGTCTCTCCGGAATGGCTATGTCTGTAAAGGAATCTATTTGCAAGGCAATAATCCAGGGTTATTGGTTTTTTCATACCTGTTCACAGTAGCTGGATATAACTGGACTTATCCCAGGGGCAAGGTATGTATAAATTCCCCAGGTTACAAACACATTAGCTGCACAGAACAGCACAACAGGCATCCAGACTCCAGCAGTCTTCATCAGTCAGTTACCGTCCTGTCAGCTCTCTGCTTTAGTACTGTAGGGTCCCAAGTGCCTGTCTGCCTCTCACACTCACATCTGGTGGGACTTCCCAGAAGTCTCAGCTCAGCACAATTGCACTGTATTGTTATTCTGTGGGGTCATTGTGAGGAGGTTGACATGGAAAATATTCCGCCATGGGATCTCCTTAATTTGAAGTACTCTCTTTCTCTTCTCTTGTGTTCTTCGGCGTGTTGCCGGTACGTTAATTGTATTCTGCATAAACGTTTGTATTTCACCCCCCCCCCCCCCCCCCCCTCCCCCTCCCCCCCATTTTGATGGCTCTCTTCCTCTGAATGATGTAATTATATGGAAACATGACCGTAGATGGTTGTGGGATTTGAAGTACAATAAAGATCTGGATCTGGAGAGGCTTGCAGGCAGACACATGGAAGAAATGCACACACTTCAGCTATAGTGCTGCTTTCCTGAGTGCAGTTTGCAGGAGTGCTAACAATTGCAATATAAAATAAATGGGGGGTGGTGGGGTTGAAGTGTTTTTGGGTGTGCATCCTTGAAAACAACTGCTTTAATTACTGAGAAATATAAAGCTATGATTAATTTTGTCAAGATCAGAATGCAGTGTACAATCCAATACACAGAGCCAGTCAATATGACGCAGTCAACAGGTCAGCCGACTCCCGACCCATATATCTCCTTGTACAGCCAAGGATATCTGTAGTGTGTTTCCTATCTCCCTCTGTCCCTCTCTGCTTTCACCGTATCTGAATAAAGTGGAAAAATACATACAAGGATGGACTGTTTGTTCTCCTTTAAAACATATAAACACATTTTTAAAATCCAATATGCCGTAGCCTAATATGAAACAACTTGCAGATTAGTCCCAGGTTTGAAGTAGCCTCTCTTTTCTTTAATTCGTTTCTGATTGAGCACTCGGGCAACTTGCCACATAACTCAGTGTGACATTCATATTTCTTTTGTCTTATCGCACACACGATGTTTCAGACAACTGTGTTCACGGTTTTCAAGAGGGAAATTTAACCTGTATTTGTATCCCTTGCTTTTGAGTAGCTGACATGCTGTGGCAATCTTCCAGCATTCATTGTGTGAAATTAGTTGAACGCTTTATTCCAAATGAACGGCACAATCCTCCGGCTACGGTGTCATGTTTGCTTTCTACCAGAGCCATATTTGTCTTGCAACACTAATGACAGAATAGCTGGGGAAAGCTTATACAAATGGCATCATAGTATGCCTTTGGCGATGTTTGTTTACGGAGAGACACATTTGTTTTATTGCACTGGCCACGTAAAATCACATCTTATAGGAGAAGAGAAGTGGTTCATTTCTTTGGTAATACTAAACGGAGCTGGTGGATTTTGTTTGGAAGAGAACTGCAGCCTTGTTGGCACTTTATTGCAGGTAATATTGATTGTAAATGACAGGGGCATGGAAGGTGAGGCTGTCCCTAGAGGGCAATGGCAGCCACTGCAACACCTGGGGGAAGGGCAACTGAGATTTAAGGCAAACATATGGTTGTATAATATACCTGCAAAATTGAAAACGTCTAAATATTAGGCGGAATTTAACCTGTCCTGCATGTCAAACTTGAAGACAAATTTCACGTTAAACTTCATCTTGATAAGATTCTTTCAGGTCTACAAGTTTTAGCAGGTGTCAAGATTATTCTATAAAAATGAATAAAAAGTAGGCACCGCCTGAATTTATTATTCATACTTAAAAGCAAACCACTCTGGTAATTACAGAGACTTAGAGAGGCTACCCTTGAGTTATCCCCCTGCCACTAATCCGTACCCTCAATTAATTAATTTAGCTCATAATTTAATGAATGAGGTGGAAGTGTGACACAGCAATAAGGTAAGGGAACTGGGCTAACAATCTTTACTTTCCGCATTAGGTGATGAATAATGTAATATAAGAAGATGGTCCTGTCAACCACATTCAAAGACAACTATATGGTTCATCAGAAATTAAATGTGGACTGCATGGCTATCGGTGGATGTCAGAAAGGAAGGGTGCAGCATATTATATCACTAAAACCCAATTTGTGTGATTGAATTTGTTTCAGGTAATTTAATCAATCATATACGAACTGCCTTGGTTCATCATAAGATATTCTCAATGGTTTAGGAGATGTTCTAGGATTTCAAACACAGAAAAGTCCTATGCTTTGCACACAAACATATATTCTTGTATTTAGATCAGGTCCTAATGAAAATCAAATTGGACTAATTACTCCACTGCCTGGCATGTGTCTCCCTTGGGTAGCACAGTTTCAACTAAATGCAAGGTGTGCTTTGTTCATTTGAGGGCACTGAATACAATTTAGAACCTGCTTTATAAAATGAGGGTACGATTTATTAAATTGAGGGTACAAATGACTCACTTGGCAGTCCAATCTACTTAATTCAGTGCACAGATGTCTCTGCTTCATAAATTTGTGGTAACAAATCAGTCATTTGAAGATACAAAAACGTGCAAGGATGTACCTTGTTTAACAGTATGCATTGCCAAACAGTGAATGCCATTTCGGAACCATAAAAAAGGAAAGATGGAAAATAAATCTCATTCTTGTGTCTGAGCTGCACGAACGCTGTCTGTTTAACTTTGGTTTTACACGTCATACCTGCTGAAGCACAGTCACACGCTTTCAGTAACTACTGACCACTATGTCAAAACCACAGTACAGACAAATCTGAATACATGTAATACCTTTAATTACTCAACAGATGATTCAGTCATAATTCCCCAGCTACACAACCCTTGGGGCCTATAGCACACAATTATAGTTTTAATGTAAATGGCATGCAGACATTACCAATATGAACTTGGCACAAATAGTTTGTACTCATGTCACAAACAGTATATTCAGTTCAAATGCATCCCATCCCTCTCATTCAAATCCAGCAAAAATATAGTTGCAAAAAACACCACATGGCAAATGTGGACCTGAAGGGTATTTGTGAGAAAAGCCGCATTCTAACTCCTAGAACACAATACTCCTGCTGATGAACCAGCCTTTTGAAACAAAATAATACATTTCAGTGTCCTGGTGTGTGTGCGTGCGTGCAACCGTGAAACCGTGCGTGCCTTTATGTCTGTGTGACTGGGTGTGTGTGTATACATATGCATGTGTACTGTCCTACATCTGCTGTATGGTACCAAATGCTTTTAATGAGTTCTCACAAAACAATTAAATATCCTAATTATTCCAACCTAGAAATGGCATAACATATTTAAGTCACAGAGCACAAACAAAGAGAACAACACTCATTTAGGGACATCAATCATCAGTCTATTCATGAGAATTGGTGAGGAAGTAATTTCACTCACCATTTCTACAGGTGTGACGATATATACTGAAATACCATGCAGTTTCTGTAAATTAAGGTTGGTTTTACTTTGATTAAAAAAATAATAATAATACATTTTTGTGAATCTTACCATGAACTATTTTGCACATAGACCATGTCCCAAGAGAGAAAATACAGCAGCTTTTAATTTGTACACGGAACCTTTCATACAAGCAAACAAGTCCAAACAAGTGCCCCAAGGTGGAATGGAAAAAAAGGTCTTAAAAATGATTTGAATGTTCATGTCTATTCTTATAAGCTCACTGTGCATATTCATGTAACCCTGACTTGCAGACAGCATCCTGTGTCAGGATTGTTATTTTCATGCACATAACATCTCATTTAATTTACATATGTAGTGGCTGGATTAGGATTTTTCTAAATAGCAATAGTACTGTTTCTACATTCTGGAGCAGTTGTGTATTAGTTACATGCACTTGTTACATGTTGCTTGTCTTCCTGAGACCTGGCAGAAAAAAAGTCATTTAATATTTTTGACATAACACAAGTGCCTTGAATGACAACAACATGTTGCAGTAAAAGTATTTATTTATTTAGTTTTTTTAATTATTGAAAGTCCCTTGCAGTGTACGTTTCAGTATGCAGAATATGTGATTATTTATATTAAGACAAGACTCGTGTCCTTACAGGGGACAAAAATGAACTGAAGCATCTCAGGGGGATATTTCATGTCCACTTCTGTACGTCAGCGGTCAGCCTGATCTGCTAAGTGTTTGTAATTGTAATGTAATGCAAAAGTCCCCTTTAGATGAAAGTGTCTGCAAAAATAAAATTGTAATACCATACCTCACAGCTGTCCCAGAAAACCGTTGGCTCGCATTCAAGGGACGAGATGTCTGTTGGACAGTTGTGATGTTCTGGCAGGAGGATCTATTTTCCAGCAATAGTTTGAATTTGTGTGGGCAACCTTGCTTCAGTTCTGAATTCAAGATGTAAGCCATATAATTAGTTCTGCACACAAAATGTAATATAGTTACAGATTTACAGATGAATAATATAGCTTTGTATTCCCCTAGAAACACTTTGGGATATTGATGAAATCTCTCTCCAATGCTAATCACATGTGCTTCATTTTCTCTCCACTTTTCTCCAAACTTTGGGATTCACAAGTATTTTAGCGGTTTAAAATATAATGAGAAAAGGGCTTCGATCACCTAGCAGGTAGTATTCGGTTATTGAAATGCAATCACAATTGCATTTTATTCATGTTCTTTACCAGGAAATTAATATGATGCTTAACCCCTTAACTATCACTGGCCTGCTTTGGGCTGGAAGTGGTTTAGTTTATTTGTATTCATTAATTGTATTTATTTTTTTACGGTGAAATTAAATCATCTGTTCACAAAATATATCGAAAGTGTCACTCACGATAAAACTCACAATCTCTATAAACTATTTTATGATCCCAATGTTATAGCGATAACGGTTCCTTATTTTGTAACATGACACAAAACGGGCTCAGTCAAAACAATGACTCCGTACATTCTGTGTGTTCCACGGAAATCCACAGACTACATGAAAAACAGTAAAGTCGGTTCTTATCCCGGCAAAAAATAAAATCTTTTAGGCAAGAAAACACTTCCACTGTGTTTGAGCTTCTGCCACTTTGTTTCAGTAATACTAAGACTCTTGGATACCTAACTCCCATGGGTTACCTTAGATAAGAGACCAGGATTATGCCTGTAGTCAAGTGGGTTCGAGAACAGTAACCATTTTATTTTTGGGATTGTCTTCAAAAAAAGTGGTGCTAGAGAAGGGATTAAAACGCTATTTGATTTGGAGACAAAGACGTAAGAACCCTAGTGTCAGTTTGCTGATTCTTCTCATATGACGAGAATCCTTGAACACCCCTTTCAGATTGAATTCAGCACCCAATGTGTGATACTTTATATCTGTTACACCTCATAGCATTAAAGTAGAATAGAGTAACCTCAAGGTCAGCGTTCTGGATGAACAGGTATCTACAGTTTAATCATGTGGCTGTGATCATTTTTGCAGTTCCATGCAATTATTCCTTCAAAAGATCTCCCATGTGATCTGATGTCAGTCTGGACCTCTAGACAGACATACTAACAGAGAGTAATATATATTTGGTGAGAAATAAATAGTCTGCACAATAGACAGTTGGGTAATGATACAAAATGCTGTTCTCTCCTCTCCTACTCAACAGAGTGAACTCTGTCCTAGCCCAGGACTGAATACCCATTCATGAGCTTGGGTGTATGTTCCATCACTTTTGTCTTTGGATGGTAACTATTTACAACTTTATTTTAGTACTTTAGTATTTTTATTTTTACTTTTTTAAGGATGAGAATGACCTGTCTGCCAGCCTTGGAGCTTGATTAATCTGCACATGGGTCATTATCACTCCATATCTGAAGCAAAGGGCAGCCTTCCATTGGTTACTCAGCAACTGAAGCATCACTTTAGCTTGTTTCTAGATGTCACATTGCAAGAGGGACTTCCCTTAAACTCTTCATAAATATAACACATTTTTCCTTATTCATTTTTTTGATGGAATGATACTGTTCAGCTTGCATGCCACCATGAAACAGAACGGCATCAAAAAGAACCACACTACATCATATTTTGTTTGGTAACGCCTGCAATACTCTTTCAGATGGACATTCTAGTTGCCGGTTTCATGTCTAAAATGTATTTTAGTATTTAATGCTTCGCTAATAGGCTGATAAACGCTTTGTTAATGTTACATAAAGCATTATGTCATCCTGGTTAATGGAACCTTATTAATAACCATGAACATAAATCATACAAACATCTGTTAATACATTTGTTGATGGCTTATGTAACATGAATATAATAGGTAATGTAAATTCCTCGTTAATATTTTCATATTTTATCTTATTCTTATTTGTCCATATATATTGATGATTCAATCTTACAGAAATATCACACCTGAATACTACAGGATCAGGGTGATAAAGGGGGTACAAAGAGCAAGCCCTGCACCTGCAGATACTGACAAATGTAGGACGGAAAATGTGGAAAGCATCTTGATTGGCTAGTCACACCTTCACCACAATTTAAGGTCTTTAGAGGGGGTAGACCCATGTGATTTCAGATAAGACTCTCCTGATCTGAGATTGCACTTGCACTTGGACTGTTTCAGTCTTTAACTGTTACATAAAGTATGCCCCATAACCAGTTACAATTAACACTTGCCACATATGTGAACTGAAGCATATTACAGTACCTATATGTAGTACTGTATATACTTTAAAAAATATATGTGGCTTTTGTGTGTCTTCATATTTTGGGTTTTGTTTTAACAATAGTGTCTTCTCCGTGTTCAAGTTGCTCTGATGGTCTACCAGTGTGTCAGCAGAGGAGAATTACTGTTTCCATTGGGTACATAGAAAATATCTTTACAGGCTTTTTATGGATTTCATGACTACAGAATAATGGAATAACTATGGATACCCTTGTTGGCTGTTACCCTTTTTTATAAATCAATACATCACTGGTCCATATTTATTGAACCACTGCATCTGCATTTAGTGAGCATGAAGTGTGAGTAAAAAGCAGGGATTTGTGATGCAACAAACCATTGGGTGAAGAACACAGGCTACAGAGAAATGCAAATGAAGATAATTTAATGCAGGGGTTCCCAAACCGGTCCTGGGGGGACCCCTGTGTATGCTGGTTTTCGTTTCACAGTTGCAATCCCAGAATTTTAACAAGCTGTTAATTTTTCTTAATTAGGTGCTTTTCATGTTTGGATGAATTATTCACCCTCTTAAGCCACATTATGTCAGAAATAGCTATGCATGCCATGTAGAATAAACTCCCCATGTTCACGTTGTGCTTATTGTGCTATATTGCACCAATTACATAAAAAGAGGTTACAAAATTATGTATTTTCACTCAAATTAAAGAGTGAAGTGAATCAATAGGATCCTAATTAGGTTGTCCTAATTCGTAGGTGTTTAACTCATAATTTTTTCTTTAAGTTTATTAACACAATGCAGGTTTGGCTCGTTATCATTTGCTTTGTGTTAGAATTCTTCATTATCTACCAAATAGTTAGTTTTAGTGGCCATGTGTCCATACTTTCACCAATTAGGAGCCTATTGATTCAAATCAGTCTTTAAATGGATCTGTTAAATAATTTTCTTATCTTTTTAAAATAATATAGCACAATAAGCACAATGTGAACATGGGGTGTTTATTGTACATGCCATCCATAGCTATTTCTGATATAATGTGGTTTAAGAGGGTAAATAATTCCTCTTAACATGACAAGCAGCTAATTAAGAAAATTAATCTTAGCATACACAGGGGTCCCCAGGACCGGTTTGGGAACCCCTGATTTAATGTACATGTATATTTTACCTCTTGAAGAAAGCAGTTTTTTTATTTTTTATAAATTAATTTCAGATTTTTTCCAATTTTCTCCCAATTTGGTAGCCAATTGTACCCTATTTAATTCAATTTCCTGTGTAGCAACCCCTTTGAGAATTCAGAACTGGACCCCGTCAGCCAGTATTTGCCATGCCCGGTATTCAGGCCGTGACTCCTCAAGCTCTCAAGCTCCTGACCGTGATTCCAGCTCGCCCGAGGTCATTTGTATGCGATGATTCTCACCCACCAAGTCCTCCCCCCACCCCGGGAGCGGCTGCCA
Source organism: Synaphobranchus kaupii (assembly GCA_029718625.1). NCBI lineage: Eukaryota > Metazoa > Chordata > Actinopteri > Anguilliformes > Synaphobranchidae > Synaphobranchus > Synaphobranchus kaupii. The sequence continues at coordinate 64,822,991 of CM056380.1, forward strand.
ATTGCCGCTCCCTCAGGGCACCGGCCATGCTCGGATCTGGCAGGACCGGGGATCGAGCCCCCGATCCTCGGGGCGCAACCGCACAGACAAAGTCTGCGCCTTAGACCGCTGCACCAACCGCGGCCCCCGAAAGCAGTTTTTTTGATCAGATATAAAAACATTGTTGTGGCTGTAATATGGCGATATGATTGGCATCGGAGGCTAAAATTTTATTGAAGAATTGTGAAGTGTTGAAACCCCTACACAGCTTGCACTGACTTTGATTGAATGCTATATCTCTTCGTAGCATTTTATGATGCATGCTAAATATTTTATACCATATTGGGTTAAAAAAGCTAAATTATTAAATTGAACTTTTAACTAAACACCCAGCTGAGAGCACAGAAAACAAGAATGATTAAAACATTTTTAAAAACTTTGAGTTTCATGAACGCTTTAGAAACAACAACATCCAAGAACTGAGCTTTTGGACTGCTATATCCATTTTCTGCTAACCACAGTGAAGGACTTGGCAAAATGACAATCACTTGAGAAGCCTTTGTTGTATCTAACCCACTACAAGAATTGACACATCCCTTTGTTTATCAATATAGAATACTGAGTCTACTACATGAAAGACCTCTCTTCTGTTTTATCTTGAAGGAACACCCTTTGATAACCATGCCTTTTTAACTATGTGTTTTCCTTTAAAGAAAATAACAAAACAAAAATGAAACTGGATTTTTCACATTATATCAAAAACACCAATCAATTTATCTTTGACTTTTGGTAACTCCTAAGACCCAGCAATTAATTTGTGTTCCCTCTTAAGAATCCTATATTCTGATGTCCACTACAAGGGACATTAAATAAAAATAAAATAAATAATATTTTTGAAAACATTTTCACTGCAACATATTTTTGTTGACACTTGCATTATGTTAAGAATTTATATACTTAAATGTTTTTTTTCTACAGGGTGTCAGGAAGTTATATAACATCAGTATAATTTTATAAATACTAATACTGTACATATTTTGGTTCAATCGATAGTCATAGAATAGCACATTCAAACAATACTCCCTTTTCAGAGACCAAGGTGGTTTTTTTGAGAAGGGACAACTATCTAAAAAAGACCACCGTGTGTAATTACAGGATGCTCGGAGTTTGGGTGTAGAGTCTGACAATTTCTTGAGAGAAATATATATTCTTCTTCTTCTACTACTAGTAGTAGCACTACTAATACTACTACCACCATCACTACTACTCCTTCTCCTCCTGTATTTGAGTAAATTTCACATCCAGGTACTTGGGCAGACTGCACAATGACCAATCATGCTCATTGCACATTAATTGTTAAAGGTGCTTCTAAAAATATTTTCAATATTTCTCATTTTGCAATGTGACTTGCAAACCTTGAGGGAATTGTTCACATTGAAATTGGCGAAGGTTATCACACATCCTTATACGTGAGGTGACGTTTTGGAACATGCGATTTGTCATCTTTGCCTTTCAAACCAAATGCCACGGTAGACACATTTCCCATTTGTAGGCCTAATCTCAGCTCTGCACGCATTTCATTGGTGACATTGTCATTAGCGAAATAAAACCAAGCCTCAGAGAAAGCTTTTTACGCCGTATGAATACCTGACAAGGGAACGGATTGCTCTAACTGAATGATTAATACATACCATTTAAACTAATTGAGAGCCAGTGGTGAAACGAATGACCTGTGATGACCAGCATTCAGAAGGCATGGCGCAATGTGGAAAAGACGTATGGAAGGCACGACAGAAAAAAACCTTAATCTTTTCTCAGCAGATACTACTGTATATCCATTACCTCCGCAATAAGTTCTGAGTTGAGCGACTAAATATTGCAAAACTTCCAGGTCTATCGAAAGGTTATCTGGCTAGATGCATCCATTTTATTAGGCCAAAAATACTTTTTGTAATTGAAATGCACCTCAGTGACATTGCAGGTTTAAATACACAGTTTTCACAGAAACTCTTTTTAACATAAATTCAAACATGAAAGGAATATAAATAGGATGAAATGGTTCACCAGCTACATTTCCAACATGTTAACTTCTGTATAAGTTCAAGGCTGCATTAAAATGTGAGTGGTTATTGAAATTGAGACCACATTTGCACAGTGCTGGAGTATTGTATTTCGGAGTGCCGCTCGTTTCATACATCTGTGGTGGTGGCATTAAGGACAAAGTGCAGAAAATGAAGAGTACACATCTCAAGTCAATTATTTCCATCCTTTCAACAATGGTAGAGGCTAAAACCAATGAAATGGCAAATGGAAGGCCATTTTTCAGTTAACGGTACATATCATCAGTGTAATAATAATCCACAGCAGGACCTGAAAGTTTTCATGCAGTTCTTTGTAATGTAAAGTGACTCTAAATCATGACTAAACTGTATTGTTCATTAATGGGGAAAAAAGATTTTTTTTTTTTTTTTTTTTTTTTACTCATGGTTTGAACCAACATTTTTCTCATTGCTTTTGTGGACTGGTACATTAAAAAAGAAAAAAAGCTAATTAAATGCAAGGACACACCTGGTGCCCAGCGAGCGGTCATTTTCATTGGACCGTTTGAGCTGAGAAGGTTAAAGCTGTCTATTGAAAACAAATTACACCAGAAATGCGTTATTCAATAAGTATTCTGTAGACTCATGCAATGAAGAGTCTAGAATAGAAGAATCGGAAAAAGAAACTCCTATAAGTGAAATAAAATGATGTGCAGTTCAAAGCGTTACACTGTGGAGTGTTTTGTTTATTGATCCAAAGCATAACCATGGTGGGAACCATGGTCATAATTTATTGTAAAACTAGCTATGTTGGATGTTTTTTTTCAAATTTCAAATATGCTCAATCCTTTCAGCCACAGTAGTATTATTATTATTATTATTATTATTATTATTATTATTATTATTCAGTGCTACCCTCTCCCTTAACTGTCAGGCTAGACCTTTTACAGTACTTACAAAGAATAGATCCCGGGCTATGCTACTCCAATGTTTTACAATTGGATCTAGGCCAGATTGTGTCCTACATCTGATGTGTAATGTTTTGCAAAAAAATATTTTTGGTTTCAATTGCCTCATCATTTGAGAATAATAATAAAAAAATGGCTTATGTCCACAGAACATTATCTTCTCATGCAAACAATAACCGAGAGCCTTAACATTTTTCATGCCTTATTCTGCAATCCAATAACTACACGTCAACATTGCTTACCATCAATTGCCTGTTCTCAGAGCCCTGCCCTACTCTATGGAAGGTCATTTCTCCATCAGAGAGTGGCAATAATAGACTAATGGACACAGCTCCCTATTAATGAATGCTCCTGATGAAAAGCTATTCTGAACCACCATCCGTGGAGGGAGGTGATGCCACTCACACCTTCGTAATAACGCAGCAAGATTTCGGAGCCGATTTTCAGATCTCCGTGAATTGAAATTCACAGCAGGGGTGCTGTCGCTGCATTGTTATCTAGGACACGTCGGGTTGGTTTTCCATTTGCACAAAGTCGGCTCTGCACTGTGCGCGTGTGTGTCGGTGATGCACCTAAAACGTGGTACATGAACTGAGAAACTGAGCCAATTGGTCCTCGCCAAAAATCAAGTATATGATTCTAACCACATAGGAATCCACTGAAAATGAATCTTTTTAAATATAAAATTTTTCAGTTCTTCCACTTAAAATGTAGTCGATGGACCTTGGAACTGCTGACATCTCAGAAGAAATATACTTGCCTGGTATGAGCTTAAGGAAAAATGCACTCGATAACAGGCGAGTGAAGGACGGTGCACATGGGCCTTTCCGTTTGCCACCCTCCCTGTGACACTCCTGCCGTGCAGCCGTAATGTAATTACCGCTCAAGCCCTCTGGTGGGTGCTTGCCCTCTGAAGGTTATTGGGAAATAACACACTAAGATCTTATCATCTTGTGCTGACATACCAGCCTATAAGGATTCAGCCCCACTAACCTTTGAACACTTGTCACAATAGCGTTCTCATCCTAGAATACTTTATCACATTGGGCTTTGGAGTATCACCAGAGATTCTGCAGAGGATTTAACACTGAATAAGTAATTGGAAGAGATGTTAATGATTTAAATTAATTCATACATTGTATTAAATTGCATGATCTCAAATACTGAGGGCCCTATCTTACACCTGGCGCAAAGCGGCGCTAACCCAAACGCAAGTGTCTTTGCTATCTTACACCCGGCGCTAGGTTCATTATAACGCCTAACGCTTACGTCCTTTAACTAGCATGTATTCTTGCGCCCATTGCAAGTGAACTGGACGTGTTGGTCTTAAGATGAGGAGTGGCCAGGATTCTTTTTGGCGTATTGCTATCTTGAGCCAGCAGAAAGCGCTTGCGCTAGAACCACCACAAACCTGGTCTAAAGTCATGTCGCAGTTGTTTACATGTTATTTTAACGACGCATATAAGTGCGTCTACATAGGCGTGTGCACAACGCGCGTACCCTCCTGTCTGTTACACACAGGGGCGCGCACAAGCATGACTAAAATATCTAGATCACAATGTGAAATATTATTATTGTGTAGGCTATATCAAAAATGCATAATAATAAAAGGTTCCATAGGTCCACATACCTTTCCCTCGGCGAAGGGAAACGATGCCACATTACATTGCTCTCAGCCCACTCCATCAACATCCAGGCGATGTGCGATGGTACGGGACAATGGCTATACATTAAAAAGGAGCTGATAACACCTATATCAAGCCTAATGCGCGAATTGTCATTTACAACTAATGCGTGAATTGTCATTCAATGGAACTTGTGCACTGCAATAGACGGACTTTCGAGTTCGGAAAATGCGCTTCAGACGTCATTACAATACAGCTCTGTTATCTAGGAATACAGCCTGTAAGTAAATAGAATGGTTTGTGACTGAAAAAAGTTCAAAACCTTGTCCAGTGAATTTAGCTTTTATTGTTTTTCAAATAGCCTAGGCTACAGTGGATTCGCTGTGCATACATAAGGTTTTTTCGATAGCCTATGGTTAAAAAACGGAGATAAATGTCATCATGTTAACTGAATTGTAACCTTAGCTATTCTTCGTCCTTCATATTTTTTTAATTACAGTGATAAGGTTTCCATACCATCAGCTTATTAAAACCCCGCTGATTTCACCTGTTATTCCATAACTAAACAAAAGATTTTAAAGAGAACTAAGCGGCTAATTAGAAACGAAATTTGCAGCACGTTACAAAATTAATTTACAATTAATTTTAATGCCATTATCTGCATGTGCGCTTTAGAGGAGCAGCTGTTTCCTCTGCTGTAAGTCACACTTTTCCCGGTCTTCCTGGGAAAGTGGATCGTTTTAAAGCATTACGCTACCAGTAAAATAGGTTGGTCGCATTTCCATAAGCAGGACATTATAAAATAAGGGAAAATATGCTAAACCTATGGGTTGCCAACCTGACAGATTTATTATATTTAGGGCTCTATTTTAATAAACCAAACGCAATGGTGAACGCAAGAGTAATCGCTTGGCGGTATCGCTCTGAGGGCGTGTCGTCGAGAAATTTGGTAATTTCATGACGGCAATCTTGGCGCACCTTATGGCGGTATTGCTAAAAGGCTGGGTTTAAATGTCCAAGGTGTGTCTCTATGGTAGGCAATCAAATTGTTGTTCTCATGCTTTAAAAAAAAGCCAGTTGGAACACAATCGCTCCATGCTATTTCATAATGAGCAACCCAAACGCACTGGACCGTCAACGACAAGAGCGATTTTCCGCACAGGAATCAGACATACTTGCAACAGAAGTACAGGCTAGGACTGTAGTAATTCATGGATCACAATCCACACCACCTCGTCTCCCAGAAGTTCGGAAGGCACGGGAGGAGGTGGCGAATGCATTAATTAGCCTACATGAGGTGATGTAGGCATAATTATGATTCAAATGGTAGGCTTATGATTCAACTGTGTCAATGTGTAATTTATATATTATAGGCTATTGGCCTACATGATCGCAAGTTTCTTGTAAGCTGTCCTGTTTTATTCTAGTAGTTTAAATTAAAATTAATTAATTAATAATAATTATAGGCTATTTGTTCATTAAATGGAAGTGTAATGTTGGCATCACCTATAGACACTACATAGAACTACATGACTAATAAGTTACCAAATTGCCAGAGTCTATTGCGTTTCCGCTAAGAGGTGGTTCCAGCTGATCATAACGCAATGGGTTTTCGTTGGTTCAAATTGTCACTGAGCCGAAAGTATTTTAGAACACGCCCCAGACAGCGCCACCCATCCCACTGCAGCGCAACCGAAAGGATGTTATGTTGAGAATTTGTTGATCCTAGCGGTATTGCTGAGAAACGCCATAGCGCCAGTTTTAAGACGTTGATGCTGTCAACAAGCTTGCGTTTGACTATACCGTCCCCTTGCGCTGGTTTGAAAATAGAGCCCTTAGTGTCATCATTAAGGCAAAATAACGTTATTTATGTTATTAATCAAAATTAGAATGCAGGTACCCTAATGAACTTCGGATGAAGCTTGAACATGAGTTCATTGCATAATCAAACGAAATTAGTTAAACAAGCAGGCTAATTCGGCGTTTTCTAAGGTGAGACGGAAGCAATTGGTCGCTTATTCTCAGCTGTTGCAGGTGCTTTTAACGAAATTTAACCGCATATATTTTGTAAACAGCACTGTCAGGAATTACCGGGAACTCATAATGGTTAGCCCGAATAATATTGATCATAGGCAACTATTGATCCATATAGCCTATTCCTTGATCACACTAAACACACACGAGCATGTCTGTTTCACCATCATAAGCAATCCGCCAAGGTGGAAAAGCAGGCTTTTAAAGGGAATGGGATATAACATTTTGATTGGTTTATTGCATGTCACGCCCAAGACACACCTATAATTAATGAAGAGACTAGGTTCAGCCCAGTTGCACCTTGCGCTGTACTTAGCGCCCAAAAAACACGCCGTTAAAATAGCAAAAGTGGACTTGGACACGCCCTAAATGGACTTAGCGCCATGCGCTTAGACCAAGCACCAAGATCACCAAGATAGGGCCCTGAGGGTTCAGTTCTGTTAATGGCAAACACTCCAACGGCAGTCATTACACGTTACCTTGCAAGTTCTTAAAATTGTTCCGTGCCGTCTGGAAGCATTGGTACCCTGGGTAAAGAGGGCAAAATAGGCTATGATAAAATGTCATTGTTTTTTATCAGCTTGATCTTGCACTCAGAATATGAGATAAATCTAGCCTTTAGGCTGTTCCTCACATTTTTTAAATCTCAACCCCTCACGTTTGATGTTAATACTACCTCACAATGTGTTAATTCAATACTTAATGTCACCTAAAATGCTAATTCTGTCCTGTGCACACACAGGTAGCAAAGTAGCTATTGGTGTATGTGTACATTTGAACATGAATACTGTACTGTAGTGCAGTGCAGCCACCAGTAAGCCCAAGATACATATCCTAGACACTGCTTTTTCACAGAAAACTATGGGAAATTCCAAAACCAGGGGCTAATTCTGTGAGTAATAATCTTCTGTCTTCAGGCTTTCATCTGCCCTCTCTCTGGATGGGCAGTTTGATTAGTTAGCATACTTTGAACAGACTCCATAAAGACCAGCATCATGCGCAACTCAAGGTCACAGTCAGTGAAGTGTGCAGCGACTGGGAGACTTGTGGGTTTTTTTTGGCCTATATTAATCCACAGCAGGACCTGTCCCCACCCCAGCTGTGCTGAATATTTGCTCACATTTATAATTATAAATGTTCTCCCTCCACACACCAGGGGAAACCTCTGAATAATGTAGGGTTGCAGCAGGAATGATGGAGCTTTTATAAAGGCCACTACCCACAGAACAACACGCTCACATAAATTATACAACCACACGTCTCATGAAGCCTATGAGGTCAAAGTGCCCACTCAGCAAAATGTGCTTCAGCCTGTTTAAAGATATCCCTTCCTGTGTTTACACGGATAGAGATGCACTTTATTTACGGGGCTATCATTCTTTCATTCCTCTTTTGATAACAGTGGCCATTCAGATGGAAGGTACTGGGCTGTCTGTAATGATGCTGGTTAGGAGTGTTCCACGCAGTACATGAAATTATCTTTGATTAATTATAATACACTGGTAGGCATTAAAATGAAAGCAATTATTCATAACATAATACGGCTACATAAGAATGTAAAATTGAAAATAAATGAACCCCTCATTTAATTCATACCACTGTTTTCGAGTGAAACGTACCACTGACAGTGTTATGTGCACCATGAATGTAGAATATTATATTCACGTGCATAGAAATAGTTTTATTCATACATACATGTCTAAATGTGTGTGTGTGTATATATGCAGTGCCCTCCACGATTATTGGCACCCCTGGTAAAGATCAGTAAAAAGGGTTATAAAAAATTCACCGTTGGGTGAATTAACTTAATCTCACACTGAAATAAATGAGAAAAATCAAACCTTTAATTGAAGTAAATTTATTATGAGAAAAAAAATCCCTCATCAAGAAATAATTATTTTTAACAAAACCATGTGTGCCACAATTATTGACACCCCTGCATTTATATATAGAATAAAATAATAATTTTAAATATTTGGTCACATATCCTTTGCATGCCATGACTTCCTGATGTCTGTGACCCAACAACATCAAAAGACTCTTGATACCTTATTTGCTGGTACTCTTACAAGCGATACTATAACGTTTCTGCATTTAAATGGATCTCTATGGGAATTGGGGGGTGGGACTATATTTAGCTGTAAATTACACTGGAACAGTATGGAATGCATGGTTGGCTAAATGGCTGTAAGTCATCAAGGGTCTGATGTATCAAACAAGCCATAAACCATTTAAGGGCTTTGGGCCTTAAATAGTAGTGATGTCATATAGCCTGTGGTGATGAACAGAGGCAGTGGCGATGACCTCATAAGACCAGCTCTTTCCCTGCTCCCTTTGATCAGTCATACAGGAGTGCCGTCGCAACCAAACACTCTGCCTCATCATCACCGGACCCATGACAGCTCTGATAGCCGATGACTCAGTTAAATTACTCAACAAAGCCCGTTGTTGTAGATAATCTGACTGGACTCATTTTTCCTGACTGATAATTCTATCCATTGAGATAGTTGACAGCATCGATCAGTTCAGAGATAACATAATTAGCAAAGAAAAACAAAATCTAGACATCACACAGTTTTTATTTTATAATCTTATGGTCCTGTCCAGAAAATATATTTGCTTCTTGAATTTTCCTCTCTTTATGATAAGAAGCATTTGAACATTCCTTAACTATACAGAATAAGAAGAGACAGACCTTCATATATAAATGGGTGTGTGTCTGTGTGTGCTGCTGTATTTCAAAGGTAATGCAATGCATGGTGAACAGAAACAACCTTTGTAATCCGGATATGAATCATGGTGAATGAGATATTTGAATGGTTGAACTACCTTTTTAACACAGAGACATTTTGTCTGAGATATACTTCCATTTGCCCTGTAGAAGAGTGAGACATGGGGGAGAGCTGCTTAAGGTTATCATATTATTTAAAAATGTATGACTTTGAGATGGGGAGTGAAAAACCACTGATTAGGCAAGCAACATAATCACATGTTAAATTATTCAAACAAGCTTGCTTCCCTCCTCATGTTAAAAGGTTTTGGAAACAAAATGATGTTCAAGTAGTTGTAATTTTACAGAAGTCACATATGGTATATACAGTATGTATATATGGTGGCTCTAAAATAGTTTGAGTTTAAAGGGGCAGTGAGAACATGTCTTAAAAATGCAGGAAAAGAGAATTACCAAATACAGAAAGAAATTACCCTCACCCACCCACCTCTGCAAACATAACATGCACATGCACATACGCACACACACACACACACATACACACAAATGCGTGCACATGCACGCACACATATGCATGCAAAATTTGCATATGGTATTATGGTGGTTCTAAAAGAGTTCTACTCTTTAAAGGGGCAGTGAGAACATATGTCTTCAAAAAGGCAGGAAAAGATAACATGACCAAATACAGAAAGAAAAAAAGTGCAAAAGTAACATGCATGTGCACATACACACACACACACACACACACACACACACACACACGTGTGTGCACATGCACATACACACATACACACACCAACAAATGTATACACACACACCCGCGGCACACACTTGTTTATTTGGAAGCAGAAGACTCTCCGAGCAATACAAAAGGCACTGGACTGAATGTGATGTCAGAATTCAGATGCCTGGGGCCTGGGTAATAGTTCTGCCTAATTTAATAAAGATTTTTTTGTGCTGTTCAGGATAAGATAAATGCAGCATGCCATGATCAATCAAAGTGGAGCATGCATTCATACATATATTAATATATTTACTACATTTTGAAATACTTATACTTTATACTTATCTTAAAACTGTTCATTTCTATACTTGTTGTCAGTGCTGGCTCAATGCTGCCCCCATGTGGCACATCAAATCTCAATTAGTCTGTCTGATGCTTTTCTTGATTATGGAATATTAAAAAAGTCAGTTGTGTGTAGTCCCTTCCATTCTACCGCAATCCCCCAACCAAACACGCACTCCTCTCCCTCTTCCCCCCCCTCTCTCAGGAACATATTTGGAAGGAGAACAGAGAAGAGGAAGAACAAGGGTTCAGTGTTGCCTCTGACATGGAAACACTCATCACACCGCATTTTAAAATACATACTGTAAAAATGGGACTGGTAACTTATCCCCATAGAAATTAAACATATAACATAATGTATTTACAAGAGATCTATAGATTAGAATATCCAGCTATATAATTGGATAGATGGCATCTTAAAAAAAGTGATTCCTGCATGCAAATATGTTTGCTAAAAAGCAATGCCAAATCACTGCCCAATCACGTGACGGGTTTGCCTCTGCATTTCTGCAGTGTGATGTCATTGTCAGAGAGAACCAATGAGAATATTCATTTATAGCCCATTGCGGTGTGTGTCTAATCATAATGCAGCACTTATTTCTGTGACTGCCCCCAGTACACCAGTGATGGGGCAGCAATGCAGATGAAGAGAACGGATTTGAAAATGAGTGCTTTAGGAAGGGTTGTGTTCTCTGCAAATAATCTGCTTGACGCTGATAATATTGTGATTTTAAATAATTAATGCTATTGGCTGAAGCACAATGTGGTGATAAATTATTAATACAAACATACAGCATCTCTCCAACTAAATTTCATTACAGTGCTATACAATTACCCTAGATGGGATATGAGTGGATTTACTGTTGGGCATAAACAAGCAAACATTACAGCATGTGCAGGCACAGAGGAGGGGGAATCGAGTTCCTCGCCAACAGAAAATGGGTAAACACAATAATTGGGACATTTCTTATGCACAGCTGGGCAGCGACACCAGGCAGAATGGGTCAGATGTTCAATTTTGAGTTTGGCTATGAAACTGAAACTGCAAGTAGAGGGGGAGAGCAGGGTTTTGATAGAGCCCTTAACATTTTTTGTTAATGCTTTTGTTGCACTCTTTCTCCAAGTTTGGCTCACCCAGTCATATTCAACTGTCCTCTGCAACCTCTGGAGAACACAGACAAGGGGGATCTCTCAAGCCACTGCTTCAGTGTGGTATAATGGGTAAGGAACTGGGCTTGTAACCTAAAGGTTTGATTCCCAGGTAGGACACTGCTGTTATACCCTTGAGCAAAGTACTTAACCTAACTGCTTCAGGATATACCCAGCTATACATGTGGATACTATGTAAAACTATGAAAGACCATCTGCTAAATGCTAGTAATACAGTAAAAAAAAAAACACAAAAAAAAGACAGCAAGCTGACTGTCACCTGATTGTCTACACTCTGGATTCAATACCCATCCACACATTGGAACAGTGCGTTAACAGATACCAGACCATGATGAGACCATCCACACACTGGAACGGTGCCTTAACAGATACCAGACCACGGGGCACATCCACACACTGGAATAGTGCCTTAACAGATACCAGACTGTGGGGCCCATCCACAGACTGGAAGAGTGCCTTAACAGATACCAGGTCATGGAGCCCATCCATACACTGGAACAGTGCCTTAACAGATACCAGGTCATGGAGCCCATCCATACACTGGAACAGGATGTCACCCAACACTCCATTATGGAGGATAAATCTTTGTGAAGGGACATGTGGCAGCATTTTATATGAACAGACTGATCCTTAATCCCATAATCTCTGGAGAAATGGAAAGTTTCACCCATGATCTCTGGTGAAATGGGAAGTGAGATTATGGGTGTTAGGAGCCATGGGTAATGGGTTCAAATCCCATATCAGACATTGTGCCTGCTGCACTGTATGTGGAAGGCAAGAACATTTTACTTACTGATTTGACTAATGGACAAAAGATCAATTCACTCAGCACTTGATAACATTGATAGTAGCTGAAAAAGCATCTCTCTCTCTCTCTGATAAACTATTGCACTAGAAGCATTTTGAATAGCAGAGCTTTTATTACATTTGCAAACTCAGTCTTGTGAGTGAAATGATACGCTTTATCCTCAGTCAGTGTCTTTCAGGTTAGTGCAATACTGATTACGCTGATAAAATAAATATTGTGGCTGCTAGATGAGACCTGAGGCAGAGAAAATTGCTCTCTTCACTCTTCTCCACCCACTGTTACACCGCTGAGCCTGCTGTCCATCATTATGAGAATACCCTTTTGCCTTCGCTGGAAATGAATGTGTACCTGCTGTTAATTCATATAATTCAAAAACAACTGATTACGGTTTCAGCAGTGGGTGTCGCGACCAAAGGGACAGTCATGAATCAGCAGGCTATTGAAGTGAGCAGAAGAGCGTCCTGTGAGAATTGAAAAAGTGCTTTTTTAACACCTGCTCACAGATTAGCTGTTCTAGGTAGCCGCATTGCTCATCAAGCAGATTTATATTGTTGTAAACAACGAGACGTGATTTAGCAGATGAATCAGCCCCAACTGCGCTCATTTCTCTAAGCCATATCCATCAAACAGTGTACCTTGCTTTTCAAAATCATAATCATAGTTTATTTCTCTAACTATATTATCATAATCCTTTATAGAGGTCACTTGTCAGCCAGTGAAGGGACCCACCAATCCTATGTGAAATCTATTGGATATCGTTCTGTAAGCTATTTATTGCCCTGGAATAAAATCAAGTATAAAGCATGATTGTCCTGTTGTAACCTTCACTATATATTGTGTAAAACTGCAAGCTCACTTTGTATGAAGCTCACCATGAGAAAGTCAGCAAAGATCCAGGAAGTGCCAAAGGCTAACCATGACCTTTTTGGGTCATACCAATGGACATGAATTACTCATCCTCCTGTGGAATCAATTTAGGTTCTTCTATAGGGCATATTTTGATTAAGCTTAGTTTGTTATTATTTCCACTATTCTTCACCCATTTTGGCCTGATACACACAACAGAACTTGGAGGGCATTTTGTTTTGTACACAAGTCTAACTGTGAGTTGATTGGCTTTCTCGTGGAAGACAGGTGTTGTGTTCCTCCCACAGAATATTCCAGACACTAGTAAAGTTCCATGCTGTGCAGCGTGCAGGCCCCAGGTATTGTTAGCTGAGTAATTTATTGCATAGTTTGTTATAGCCCAAATGTTGATTTAGTTTGGTTTCCCCCTGGCTGTAATTACAGCAGTTATTTGACAGAGATGATGCCTCTTTCGCTTTGAGAAGTTTACACCCCTCAGTGAATAAGTAGGAATCTGCAACATGTCTGATTCTAAGATTTTCCTAATCATATCACAACCCAATCCTTACCTGGTTATCTGTCAGGTTATTGCATATTATGAGTTTGCAATGTCACCCCGTGTATTACGTGTGCAAATCTAAGTAAACAGAAGTCCAATGATACCTACCTCAGTGAAATAGTAAAATTAAACTATAAAAGAATATAGAGTCATTGTTTGTATCAAGTTTTTTTTTTTTTTTTAAATAAAAAAAAAAAAAAAAGATTTGCAGTTTCACATTGGTCAAAGTGGCGAGTAAATTCACACACGCACACACACACACACACATGCATGCCATTTATTTTAGCTGTCCATCAAGACCAATGATGACTCTTGCTCTCGTTGAGTGATGGGGGGAGGTTTAGTGCTCCTGGCCCTGGTGCCACTTCAGATGACTGTGGAGGCCATTGCGGGAGGAGCACATTTTTGAGCAGGTGGGGCACACGTGGTCAGATGCGGTTGCAATCCCCAAGGCTCGCCTTGTCTCTGGGCACACCTCTCTGTCCTCCGCTGAAGGCTAGCATTCTGTAAATGATGAACCCCTCCATTGTAGATGGATGGCCAGGTGGACCTGTTGGAGACCAGTGGCTTGAGATGTTGAAGGTTGATTTTGCAGCGCTTCAGGATGTCCTTGCAGTAGTCCTTGAACCTCTTGTTCTGGCCTCCGGACGCACGCTTTGGCAGAGCTGAGCTGGCCATAAAGGGCTTAGCAAGGTAAACGATCCTCCGACATGCGGATCGCATGGCCCAGCCAGCGGAGATGACATTTGGCCAATTCTGCCTACATACAGACGGAGTTGGCATTGGCCAGGATATTGCTGTGTGGGATGCGAGCCTCCCAGAATATGCCTAGGATGCATTGTAGGTGCATTGTGTGGAAGGCTTCTAGCAGTTTGATGTGACGTCTCTATGGGGTCCATGTCTCTGCACCTTAGAGTAGGGTGCTAGTGCAGACTGCTTTATACACAGTCATTTTGGTGTTGATCCTCAGGTTCCTATTCTCAAAACAAAAACCATTGAAAGGAAATGGAGGCCATATTGATGCGAGTGTGGACTTCATCACAGATCTGGATCAAATACATATTTGATGTATTTTATACTTTTTATACTTTTATAATACACTTTTTAATACAGTAATTGTTGCAGATTGTTTTAAAATGCAGTAAAGTATTTTCAAATAAATGTCAACCATCTTAGAAAGTATCTGAAATATTTAAAATACTTAATAATTTTTAAATATAGGTAAATAAATAGTTTTGACTATTTTGTAAAGTATCTGAAAAGTTCTTATTAGAAATAAAGAAACACCCTTTAAAGTACACTCTTAAAATAAAGTCTACTTAGAGCTGAAAAAAGTTCTATTTCACTTCATATGTGGCCAACACTTCATCTTGTTTCTAAACCATATTAAAACATATTAAAATATGTTTAAAGGTTATTTTTCACAGAATTTGTTTGGAGGTTCCTTGAAATGTTGTCAGAACTACAACCTTTAAACCTATTTTTCAAGCGTGTATACTTTAATTTCAAATAAACTTCAAGACAAGAGGTTTCATGTTTATGACCTTCATTTTTGTCTCAGTCTGCAATGAGCTTTGATGTTTCCAGAAGTATCCTCAGGCATAATATTTTGTGAATCAACTTCCTGAATAAAGTTTGTTACATGTTGATTATCCTTTTTTTCAGGGAATGTTGCTATTTTACTTTTTTCACTTTGAAAATAGTATTTTAAAGCTGTAGTATTAAACTATTTTGTAGTTTTAAATAGATTTTATTTGGACATGTATTGGAATGTATTTCAAATACAGAGAGTAGCATTTTCAAATACAAATACAAATAGATTTATGTAAATACTGATGTAATTGACCCAGGTCTTCTTCATCATCAATGGAGCAGGATGATGAGAGGGTGGAACTGAGGTATGCAAAACGGTGGACTATTTTGAGAGGGACACCATTGACATTGAAGTCCCTGCAGGCGGGCTGTGGAAGGAGATTGCAGCTTAGTGATTATTTCAGTTTTTTGTGTGTGGTTATATCAGGCCGAAGGTCGATTTACTAAAAGTTTGCGTGTACAAAAATTGTAAAACTGTTACCACCTGCAAAACATCGCCCGAGGTGATCAACTATCAAGGTGTAAAGAGGATTGCGTGTGCTAAAATGGGAAGATACGTTAATTTCAAAAAATTTTTGCGAGTTAGCCTGAATGAATATGCAAAAATGGGCGTCCCTACGTTATTTCATGAAATAGTGGGAGGTGGTCATGCAAATGGCTTACTTTAGCATGTGTAAAGTAATTTACTAAACTCGAAAGGAAGTTTGAGAACAGTATTTGTGGGTGAATTATAGTGCAAATGGAAAGCAGGTCTTAAGACACAAAATCGATAAAATGACGGCTGTGTGTTTGGAATATCCATAACTGAACATTCTGCATGACTGTGTAACAATGGGGGCTAATTAACTAGCCCATTCTAGCTAAAGCTCAAAATACACAAGATAATTTGAGGATAGCCTACATAGGCTACATCATGAACAGTAAGTATATTTTTTTAAATCATGATGTCATGGTTTTTGACTAGTCCTTCCTTTGCGGTCGTTTTCCTTGGTAGCCACGCGAGGGCGCTGCCCTTTTAGTGGATGTTTGCTCCGCCCCGTCTTTATTAGGGAGCTTCTCTCAGCATCACACCTGTGCGTGGTTACCTTGGAGCTATTTAAGCCCATGTTTCCTTCGTTCTGGACTTCTATATTATTTTGCATTATTTTGCACTGTTTTGTGTTTTGTATTAGTTTTGCCTTTGTTTGCTTAGCCATTATGGTTAGGTCTAGGCTCTGTAGGAGACCTCTTTGCTCCAATGAGTTAAATTTGAGTAATGCGGGACTTGCCTTTGTGTATGTAGCTATTAGGACTCTTCGTCCGTGGCTCTTTTCTGTCTCCGCTTCCTGGTCTTTCCTTTCTTTCTTTGCCTAGACCTGTTGCCTTTTCTGTCTCTTCCTCCTCTCTCTGTCTGCTTTCTTCCTTGAAAGCGAGAGGAGTCTTTGTTTGTTTGTGGGTATATTTATATAGTAATTTCTTACTAAGAGACAGGGCGTTTATCATACTGAGGCAGGGCTTTATCTATACTGAGAGGCAGGGCGTGTATTTTCTACTAGGTTTGCGTTAGTCATTGAGCCGGCAAATGTCCAGAACAGCTGCTCTGTTTGTCCTTCGGTACCTGTCTCCGTACAGGGAGACTGGGCGATTTTGTTCGGAACTGTAGTTCTGTTCGTCCTTCGTGTACGTCTCGCCTCACAGGGAGACTGGGCGATTTTGTTCAGACAGTAGTTCTGTTCATCCTTCGGTACCTGTCTCCGTACAGGGAGACTGGGTGATTTTGTTCAGAACTGTAGTTCTGTTCACCCTTCGGGTATGTCTCTCCTCACAGGGAGACTGGGCGATTTTGTTGACATGTTTGCGTGTGACTGCGAGCCTATGAAAGTAGCCATGGAACGTTAGATCTCTATTCCTTTCGCCTTCTCTTTACCTTTCCCCTTATTGAGATGTAGGGCCATTAGTTTTCGCATGTCTTGCGCTTGGCACACTGCCGGTAGAGGTTAGACTGCTTCCCTTTAATTCCTGCAGCAAGCAGTTAGCTCTGTTTAGAGCTAGGGAGTTATTTTTCGCTTGTCGCGTTCTCCCTTTGATTGGCTCTAGTTTGTTCCTTTGTTTGTTACCTCCGAGGCAGCTCCTTCTCTCATTCCACGTTAGCACCTCGTTGTTCACTGTATTGTATACTGCTTGAGTATTCAGTGTTTTTTAGCTCGTTGTGTTTTCCAAGCTCGAGATTCTTTGCTCTCGTGTGACGTTCGCCTGGTTATACGGGTCGTTTTCTGTTACGCCCCTTTTTCCTAGTTCCATTATTTCCCTCCAGTCAAGTGGGAGCTAGGTTATTTGCGTTATCAGTTATATTTCCTTAAATACGGGGTCTCTCCGTCTCAGTGGCTTTTATTAAGCTTAATGAATCCCCTTGCTGCGTTTGGTCCCTCAAACCTCACACGTCACGCCCCATTACACGTGAAGCAAATCATGTTACAGAATAAAAGAGTAACTAGTATTTGAATCAAACAAGCAATAGCCTACAACGTTTATTATAACAAGCAAATCAAAACTTTATAAAAATAAAACCCATGATCAAATGGAAATGTGATTTTATGTGACACTTATGGTGTGAGTAGGCATAGTTATGATTTCAGTCCTGACAAACATATGTAACGCCCGGCTGAAACTAATAGACATCCAGTGAAAGTTTGTAATAAACCGCCACCTCGTTCAGTATAAGAGTAGCCTAGGCTATACCCTACACTAAAAAAATACCATAAAAACGGCAGAATTGCTGCAAGTCTTTTCATCATTTTCTTACAGTATAACCATTCCAAACACGCAAAATCTTTAAATATGGCTGTTTGCGGCTGGAGTCATTTGCATAATGACTCTTAGTTGATCACCCGCAAAGTGTGAAATGTTAACACACGCAAATACTTTGGCTGCGTCTGCAAAATAACACCCCTTATTTGGGATGTTAGTAAATTGACCCCATAGTGCTGAGGGCATGTTGCATGGACTCCAGGGTGTGGGCTAGTAATGCACTGAGTTTTGGTGTGTGCTTGAAGATGCCGCAGGTTAAAAAGATTTCCATCCAAATGGTATTGTGGGTGAATTCCATCAGAGTGACGGCAGACAGTGAGAGTGAGGATAACAATTACAGGAGCCAGAACACAGCCCTGTTTGACGCCAACCTCTGACTGGAGTCCACCAATGCTTACTCGGGCTTGCTTCCTGTCATGGAGCTGCCATAGGATGGACAAGAACTTGGGAGGCAAACCAAGTTTTAGGAGTTGTTTCCAGAGCATCGCACATGATGGTTGATGGTGTCAAATGCTTTTGTGAGGTCACAAAAGGCTATGTAGAGATCTTTGTGCTGTTCTCTGCATTTCTCTTGTATTTGTCTGCCAGCAAAGATCATGTCAATGGTACACCTTTCCCGAAGCCGCACTGGGTCTCAAGGAGCACAGATTCAGAGATGTGCTCTGTCAGTTGGCATAACATCATCTCTGTTTGCACGTTACTGGTGACAGTGAGAAGCACGATGCCTCGGCTGTTCCCATGCACACGCGCACACAGCACAGTCTGCAGTTTCACTGGATAAATTATGACCAAGCTGTGAAAATGACACCAAAACACACATTAGCAATGTAAATCCCACCCCAGAAATATGCAGCCCATGCTAGAAACAGAACTGTGCAATAAAATAAAACGCCATTTTTTGTACTGTAGCGCACTCTGGTGAGCTATTCCCACTACTACAACTACTATTTGTTGTGTGCAGACACTAAAATGAAACACAACATGCATACCATCATAAAAAGTAAAACTTAAATGTTATATAAATTAAAGTGTTTGCTTGAATGCCAGTCGAGCTGGTCATCTGATCTTATTCTGATATGACCTTTTGAAAATATTTTAATGTTCCTTTAATCTCACATAGTGAACTTCTCAAGAGAAATTCACTGTCCCACTGCTTTTGCCCTCCCCTTACCTCCAGATTTCCCTGGCAGGGATTGTTTAATGTTCCTCATACTGCATGCACCTTCAGAACCTAAGGGTAGCTCAGGAAACAAAGAGCACTTTAAACAGGAACAGAACGGCACACGTTCAGACCTCTGACCCGGAAAAGCTGTGAAACCACCAGTGGGACTAGCTGACTGCAGCTCTTTACAGCAATGTTGAGTTCTGACAGTCCTCTGTTTTTCACTCCTGTTTCAGTAATTACAGTCAATCATGTGAGCATTGGCATAATGGAATAATATTTAGTTGCTATAATTGCCACTCACTGTTGTTGTGCACCAGATACAATCCTGTTAAATCGTTTTTTATAAAAAATAAGAAGATAGATGCAGCTACAATTGCACATCACAACTGAACATTTTACAGTCAACAGAATAGCTGAGTAATGTATAAGGTATAAATGTATAAATAAGGACAATAATTGTTTGCTGAAGTTGCTCTGATTCTTCATAGAAATTACACATTGGGCTCTATCTTGACAATGTTAGCGCATGGTCTAAAATTCATGGCGCAAGTGCATTTAGGGCACTAACTCCACTTTTGCTATTTAGACGGCGGATAATTTGAGCGCAAAGTAAGGCGCAAGGCCCAAATGAGCTGAACTTAGTCTCTTCATTAATTATAGGTATGTCTTTGGCGTAACATAAAACAAACCAATAAAGCCACCTGCGTTGCACCATGGCAGATTGCTAATATGAGAGCGATTTATAAATGGCGAAACAGACCTGCTCATGCATGGCAAAGTGCACATGCAGAGAATAAAATTCTCAGAATTAATTGTGTAATGTGCTGCAAATTTGTTTTAATTTCTAATTGTTGAAAATATTTTTTTTTCCTTAATTATACTCTCCTCTTTATAATAGTTTTGTTCAGTTATGGAATAACAGGTGAAATCAGCTGGGTTTTAATTGCTGAAAGTATGGAAACCAGGTCACTGTAATAAAACTAAAATATGAACAAAGAATAGGGTCAAAAATTCAGTTAAAAATGCTGAAATTTAAATCAAAACCTTCCATTTACTTACAGGCTGTAGATGAAGAAGGCTGTATTGTGTATTGTAATGTTCCACCTGTAATGCTATGATTCAGACATCGGAAGCACATTTTCAGCACTCCAACTGTCCGTCTATCGCATTGCATGTTTTCGTAAGTTTTTGATTGAATGACAATTCACGCATTGTTGCAGGCAGATAGGTCTTAGCAGCAATGTTTTTAATTGATAGCCTTTATCCCCTAACAGAACAATGTCCCCTCGGCAGATTGCAGGAACTATTGGCCAATATAGAGTCATAGCTTGATTGAGGATAATTTGTGAATACATGACATAATTTGCTTACACGTAGCATCGGACAGCGCCCGGATGTTGATGGAGTGGGCTCCTTTATGTTTCACATATATAAGAGTGTTCTCTGCTGGGGTAGAACCCCAGAACATCCAAGGTTCGCCATTAACTCCTGTTTTACCCGTTCTTGGCTGACAGGTGTGATGGGGACTTGAATGTGGGCTAGGTTATTCATTGGCATGTCGGACTATGCTTGAGGTAGATGATTCCATGTATGGGTGAATTTATGGCAGATTGGGATATAGGCTACAATTGAATTTAGGAGATGCTGGAACTGGCCTACCCACTTGCAAAGTAGCCTATTATCATTAACTGTTAATTTTATAGCAACTCTGGAGTGGGATATAATGTTTCTGAACTATACCCCTTTTCAGCACTGTATTACATACTCCGTCTTTGCACTAAATGAATAAATGGTAATAAAACGAGCCGTGCTATTCTGTATAGTTTCAATACGGGTGGGGATGGAAAATATATTTATGGTTCCATTTCAGTAGTCGGCCAGTATGTGATCAGGTTCCGGTATCTCAGATGTGTGACGTGTCTAATGGGTTCTTCTCAGCTCCCAGGGAAGTAATTACAGTACATCTTTAAACAATTTAACTGTCTTAGATTTCCAGCTCATTGTATGCACTGTGCACTTGGAAGAGTTGTTTGTAATTAGCTTTATGGTGTTATTCAATAGCTTGTGTCCATGCACTAAATACTTTTTACCAGTTTGTTACTAGTATTGCACACTTCAAAGGTGATCTGTATTTGGAATTATCACTTCAGTCACAAGGTGAAAAAGTAATGGCCTCTCTAAGCTTTACTAACTTCCGCTGGTGTGTGCTTACAATGTCCAGAGACCACATGACTATGCCAAAGCTCACAGAGGACAGGAACATGAACAGATTTGTTTGAGATGCAATTGGGAAATGCAGGTTACGGACGTATTATTATTATTATTATTATTATTATTATTATTACATTATACAATAATGCCAATTAAAGTGTGAGACAAGTTCAGAAATGTTTTTGAACCTTTTCTCGATGCAATGCTAATTATTTTGTTCATGGATATTATGCTTGGCTTGGAAATTACGAAATTACTAAATAAAATTACTGATTTTATGTATAATATTTAATTTGTCAGTCATTTCCTTTTCTTTGAATTCTAACATTAAATTGTAATAAAAGGTTTGTTCCAAACAAAAATTATGTGATCTGTAAAACCCTGGAGAAATACAGTACCTATCATTTAATCCTTTGGACGCTTCCAAGCATGGACCTAAACCTTCTTCATCCAGGGAGTTTTTCCTTGCCACTTCCCTTGGGTAACCTTTGTGTACAGTTTTAGGCTGGGGTATGCTTTGAAGCTTATTGTGACAAGTGTTTTGTAAAATTTAGATTAGATTTAGATAGATTTGATTGGACTAAACTGGTTTAATTCAATTCCATTCAATTTTATTTGTATAATAGAAAGAAATCTCGGGAGGAACCCGGCTATTGACGGGGAACTCATCCTCTGTCAGCCTGCCCGGTATAAGTTAAGAGAGAATGAATGGTAACACAAATGTAATGAGGGATCTATCAGAGCAAACAATAAAATGGGTCGGGCAGGTTACAGTCAGAGGTAGTTAAACTAGCTGGCAGTCCAAATAGGCAGTCCATACAGAGATATGCATAGTACAGCAATATGCAATTCAGAGGGACAGGGTAATGCATCTAGGCCTCCAGGTTGCATCATGGCATGGGTTTGACCCAGGAGAGGGAAGAGGCTGGGGCATTCTGCAATTTTAGAGCTGGGGAATGGCTAGAAGCCCACGGGAAGAAAACGAAGAGGAGAAAGGTATACATCGTTCTTGTTCAATTTATTCCCCTTCAATTAAAACAATTTCCTTCACTTTCCTTTCCTGGTTTCGCAGTTCATTTATTTTATCCCTTTTATTCCCATCCAATGCACCACACATTCTAATTGTCTTTTACAGACTTGTCTCTTTGTGCTAAACTTGTGTTGATCTTGTACAAGCAAATGGCAATAAAGCTGGCCTCTGACTGGTTACTGTTTACACTAATCTTCCAATGACATCCAATTATCTTTGGAGGCCCTTTGAAGTTGTGGGCAGGTCTGTGTCCGAATCAGCACCCTTTCATACTATTAGGTAGGCTTGTTGAGTAGACAGGACGAGAAAGTCGTTAAGTAGGTGACATTTTCTCTAAATATAGTATACTTAAAACCTCCATATGA
The DNA here is from genome assembly GCA_029718625.1 of Synaphobranchus kaupii. Classification (NCBI taxonomy): domain Eukaryota; kingdom Metazoa; phylum Chordata; class Actinopteri; order Anguilliformes; family Synaphobranchidae; genus Synaphobranchus; species Synaphobranchus kaupii. The sequence goes on from CM056380.1 coordinate 64,845,967, forward strand.
TACACTTACGTCTGGGGTTTTGCTGAGTATATTTGGGAGCACACTTTTAAAGAAGTACATGAACATTTGGTTGCATAAATATGACATACAGCTTCATATAAAAAAAATTAGACGCAGCTTCGCTGACGTTTTCCTTCAATAACAACAAAAACAACGTGTGACATGGCCGCACAAGGGTGCGACGTCTTACGACACTTCCACAGTACGGTTGGAAAATACTATGGCGGATATTTTTTGCGTTCTGCATGTCACATGCTAAGCAGTGCACAATAAACAGCACACTTCTGCCAGTGCACTGTCCGAAGGAGACAGGGCGCAGTAGACAGGACTCTGATTCGGACACAGCCCTGGGCCATGACCGAATACGACCCCTGTTCCCTGTCCCCTGTCCCCCGTCCACTCAGACCCCTACTAATGTGCACTTTGCAACCAGTGTGTGAAAGAAATCCTGCAAAACTCTTTCCAAACTAGTAGTTTGTAATATTTATTTCAATTTTTTTTTTTTTATTGAGAATATAAATCAGTTAATATATGACGATTGTTACAAAGTGTAGATTATGAATGAAGATATAATTAACAAAAATACAAAAAGAGTATTTGTAATATGAACCTATCTTGGACCATAGATCAGCATATACGCTCTGTCTTCAGTGAGTGCACCGTTCTGCAAAGTCTGTTCCTGAATTCCCTCAACAAAACCCCGGAAACAAGGGTTCATCCTGGTATTTTAAGTGCCCCCATTTGTGAGAAAAAGTTGCCCGCTCAAAAGCTTTTTGACGAAGTGGACTCAAATATGCTCCCTCAAAAGGGTGTAGGGTTCGTATTCGGACACAGCCTCTGTCTTTGCCCCTGCTTCTCCTGGCTGCCATGCCTCTAATTAAAGGGCCCATTTTCAGCATTGAAATGGTCGAAACTATACCCCCCTGGTTGTTTTAAGGTCCATAGAACACATTCCTACTCTTCTCTGTGTCTGAGAAAAAGAGCAGGCAAGCTCCTTGAGCGGCTGTGTTGTGACTTATCCGTTGTGTTTGCTTTGCCACGCCCTATAAAGAGCCCGGTTGAAAGGAATGGAGAATCTTAACTAGAGTTTAAACATCGCGACTTGAATATTAAATTCACCCTTGTTTGAGCTTTTTTCCAGGCAAATTAGCTGCACTACTGCTCTGTCTTTTATAACATAAAATATAGTCCTATGCTATTGTAAACCACCAAGATTTATTTTGTAGCGATTTTCTCTCTCTACCCCCTCCACCAAAAGTGCAGGGGGTAGTCTCTCAAGTAAGACACTTTCTGCAGCTCATATTCATGTGTTAAATAAAGGCTTGTCTTTTGTCCTTACAACCCATATCAATTAATTTTATATAAAATTTTATTTATATACATTTTTTATGCTATATCAGACAGTCTTCTAGATTAGTCATGGAAAATGCAAACCTTGCGAGTTTTTGTTGTGCATCAAGCAGAAAAAATGTTTTAGCATCATGTGATTGATTTAATTTGCCTTAACCTACATCACACGTCCTTCACACACAAAAAGAAAACATTGCGTCCTTCACGATGTCACTATTGCACATGCGCACATTGCAATGTCGATGCTGAAACGATATATTGAGCAGCCCTAGTACCCTGGATGTACAATCGTGTTCTATTTGGTTACTAATAAGTACCTTTTTCTAGCAAAAAAGGTACAAATGAATTACAGTATGTATTGCTGGCTAGGGGTACAATTTTATGTACCTATAGGGTATAACCCCAGTGACAAGTGTTTTGTACTTTTTTTAAGGCACTTTTTTGTAACTTTTTTTCTAAGCGTGTGGAGCTGTGGAAGCTGCACCCTCCACCCCCTATGCATCTCCGCTCTCCATCAATTATAGTTCACATTTTGGAGGAAAGATCACACCTTTACCTGAGATCATATTGTCTGTAAAAGGTCAGTGCATTTGTGGGGGTTCCCACATAAACCCAATGCACTCTTTAATGTAACTAATCCTACACTAATAATGTAGTCATTGGGACTTGTAATTGTAGTAGTACAATCTAAGCATTGTCAATACATTGTGAATTGTAGTGCTGTACTGCCAATCTTCCTGTAGCTTCTCTCGCAGGGATCAGCTGATCACAATCAGGATCCAGCACCTCATGCCACCAAAAGGAGGACGAGGAGTTGAAACACACACACACACACACACACACACACACACACACATACACAAAATGATTTACAAGGACATCAAAAGAAAGTGGGAGTGAGTTAAACAATCATGATTGTCCCTATGTTGTTGTAATTATGAAGACACAGACCCTCGTAGTATTGATACGTTTTAGGTAACTCGGCCTTGTTAACTACACAAGTGCATGAACACACGTGTACACAATTCAGCTATTATAACATGTGTCAGCAGTTCCTTAGAGAAATCCAGTCAAACAGCCTTCCTCACAGACACGAGACTGACTGACTGCAGTGTATGAATGATCCTTGGTGCTGGAGAAGGGTTTTAGCGGGACTGTGTAGGCTGGTAGAACCTTACCGTGTCAGGCCTGCTAATCTCTCAGCGGGCTGCAGCAGTGATCTGAAGCTTAGCAACATCCTCCTCTGCCACACTCCACATCACAGACCCCTCCCCACTGTGAATGCCAAATAGGCCCATTAATACCACATTAATGCCCTGTAAAAGTCAATATTACTCCTCTCTCCAGCTGTTTATATGGGAGTATTCATTGAGAGGTTTTTTTGGGTTACCTGGCTACCCTGGCTAACTGGGTCAAATAGCCTGGGTGATTATCCGTGTACTGAGATTCAGATGATGCTTCTGAGATTTCACTAAGCAAAAAAATCTTATCCAGATAAATATATTGCATTCATGGAATAAATTAATATACACTGCACAAAAAGGTATTTTTTCCTATTTGGAAAGAGATGTTGTCATTACACATTGACATAAAAATTATAGTCTCTTGAGCAGAGGTGTCCAAACTAAACCAAAAAAGGCTGCTGTGCATGCAAACTTTTGTTTTAGCCCAGCACAAAGACACTTGATTCTACTTATTCTTGAATGAAGACCATGATTAGTTAATTAATTGAATCGGACATAGTAGTACTGGGCTAAAACAAAAATCTGCACCCACACCGGCCCTTTTCAGATGAGATTGGACATCCCTGGTCTATAGGATGTCAGAGAAATCAAAACAAGCCAGAGTTTTTGGAATACATTTATCAGGAATGTGTATTTTTAATTGACAAACATTTTTATTCATTCATTTAATTTCTAATGCCTGCTGTTCATTTTTACCAAATTTGTCACTATTTTACCAAATGTGACAATTGAGTGCACATGTTTTGTACATTTCCAGCAGGGGGCAGAGTAGTTTTCGGTACTAATCCAAATATCAGGGATCAAAGGATTGTTATGAGCATGAACAGTTATCACCTACAAGTTATTTTTAAACTGCTGCTTTTCAAGCATCTATACATATTTTCATCCATAAATTAAGATTAAAATGCAATTATATGTTCATGGAAAGTCAGGGGGTTTAAAGGGGAATTATTTTAATTCAAAGAAAACGAACACTAAAAATAAGGAAAAAGTCATCAAGGCTATCCTGACTTTACAATGATTAAATTAAGACACCCTGGGGTGCATGGTCTCAGTAGATAGGGATTGGAAAGTACCCATGGTTACCAAATGCAAAGATTTTGTCTGTAATGGGTGAAGTGGTACAACTTTGTGAATAATAATAATAATAATAATAATAATAATAATAATAATAATAATAATAATAATAATAATATAATATGGAGTCAAGGAAATACAAGGAATATGAATTATGTTGCACAGAAAAAATGTTAGAAAATGCCTTTTGCTGCTTTCAGATAAATAATTTGTTTTTAATTAGCAAACACACACAATTATATACAGTATGATTAGACGTGTATAATATTGTTAATAATTAATGCACATCAGTTTAATTTAAATATTCTTATTATACATAGAGGGGTCCATATACTGTGTAGAGTAGTGTTAAAGCATCTTGGGTTGTAACCAGAAGTTCACATATTTGTACTTCTACAGAAGGGCTAGGATTAAATTGCAAGACACAGCCATGAAGAAGGAACCTCACCTGAGTTTCTCATTGAAATTAATTAGTTGTAAAAGGCAAGCTTGGGATGCAGGCTTCTGCCCAGGAAATGAATAACAGAAGATAATGTGAGCCGTGAAAGAACAGGGACGCTTGCTAATGCAGAATCACACTGGCAGCCTAAATAAAACCAGCATGTCAAGTCAGCAACCCTCTCTGACATGGCAGCAGGAAAAAAAAGTGTTTTACAGGTATTAAGGCAGGTCAACAGAGCACTATTTGCATATGTGGGCAGATTAGTCTGAAGCATTGCATTACATGCATTTTACCATTTTTCCATGAATAATGATAACGTGTCTTTGCAGCACAATACATGGCACAGGTATACGAGCTCACTTAGCAGACATTATGACGACTATTATTATTTATTTATTTTACATTTTAACAGTGGATAGCTCTGCTTTTTGCTTTGGTCACTTAAGCCTCAATTCTGGAGTGGGTGGGATTTTGAGTTAAGGCACAGATGAAATGCCGAGGCCGAGGTCATGTCTGATAACAGCGTAAGCTGTGCAAGAACTACAGACTGGTAATCGTTTTATTTCTCCGTCTTGACTGTCAGATTATAGGAGTTATTTGATATATCAAATATATAAACCTAAAGGCTCCTGCCCGGTAATGCAGACCTATTTCCCGCGCCGTGGGATGCCCGTACCACGCTGTTGTAGTTTTTAAAAGCGGCGCCAGGCGGCTCTGTCTTTGCCTGAGACAGAGAGGAGTAGCAGTCGGAGTAATAATCTTATTCTGACAACAGTGCAGGTCAGGGCAGTTCTGCACTTGCACTATCACACAGATAGAAACCAGGTCACAATTACAAAGCACTTTCCTCACCAAGTCAGTGTCGTTTAGGGAATTTCCGAGTGTTTTGGATGCCAAGTGTGGTGGAATTTGTTCCCAGCAAACACGGTAAGATTCAGACACTTATTTCCGAAGGATCATTCATTAACGATACCGTGCGTCGTTTTTAAACCCCTCTGAACACCTCAGTGGGTTGATTTTAATTCCAACATTTGTATTAAATGGTTTTGTTTATATTAAACGATAGCCTTCGATCAACATCGCTGTAGGCTAACGTTACATCAGTAGCCTAATGCTCCAGTATCTCGAATGGTAACAGCACAAGGATAATTCAATGTTGATAGCTCAACACTGATACACGACGCTGATTTGCGTTTGTCATTTGTTCACGTATATAGCCATTGCCTTTATGTGTGTAGTGTAATTTCTTATTTCTCATGTTTTAAATGTTAACGTTGTGGTGGTGTCAGACTGTCTGGGATCTGACAGCCGAAGAATAATGTTAGCCTATCCTACTCTGCTACTGAGAATATGGGTTAGTGGAACAGACTCTTCCTGCCTGGGAGTAGAGATATCGCGTCCGCGTATTTCCTACGTTTTTATTTCCTGTCTATCGTCGGTTATCTTGAAGTAGTTAAACAAGCCATTATTAAAACATGTTATTTAATTTCGTTGAAATCGTTGTTGGCCAGTTTCCACAGGCAAACGTGCAGCGTTTCGGTTTGAGCAAAACGACGTAGCCTAGGATAGCCTACCGATAAAGAGGATGCATGAGGCGAATCCTGTATTAGCCTACTGTAGCTGCAATAAGGAATGGCTCAGCTAATATTAGTATATTGGATATTTTTTCCTTAAAATAATGGTTTATGTAGGCTGGGGTAGGCTATTTATTGGTGTTTATTGTGAATGCATTTTCCACACGCGATTTGGTTGGAATAGCCTATAGTCGCGCTTCAAGCGATATTTCTCTTGTGTAAAGTTGTTGCTGTTTTTTTGTTGTTAGTAAATAAAATAGAAACACTGTATAGTATGGATTAGCCTACATGTTTAAGGGAAATTAGTTTCAAGTTTTGTTTTGGAAGTATTTAATACAAGGAGCAAATTGATTTCAGTATCGACGCAGTGACTTTTAGATTACTATTGTTAAATAGGCGGTCGAGAAATTGAATGATGGACTCTATGGAAATACTTTTGACTGCGTTATGTGTGAATAATATGAGGACTAAAGTAATAGTGTTTTCTCGAAGATGACTGCAGATTGAACGGCTTCAAAATCAGTAGCCTACAAGTACACAGTTCTTTGCTTGCAATTAGCATTCATTGTGGTTGGAAGCATTTCACCCTACCGAGATTACATTTAGCGTTTGCATAGTATGGTGTACTTCAGAGTATGAGTACGTAGAAATGTGTATACAATGTGCAAGCCTGTTTTTAGACTCCTTTGGAAGAAATATTAATTTGTCCGACAGTTATAATATCCAACCTAAGCTGACACATGGTTATATTTAAATGTGACATTTCAGTATTCAGTATTAATACTAGCCTATATCTCAAAAGATAAGGGGAAATGATTCAACTAATAATTTAGCTATAGACAAGTGCTTGATTGGGGACAGAAACATAAGTGCTTTAAGGGCTTGCAGGACATTGGGTGGATCCTCTTATGGCCCAAAATGCAAAGGATTTCTGTGGGAACCCTGTACTGCTGGAAATGAACATAGACTTCTCACATTGTCCTTCGCATTAATATCATAATTTTTAAAGGATGGCAGTGGGAGGATTATTGGTTGTTGTTCCACTGGAGGGCCATTCGCCTGAGGAGTCATTCTTGGTGCAGGTCAGGAGAATGCACTCTTGGTGCAGGTCAGGAGAATGCATTCTTGGTGCAGGTCATGAGAATGCACTCTTGGTGCAGGTCAGGAGAATGCATTCTTGGTGCAGGTCAGGAGAATGCACTCTTGGTGCAGGTCAGGAGAATGCACTCTTGGTGCAGGTCAGGAGAATGCATTCTTGGTGCACGTCAGGAGAATGCATTCTTGGTGCAGGTCAGGAGAATGCATTCTTGGTGGTCAGGAGAATGCATTCTTGGTGCAGGTCAGGAGAATGCACTCTTGGTGCAGGTCAGGAGAATGCATTCTTGGTGCAGGTCAGGAGAATGCACTCTTGGTGCAGGTCAGGAGAATGCACTCTTGGTGCAGGTCAGGAGAATGCACTCTTGGTGCAGGTCAGGAGAATGCACTCTTGGTGCAGGTCAGGAGAATGCACTCTTGGTGCAGGTCAGGAGAATGCACTCTTGGTGCAGGTCAGGAGAATGCACTCTTGGTGCAGGTCAGGAGAATGCATTATTGGTGCAGGTCAGGAGAATGCACTCTTGGTGCAGGTCAGGAGAATGCACTCTTGGTGCAGGTCAGGAGAATGCACTCTTGGTGCAGGTCAGGAGAATGCACTCTTGGTGCAGGTCAGGAGAATGCATTATTGGTGCAGGTCAGGAGAATGCACTCTTGGTGCAGGTCAGGAGAATGCACTCTTGGTGCAGGTCAGGAGAATGCACTCTTGGTGCAGGTCAGGAGAATGCACTCTTGGTGCAGGTCAGGAGAATGCATTCTTGGTGGTCAGGAGAATGCACTCTTGGTGCAGGTCAGGAGAATGCACTCTTGGTGCAGGTCAGGAGAATGCACTCTTGGTGCAGGTCAGGAGAATGCACGGTGCTCAGTTTGTGATGGAGTGGAAACCATAAACAAGTGCACTTGAGGTAATTCCACTCTGAACACAGTTGGAAATTCCTTCGGGACTGCGGTTGTTTTTGAGGAAGCGGCACAGATTCGCAGGTTTGAAACACATTCTCGTTACCGAGCAATCCTACTGTTGAGAGCATGGTTTGGGCGATTTGGTTTACATGTCAGATTTTAAATTCAGTTGGCACTTGCCACTACCCCCACATGAGTTTTGCTCTGTGATTGGTTGTTGCTGTGGTATCCGGTGACATCTAAATACTGATTGGTTTTTCAGGTGAGGTGAAAGTCCATTGGTTGACGTCAGTACATCCTGGCACATCGGGCATTGTCGCTACGTGGATTTCTGGATTGACCATATGCCTTTTATAGCACATGTATTGGGTTCCCTCCCAAAAATATTTCCACAGAGGTGTTCGACTGTCTAGGACAGTCTTCTAATGGGGGAACAGTTTATCTACAGACAGTTTGTAACACACACACAGGGAATATGAAATTAAACTGAATCAGTCACCTAGAATGAAATGTGCATCAGTGTACAGATACAGGGTTGCAGGTAAATAAATGGTTTAGTCTTCTGAAGTTTTGTAGGGTGCAAAAAAAAGCACTGTATACTTGAGCAGAAACGGCATATAGGTGTAACTGAGATGTGTTGATAAGTGTTCAGAATAAGCTACCTCTGAGAGTGAGTTGATAATGCCAGCATGCTAACTTCAATGAGCAGCAGGCATGCTGTTGAGCGGCAGTAGGAGGTGATAATGATGTCTGTGCATTGCCGGCTATAGCCAGAAACATGGGTCAACACCTTTACCACTGACCACTTGTTGCATTTTGTTTTCTTTTTTTTAACATTCTGCTTAGACAAAAAAGGAAACAAGAGCAAGGCTGGTGTAACACTGGATCAGAAATCTGCCAAGTGACCTTGTTAAAAACCTAAAACACGTGTCTTGTGCTAAGTAATCAGTGCTGTGCAAATTGCATTTGATCACAGGAACACACACCGAAATAATAAAATGGGATTAAGCCAACCAGTTTTAACCCAGTTCAGTAATGGCTTTATACCACATGTGCATGTTAATTCTATGAGGGTGGATATAAACCAGTCTAACACTGGATTTGTTACCAGATCTGTACATGTGAGCCCTTATTTCTTGGACTTCCAAATGTAGACCAACAGCTGTGCCGTTTAAAGTAGAGGATAATGATGTGTATTGAATGCGCAGTAGAGAAAGGGAATGTTGGCGCCCCCTGCAGCTCACTGGGGTGTTTTCCAAAGGGAATGGCTGTCCTCTCTGTAGCTACATTAAAGGGATAGTTCGGAATTTTGAACATAATGTCTCAATTACGACTTACCCATGATGTAGTTGATTGATGGAAACCATTTTCAGCTAATTCCATGCTGTCCCTTCTTTTGGACATACACACGTTGCTAATGCTAACGCAACTCTCTGGCAACCGGTAGCATCCACTACCAAACGCACTTAAACACTCCACAGTGCACCCAAAGCAAATACAATATGACGACAGTCTATCGGGGGAGTGATACTTTACGTTACCTACGAATGTAGTGCCGGCACTGGTCGAGTACAACAACAAAGGAGAGTAACAAGTTGCAATGGCAACGTTCGCTCCGCCACCGTACTTCCACACAGAGTATATTTGGTCAGCACAAAGTAAAGGATTCAACGATAGTTTGACTTCAAAAATGATGGTGTAAACACTCAAAATAACCCCGATAGACTGTTGTCGTATTTTATTTGCTTTGGGGTGCACTGTGGAGTGTTTAAGTGCGTTTGGTAGTGGATGCTACCAGTTGCCATAGAGTTGCGCTAGCATTAGCAACGTGTGTATGTCCAAAAGAAGGGATAGCATGGAATTAGCTGAAAATGGTTTCCATCAATCAACTACATCATGGGTAAGTCGTAATTGAAACATTATGTCCAAAATTCCGAACTATCCCTTTAAGCCCTTCATATTCCATTCACCTTTCATGCTTTTATTCATTGCTCTACTGCATTTGTGTTGGCTGCATTAATGTGTTTAAGCAAACTATGGAGCACAAAGTACTATCCTCTGTAAAAAAACAAAAACACAAAAAAGAAGGAAATGAGAACAAAAAATACAATTAAAAATAAAATGCCATCAAAACTACAGCTGTATATAAGGAACGATTTTAGAAATACAAAGGAAAAAAATATGCCATGGTTTATTTTTCCATAAAAAAAATAAATTATAATTGGACTTAATATTTTTTTATCATACATTCATTTATTTTCCCCCATTCATATAGTGTTTCACTGGCAGGCAGAGATTTCTTATTTTTTGATTGAAAACAAGTTAATAACTAAACCTGCTTGAGATGCTTTATAGTGAGTAGTTCATGAATTGTATAGCACACATGAACACATATTGTGGAAAGTTGTTATGCTTGATTGTGGAGACAAAGAACAAGGTTCTAATGCTTGATTATTAGTACACATGGATTACAAATACAAAGGACTACCTTTTTTGACACTGAAAAGATAGTATCCACTATTGCATGCATGTTGTAGCAGCAATGAGGAAAATTAAATTATTAGAAAATAAATTATGGGTGCGTAAGTCTCATCATCATATTGGCCCATCATATCACCCATAATATTAGCATCAGTGCCAATGCATTTGTTTTAAGTCAATTCCAGCTCATACTGGGACAATCCAAATATTATTGTGCATTCCTAAGAATGACGTTTGTCCTTCAGATTTCAGCAGCGAGAAATGAGACCTTGAAGGATGTTTTAAACAAAGGGAAAAAGCCAGCGATCTTGTCCGAACGTTGTATTCTGAATTGCTTCTCCTCTTCATTAGAGGAGTTCTGCCACTCTGCATATCCCCCTCACTGCTGACACAGAATCCATTCAGCACAGTAAGAGAGGCTGTGGCGAAAGCCAGCTTTATTGCCATGATGAATAATCTCTACCCAAACATGGCCGTGTCAGGAAAGCTTTGCCAGGTCCGGCTTTCATACTCATTGGCCTCATTTATTATTCATGCGTGTGTTCAAATCTGATCATAAAGTGTGCGTACGACCGTTTTTACGCAATTTTCCGGATTTATCAAAATAAACGAGGGTGTACGGTACGATGAAATCTTACACCAGCTCTTGACTTTGCGTGCGCCTTTTTTCCAGAGGCGAGGCAGTGATTGCATGCAATGAACAGCAAGGACACAACGTGTGCAGCCTAAATTATGAAAAAAATTACTTTTGTTCGGTGCACTGCGGAGTCAACTGGTGCAAAACAAAAGGTGCTCTTTGGGAAAACGTAGATTATGTGAGTGTTAAAAATGTAATTTCACTTTAAATTAGTAGCTGATTGTAAAAAGGGCAAAATAACTTCCAAGGCATTCCATCAGTGAAAATATTAAAAGCTGTTAATGCATCTAGGCAATGTTTTAAAACACACTTGATCTACGTGTTGTGGGTATACCTACGTTGTGCAGCCTTATTGGCAAAAATATTTAAATATATAGTTAAAAATGACCAAGATCTAAAAGGTGTCACCACCCCTGCCATGAGAGAATCTTTGATGCCTCCAGTGTAAGTGGAAAAAAATGCTGGTAGCGGCGAGTTACTGTCGCCGTCTTCTTTCCCAATGATACCCCCCCTTCTCTTGTCTGCAGGGATGCCCTTTCCTCCACCTGTACCGCCAGGACTTTTCTGCTGTAGTTCACTATTCAGGGGAAGCACTATTTACAATTTTTAAAACTATTTAAAATTTTATCCCGTCATAGCAACAAGACAAACCCAAGAATAGCCTGGTCGTATGCCAAAAATGCTGTGAAAAAACCCTGCTCACTCAAATGCAAAATAAACACGTGAAATTATTGTCTCATTATACCACATATTCTACAATGAATATCTGCTACTAAATATGAAATAAATATACAATCCTACTATTGTTTTTACAGATAGAGATGTTCCTTTCAAAATTCAGTGGTCATTTATTGTCTGGTACAATCCGTTTGAGAAATATACAAGTTTATACCGCTATTACACTATCTGAAACGTCGACTCGTAATACCCCTTTGATGCCTTGCAAGCCTGTCTCATTCATTACAGTTCATTCTGGTTTAATTGACAGCTCTTTTATCCAATAGACATTATAACCGTAGCACCAGTATATGCAGTGTCTTATTGGGTGCTTTGAAAAATGAATTGCAGGCCAGCGTAACGGCAGTATACCCATCCCGGTATGTAGGTATTTTTCTGTTTAAAATGCAGTTGGTCTTGCTGCGTACATATGTTTAACTGTATAAACTTCACCCCTAGTGGTTGAGATGCATGCATCTCAATTACAGTATTCATGTTCGTCTGAAATTATAAACTACAGCTTTAAGAAAACCCCGCAAATTTTGACACAGTGTTTTCTAAAAGGGTAGCCTTTTGCGAAAACCTCAGCTTCTCCAGTTACACTGCAGTGCAATAAATTAGGAGCATGCTATTAATAGCCCAAAGCACTTACGACCCTCCTCTGGCTACAGCCACAGACTGTAAAATGCATAAAATTCACCATTTATACACGCTAAGAAAATCATGTTCACATATAGAAACAATAATATTTTTTAAAAACGTTGTACAAATGAGCATTCGCCGTTTTCCCTTGCTTACTGTACTATATACAGTACCTGATGCACTTTCGGTTTAGAAGACACCTCATTTTTTTCTCCAAAATCTCTCGTGTAAATATGTTTAAGAAACCAAGTACTTACCAGTATATTCAGCTACAGCTGTTTTCTGATGAACCCTGAAGAGTTTATCTTGTTATATTTCGCCAAAGTCCCGTACAGTCGACATTTCTGCAGCGACCACCCCTTGCACTTAGGGCTGAAATACGTTGCTGTACTTGTGTGAATACACACGCGCTTTCGTACGTTCTTTTTTAAACGTATTTAAATACATTAGGCGACGTATGTTATGGTTATTATATATATACTGTATGTGACTATTCTGAAATAAATGTATTCTGTAGCAAATTTCTGATGTGCAGGGAATATTTTTTTAGATATTGACATTTAAATAAAACGAGTAGAAACCAGGTGGAAATTGCCTCTGAAGGGCCAAAGTAAACAGGGTTAAAAAAAGGTGATGGTCTCTAAAGGGATGTTACAAAACTTGCGGCTTGGAAAAGAATAGAAAACTTGCGGCTTGGAATAGTATCTGTTCCAAAGATCTGTTATCTTTGGAACAGGTACTGCGGCTTTTTTCCCCTTATCCCTGATAGGAGGTTGTGGTGGTCCCAAATGGTCACTTGACCATCATGCAGTAAATTGGTAAAATACCGATACCGACTGCTAGATGCACGTGGATGAGTTTCATTTTACACAAGGACACTGATTTCAGTTTGTTATAAATTGAAGCAGATATCATATTCATGAGTTTTTCACTGCTTTTTTCTTGCATTTAAAAAAAAATGTATTAGCTAAAATTCCTGACTGTATTATTATACCTTATTATTATAGTTCATAGGGCCATCAGTGTTTCCCACATAGGCTTGACTTGGACCGTAAGTAAATTACCGACCACACAAGTATATTTGGAGACCCATTTTTCCAATTTTCTATTTATTTGTTTTAACCGTCCGAGAAAACAACGTCATGCTTGAAGGATGAACTGGCAAGTGGACCATCTCCCCTCACTATGCCTCTTCCCACCCCTGTTCGTTCTGCTTGCTCGTGAAGGGGATGTACAGAATCACGCATGCTCTGGAGAGAGAGAGAGTTTTTGAGGATATAATGGGGACGGCTACGGTGACCGGAAATAAATTTGTGCTTACGCTGTAGCCACAGAAATCAAAGTTGTAGACACAGCGAGGGCTGCGAGGCCAATAGACATCTATGGGGAATACATCCATTCCAGTCCCCTAAAGCTGGCCCCTTGGTAGCTACAAGAGTTGATACAGCACACTCTTAACATCGCCAATGCTAACACGCAGCAAAGTCGTTGTGGCTACTTGTTAGAAGGATTAGAGTTTGTTTTCTCTTCAGGCTGTCACAGTTAGAAAGACAGACTAACTTTAGCTAAGACTACCAATTTTTTGTGCATTTACTCAGCAGATATAAGTACTGGAAATATTTCAAGGAAGGGCGGCATTTCAAGGAAGGGCGGCACCAGGATGACAAACTGCATAAATAGACGCCTCAATAATTGCATGTGTCAGTTATGATCCAGTCATGCAGTATGAAAAGACTCTGACTTAGCCTATGTTGTGAATATGATTTCTGACTGCTCCTCATGAAACAGTCAAATGTATTAGGTTAATGCCATGCATATTTGATGCATTCCCTTCACCCCATTGCCTGCTAAATTAACATAGAATGACACAATGAATAATAATGCATTTTTAAATGACCAAAACCAAATGGAATCGACAGTTTGGATTATGGCAGTCTTATTCACCCCAGTCTTTAGAGGTCCTCTGCCTAATATAGAACGTCATTTTTTATACGATTGTGGTGCACCATTACTCGCACATGATTCACATATGCTTTTTTATATACACCCTGATCACTATCTCTTAATAACACTTAAGCCTCTTGAAAAAGAGATGAGAGTTTCTCGGTCTTTATCATGGAGTCTAAAGACTGAGAAATTAGTAATCCTCCAATATAACAATGCAGTAAATATTTTCCAGAATTTGTGAGGCCTTTCCTCAGTGGCCATGGAGTTGTTCCTCTGAACTGTCACATCTCAATTATTGAAATTTCTGTGTGCTTTGACCGTACACATAATCTCTGGGAAAGCACGCAGGTCTATACGCAATCATGCAAATAGTGGATCTACAGAAGAAAAGCATTGTGGGTTTTGAAGAGACTCAGAATTCCCTTGTTATCTCTCTGTGTTTGCCCCCATCCTTATCTGGATCCTGTCTTTCAGAACAACAGTACATTTACATTTTGCTGAAGCATTATCAAACAAGACCAAAGAACAAACCTATATCTGAACAACCTTCAGTATGATTGAACACATACCCACTGGTCAGAGCCACCTTCAAAGCATGACACAAACACACAGCATGTTTAACTCATTCGACAGGCTGACATTTACAAAAAGTATTTGAATTCTAATTATTTGTTTTCTGAAACTCTGCTCCATCTGAGCTAAATTTGAGTCCTGTTGAATAAGATTTGTTTCCATTCTATTTTTTAACCATGAGATCAATCAGCACTAGGGCTGATATAGTGCTGGCATTAGAAACCTTTGTGAACACTGACATAAAGACATTTAGCGGTATTATTTATGTGAAGACCTGAATTAAACCAGACACAGCACATGGGGTTTCCAGACTAGTCAAATGGCAGGGTTTTGCATTTTGTGGTCAAAGAATACAGGTACAAGTTTAAGTGAAACTCCAAGAAAATAAAATAAAATAAATATAGATGTAGCTAGCTAATGTGACTACCCAAATATAAAACCAAAAGAACATTTCTATCTTGTGCCATTTAGTAAAGAGTTTAATGAGGTCTACTTTACACTTACATTGATGATAACCTTGTTAAAAACATGAAAAAAACAGTCGATTGTTCGCATCTACCCAATTGACCAAACTGTCAAGAGTCATGGAACCATTACATTTCAGGCTTGGAACTGATAGTGGCACTAGGAGTGGCACTGCATAACCTTAATTATGATGGTAATGGACGCTTTTACAATGAGAGCATTGAAATTGGGTTTTTAGCATGTTTTTAGTATAATTTCATCCTACTCCATAATGGCTTTATGCTTTGTAAGGTGCAAAGACCAGTGAAAGGGCTCTGACTTTTGGATTCAATCAGACGGATGTGGGGTGCCTCGGAGAGCGGGAGGTGTGCAATCAGGCACGGCTAACACTGTAATGAACAGACCGGCACTCCCACAGCCGTCATAAAGCAGATATTTCTGTCCTGCATTTCCTTCAGCCGGAAGACCTGTGGGCACATAAACGGTGTATGAACCAAACACTACAGCTCACATTTCAGTTTCTCTAGTGTTTTTGTCTCAGCTTTCATTTTGACTTTATCTGTTTTGGGTAGATGGAAAATTGTCTGTTTTAATATATTGTTTCATCAGTAATAAAAAAAATAAAAAAAATACTTCATACCACGTCATGGTTGTGGTTTTGAGGTTTAAATATGAAAGTACGAGAATACTGCTGTCAATTTCATCCTCTTCAAAGCGTAATGGCTCCACGTTCTTTCATAGGTATAACCTGGTACATTTGTGTTCAGAATGTCACAGGAGCATTTACCCCCTGCAGGAAAGAAAAGAAGCGTTTAGGCTGTATTTGGGAAAGATTTGCCACTTTGTGTGGGTTTGTGTGCATCTCTGCTTATTGTGATCAGTTTGTGAGAAGCAAGGGGTGCAGACCTGTAATTACATGTGGGGTGATGTTCTCCCAAACCTGTAATTTATGGTTTATGATGCCTATTTTTATCCCTGCACCTCACAAAAATGGATACTGCTACTGAGGCAAATATCACAGTCCCATCTTCTGCAAGGCCAGGAAGTCAACGTGTTTCATGAGCTCCAACATAGCATTGCAGCAGTTTCACATCTGACATAGCCTGTTAACTAACGTGTAAAATTTGAAGTGAGTAATTAATTTGATTTATTACTGTGGGTATATTTGAAAGCATCGTTGTGTTATGTGAAATGATAGAAATATGGAGAGTTGAACAATAGGGTAACCGCCTATCCGGGAAGGGCACGCACGCACGCACGCACGCACGCACGCACGCACGCACGCACGCACGCAAAAAGTGACAGTTTTCAAATAGTGGTGTATTGCATTTAATCCACAAAACACAAACAGTTGGTCAGTTGGTTCTGCTTCATTGGGAGATGACATCACATTCATGCAGCTCTGAGGTAGTGGGAGGAGGCTGGATGGGATGGGGGTGGGGTAGGAAAAAAAAACAAAAAAGATGCAAGCTACTTTCCTTGTAATAATAATACTGAACTGTTCGAGAATGAATGCGCTTGTGTGTCCGATATGGGCTGAGGGGGTGGGGTGGGTCTCTGGTGACCTTCCACAAGCCGTCTTACCTCACCTCTCTGCTAGAGCATCTGGCCTTGTACAAGAGGACATAATATGAGCTGCTAATACATTCTTTGAGCCTTGTTTTTTTGTTTTTTTCCCCACCTGTAGGGAAAAAAGAAAAATAAACTGTCGCCAAATGAATGATATGAATCAAGCATACTGGGTAAATGTCTTCCAAATTTATCCTACATTCTATTCTATCTTGGCCCCCCAGTGATGGAATGTGCAACCCACTGCAGTCAGGACAGCAGAATCACTGCCCATCTTCTACTGCAGACTGGAAATGCACCTATTTGAACTCCATCTTGGTCAGAGGCGACGCAACAGGACAGGCAAGGCAGGCAATTGCCTGGGGCCCCGAGCTTTGAGGGGGCCCCCGACGGCTGATCACATTAGTCCTACGGCAATGACAATCTAAAAATGTGGGAACCCCCTTGAAACATCCGATGGACAAGTATGTACTCGGAAACCGCCCTAGATGGGAGCGTTGAGGGGGCCCCCGAAGGCTGATCACGCTAGTCCTACGGCAATGACAATATAAAAATGTGGGAACCCCCTTGAAACATCCGATGGGCAGTGCAGTGTGTAGCCTACTTGGAAACCCCCCTAGATGGGCCCCCATGACTCGTTAGTAGCATGACAGTTTGTTTAAATGAATAGGCGGCTATCAAAATGAAAAGGATTTACCCCACCGGTTATCAGAAGGGAAAAAACAAGAAGATTCAAATGACCGCTACGAGAGTAAGTTGTAGAAGGTAACATTCTAATGCTGCTGTAACAATCACTACTGGACTGGTAGGCTACTTGAGCTCGGGGCGTTCAGTAACACCATAAGCTACTTCGCTAACGGAATGTCGTGTAAGCACTCATTCTAGAGGGTTAAAACATTCAGGGAATGTTAACGTTAGCTACGAAGGTGTTTGCTCCATAGGTCAGCTCTCTTGTGCTACTGCTAGCTGGATCCATACCATAGACTAGAAAAAAAGTAAGTTCAAACTAAACGTGCATACTCCTTGTAGGCTATTCATCATTTTACACATCCCACTATTTAGTCATATGTTGACCAGCCAGAGTCTGGTACTGTTGACTCTAATAAATATGTGTAACACAACTTTGTATCAAGTAAAATCATGCTTTGATTCTTATTTGTATATGTATTATGGGTATAACTGGGTTGAAAATATGACTGTAAACCCTTTAGTTTGGTATAAAAACGGAAGAGTTTCTTATGGGAACCATATTAACGTTAGTTGCTGAAACTCCTGGCTCCTCTCGCCTGTCCAGTTCCTATATAGCCTAATGTTAGTAGTTAATTTTTAGGTTTATATGAGATAGCCTATTAGTTATTCCCCTAAAATGCCTAAACAGAATTTGTGAAGCTTGCCGGTTATTGTTATAAATACATTTTGAAACGGAACCCATTACCCATCTGCAACGTAGCTAGCCTCTCTGGTTTTATGTTTGCAGTTGGCTAATGCGATAGCCTGGATGATACAGACAGATAATAGTTTACAGTTAGCTAGCTACATAGGTAACTTAATTGACTCTAAAAGTTAGGATATTTTGATAAAGCTACAAAAGTGCAAGGTTTTTTTCTAATCATAGGGAGAAGCTTATATGAGAGTAATGTTAAATGCACAAATGTCAACATTATTTCCTGCTCATGAAGGGTGATCACAAGTGAAAATTGAATCAATGTGTACGTGAACATTTAGATGTATGCTATGGAATCTGGTTTTTAATTTCAATAAAAAACAAATTGCTGGTTACATTTAATCTACAGGCCAGGCCTAAATGAATTCTGCTGGCTCCCACAAGCGCATTTCTCAGGCGATTATGCCTCCATGCATTTTCAATGAACTTACCCATTCAACCACCACAACAAAAGATACCTCCATCAAATCACCAACTTCAGGGTAAGGTAACGGTTATGAATTTCGTTTAGGAAAAAAATAAATAAATCAGTCCGAAGGGCCCCATGTATGTTTTTGCCTGGGGCCCCCAGAGACACTAGAATCGCTTCTGACCTTGGTTCACCTAATACTGAACTAACTAATAACATCACATTTTCCTCCTGCACATTCTATGGTATCTAACTATGTTGTAAGATTATGCATCGACAGCTGCCTTAGCATTATCACTATTTGTTGCCTAAACCAGTATGTTTGCGCTTATGTAATTCACTCTGCTAAATGCCTTAATGAGGACATAAACCGTAGGTTTACAAAAATGTTAGAAAACCGTAGTCATCGGTGTACTTCTGATACAATGTGCCCTGTGTGTGGACTCGTGTTTGATTATTCACGCCCGCGGGAGAAGAAAAGGAAAAAAACCGCCGTTAGGCAGCCTGCCCCGTGCAGCATGTGGATATGAAACAGTGAGGAGATTCACATGAAAGAGACTGGCTGCTGATTTAGTGCTTTTGAATGAGGAAGGGTCAGCGATGGGAGAAGGACACAGCATTGCGTTTTAACCCCCCGCACAAAGAGCTGCTTCTCTCATGCACTGTGTCGTATGAGTTTCTGCCTGGGCTGGGATAAAGGCAGTCAGTCTGCAGCTCAAGGCCCAGGACCTGTGATAACACAGCCCCTTCAGCACTGAATACTGAAGTGCCTAAAAATGCCTGGCCTTATTTACAGTTCTCTCCAAGTTCACTCTTCATTTCGACGATGGGCGACACGGTGGTGCAGAGGATAGCAGTGTCGCCTCCCAGCAAGAAGGTCACAGGTTCAGCAGAGGGCCTGTCTGTGTGGAGTTGGCATTTTCTCCCTGTGATTTGTGTGGGCTTCCTCTGGGTACTCTGGTTTCCTCCCACAATCCAAAGACATGCAGGTTAAGGCTGATTTATACTTCGTAAGACAACCCCTGTGAGCCTGATTTTCTGTCTCATTGATGTAATTTGGAACGTCTCACAGGCTGTGAGCCACTTGTCTCGTACCTCCAGAATCTTCTAGTGGCTCACACCTTAATGTCTCACAGCTTTGATTGGTTGACTGGCCTGAGGATACGGAGCATTCTCCTTTGCTAAGGAATATTGTATGTATAAATGAATGATGGCTTCATATTTTGTAGCCGTTTCAGCCTGGCTAATTTAATTTAAGAGACTACTCGTGCACACCCCAGTGCAGTGTTTAAATGTCACAGGACGCTTGTCAGTGAGCCGATGTATTAAGTATAAATGCCCAGAGCCATGAGCCAGTCTCCTAGCTGTGTCTTACACAGTATAAACTAGGCTTTAGGCTACTTGGAAGGGCATTAAAAAGGGCATTACTGTAAAATAGCATGCATGCTCACTCAACCTACCCTCTATAAATAAGGGTCAATGAATACATAGGCTATCCAAACCAGCTGAGGGGACAGTCCTGTGTTAGTCTGAAGCCATTCCTCAACTTGCAGCTCCAGTTTAATCACCTCTAAGTTATAGCAGTTCTGATCTGTTATACCAGTAGGACGAGACACACTGTGCCTGTCAAGAACATATTTTTCAGGTACTGGTTACTTCGGCAGAGCGTAAGCCCTGCCACTTTCATTGCAGGGGCCAAAATGAGGTGAACTCAACTGGGAGGTCAATTACACTGAACAATTTGCCTTATTAGGTTTGGTATAATGGAAACTTCCTGTCTTTACAGACAAACTAACATGCTTTTATAGTTTCCTGTGCTTTGGATGGCAGTGTAGTATAGTGGTTAGGGAACTGGTCTTGTAACCCAAAAGTTCCCAGGTAGGACATTGCTGTTGTGCCCTTGATGCTTAAACTGAATTGCTTCAGTAAATATCCAGCTGTATAAATAGATATTATGTATAAAGTAATCTCCATGATTGCACAGCACACCATCTCCCCACCCCACCTACAGATACATCCTGGAGGAAACCATAGTGAAGATCAATCAAACTGAATTGTGCTCATGTATTCAGATACAGGGAGATGATGTCTGATGATTAAATTCAGATGCATGACAATGTCTCATTGTAATGAGAAAACACACATGCTGTGTTTGCAATTTATCTCCTGCGAGTCAATCAATGTTTTCATTTGGATTGCTGTTGAGGTTTAATGACCTGCCAGTTTCTTTACTGCTGTTTAAATCGTGATGTGGGTTATTCCTCTTGTTTCCTGCAGTGATATTTTCATTATGGCGGTTCACTGTAATAAGAACTTGGAGCGCCTTAATTACATTTTATTTTATTCATTTCTGAATAATAACCACAGCATTCTTATTAAGCAAGCTAGAAAGTAACCATGGATTTAAAAAAAAGTGTGTTCAGATGTTATCAGTCTAAATTTAGCAGCTAGTTAGTTAGGTTAATACTGTGGTGTTACTTCTGCATCTATGAGGCAGCAAGCAGTGGCTTTTAACTGTATGTAACAGAGGTGTGAAAGCTAGCTGATACATTGTGTACTTAGTAGTTTAAAATAGCTAGTTACCCAACTTAAGAAAAGAAAAGTGATGTAGCCTAGCTAGTCAGCCATTTTCCAAGCTGAGATATGTGGAGTATTTAGTCACACGTTTCACTGCTATGTACTTCCTCTCCCTCACAAAGGGCTTTGGGCCCATGGTCATAATGTTTCCCCTGTCCATAACTCTGTATCCTAACATATCCTGACGTAAATAACCATATCTGTCTTTTGTCAATTATGAACGTTACAAGCCAGTTTATTTAGGCTGTGGCATGCTGGGTGTATGCAGGGATATTAGTTGAGTTAACATGTTGGGTTCAGACTCTGGTCAGCAGGTCAACAGCACAGTCTGAGGGATGTGAGTGTTGAAGGTGGTTTGAAATTAATTAAGAATAACAAAGCCATTTTTATCTCATGCTGCCAGGAGGAGCTCCATCAGAGGCCATTTTCAGAGATGACTTCCTGTTGTGTTCTAAATGGTTGGTCTTATGCTTAAGGAAAATCACTATGTTGGATAAACTGCTGTTGCCCTGCAGTTCCTCATGTGTGGGGGGGGGGGGGGGGGGCTAAATGCATGGGGAGGAGGGGGCTGTGTGTGATATACAGCTTAAGGCACTGTCTACTCGCGTCATGTCGTCGTGATTTAAAGGTTTCATTTTAGAGCGCCGTGGAAACCGTAGTGGTACCTTTTTTCCTTTTATCTTCCAGGAAAGTGTTTGTTGTGCAGAGTGATAAACGGCGCAAAGATAAACAATGTCTGGCTGCGAAATGGATTTCAGCCCAGCAGCCTTAGCAGCACAGAGAGGTGCTCCGATGCCCCAGGTCACATGCAGCTTTAAAATTAATTAAAATAATTACACAATTGATTCTAAAAGCGACTGGAAGCCAGTATATAGAAGCGAGGACAGAGGTAATGTGTCACACCCTGCAGTCAGGCCATTAATGAAATTCATTAAACTACAGGGACCTACTTCTACACACCATCACCAGGGGCACTTTAACTTAGTACTGGGCCCCTGGGCTACTGGAGTTATGTAGACTACAGCAAATCAGGCATAAATGACAACAGAAAAGACTCACTGCCAGTTGGAACCAACCAGACATTTACACAATCAACATGACATTGAAACCACGCTATCACTCTAACCTTACTACAAACAAATAACATTCGACAAACGTGTATTGGGAGACTTTCGAAAACAACACTTTTTTGTTTGTGTTTTTTTTTTACCATGATACATTGATAAAAGATGGTATCTATGATAAAATATAGTCAGTAAAAAAATAATAATAATAAATTCACCAAAATAAGAAAATAACTTATGATCTGTGTCTCTTAGCCTTGCAACTGTACACTTAACTGTGGTTAACGTTATTGTTATAGCAGCAATAACGTTATTGTTATTGTTTTACCTAGTGGTAAAAGTTGATGCCTAGGAATTTTAGGTTCTAGGTTTGGTTCGGATTTATGTAGTATTCACCTGGCCCAACCAGACAATGCAAAAAGCCATGTCTAAGCATTACACATTGGTAATTTCAACTCGATTGACCACCAGGGCAACAGCTGGGCTATCAGCCAACTATTTCCAATAGGGTCTAACGAATGCACAATTAATAAAATAAAGCAAGAGCGGCAACAAAAAAATAAATGAAGTCTTCACAAATGAAATTTTTATTTTTCCGTTTTTGTGAGCCGCTGTCGTGCTTGCGGACCTCTGACATTTTAGCTTCTGACAATGAGAAGCAAAATCAGCACATTTAAGTAGGCGTATAGCCACCAAAGATGACTTTGCAAACCCATTGCATGAATCTGACCAAACTACCAGTATGCATGTTTTTTCTTTTTTGTTAATAAATGAATGAATGAATGAATTTAATTAATCTGACCAGACAACCAGTTAACAACAAAAAACATTATTTCAAGTGAATGAGTCACTCACTGGCAAATTAAAACATTATATTCGAGGCCCCATATAAGCCTGTGCATTAAAGTGCCCCTGACCATCCCACCAATATCCTTCAGACTAGACAACAATACCGTTTCCTGCATTTGCCTGTGTCAAGATATTTTAAATTGCATATATATGGCAAATATGGACTGTGTTATCTGAAGGACATTTCGTATCTGGTAGCATAGTGTCTAGAGATGATTGTAGGTGCTGAATACAGGCCCTTTTGGTATGTCAAGACACTGATTACACTGTTAATCTCACTACACTAGGAATTCCCTCTCAGCTAGTATTCATGGAGACACCAGAGCTTCTTTATCAGCTGTGACACTTGAGTAATCATTAATAATGTCTCCTGATAGCTGTATTGATGCAAAGTGCCCTCTGAATTGATCCATTAAAGAAAGGGCTTATCCCATTTTGAAGGATAAACCTAAATTATTGAGCACAAAATTGCACATTCTCATTTGGTGATTCACAAAACAGGCTGACCATTCAAGGGGTTACAACAAATAATGTCCAAATTTCCCAGAATTCCTTTGGTCCTCATCATTGTGGAAATCATGTCCTCATAAATTGTACCTCATGAGAATAATTTTAATGTGGCATATTTTACCTTTCATGGACCATTTCCTTTTATTTTTCTGTCATTTCCTCAATTTTCTACTTGATCTATGCACTGACCTTTTTATACACAACATAACAATAACAGATGTGGGTTCTGGAACCCCTTTGTCCTAATGAGAATGCATGAGAATGCATTAGCTAAATCATTGCTTCCAACATTTTTATTGTGTGATAACCTGGATTCAACGCTTAATCATTTCCCTTATGTGTATGTCTCAAGAGTAAACCCATATTAAGAATGATCATGCACACACAAGGCTGGCAGCATATTATGTCCTTCCACCTGCTGATGAATTCTAGAGAGAGAGAGAGAGAGAGATTTGTTTCAGATTCTTATCTTCTCCTTCCCAGTCATGATGATTGCAGGCAGTTCTCAGAGAGAGACTGTACTGTCTCTGGAAATCAACTGAGGGGGTTCATAGAGTGACCCTCTTGTTATAAAAGGTTCACATTGTCTTGTAGAAGCACGGTTCAGTGGATCCAGTTAAAGATGTAGGATTTGATGCAGTCTCAACGCCAAGAAAAAAACATCAGGAAAGAAAGGGCCTGTTCTCAGCTCTGCTGGGATGGAGGGATGTCCTACCAGATTGCCTGTGTCTTGTCACTTGCACTGTGTCACTTGCACAGCCATTCACTTGCACAGAATATGGAAGCGCATGTAAGAAAAGTGCTGTGGTCAAGATTTTGGAGGAGTAGTCAGGAGAGAGAAGGGAGAAAATAACGTAGTTCCAGTTGTGACCTTTTAAAGCGTTTGCCTTTCCTAATGATTTTGTGTCACGTGACGTAAGACAAAGCCTGGAAATCAATGTGCCTGGGGCGAAGGAAATGCCTCCCATGTCTAAAAACCAATCGCCGCAGCGCGTTTACATGTAATGCTACTCAGATGAAGGAATAAGCTCTGTTTAAAATGGAAATAACCAGGCTCAGCTCTACACTGTTTCCAAACAAACAGTGAAAGCAGACCACATGTGTATTTATGAGGCACAAACCAACAGCAAGGTCGATGAGCATGTTGGCCATTCACTCGCTTGCCTTTGTTAGCCAGTAATGCTTTTCAATACAAAAAGGTTGCTTTTATTTTAGAAAGGTTTTATGGTCAGCCTGTTAAAACCAATTGTATTTTCAGGCTTTGCCGTGGCAGCTGACGCTGTAATTGCATTTTAATCTGTTGTGTTGAATGAAGGCAGTTTGGGTTAGGGAAAATGCATGCTCACTGAACCGTTTGTCTATTAAAATCAATGACAGACACTGTGAATTATATTGTCGTAATGTAACACAATATAATTTTTGCCCATAGTGATTCAACACATGTATTGAATCAAACTACAAGCTAAAATACATTTACTTTGAACTGACAAATCCCACAGTATCAATTCTTAATGGACTATAAATCATTTAGGATGTAGCCTAATTTGTCATCTTAGCCGTACATCTTTGAATTTGATAAAATAAATGTAATCATATTTGAATGCAATTGCAATCTGCTTTTTAACCTCAAATACACTGCCCGGCCAAAAAAAAAGTCGCACACTGTAATATTTTGTTGGACCACCTTTAGCTTTGATTATGGCGCGCATTCGTCGTGGCATTGTTTCGACAACCTTATGCAACGTCACAACATTTATTTCCGTCCAGACTTGCATTAATTTTTGGCCGAGATCTTGTATTGACGACGGGAGAGTCGAACCACTCCGTGAAGTCTTCTCCAGCACATCCCAAAGACTTTCAATGGGGTTAAGGTCAGGACTCTGGTGGCCAATTCATGTGTGAAAATGATTCCTCATGCTCATTCCTCATAACCCTGAACCACTCTTTCACAATTTGAGCCCGATTAATCTTGGCATTGTCGTCCTGGAATATGCCCATTGATGGGATAACCTGGTCATTCAGTACATTCAGGTACTCAGCTGACTTCATTTTATTGCTGCATAACGTTGCTGAGCCTAGACCTGACCAATTGAAGCAACCCCAGATCATAACACTGCCTCCAGAGGCTTGTACAGTGGGCACTGTGCATGACTGGTGCAACTGCGACTTTTTTTTTGGCCAGGCAGTGTATTTACTCTCGCAGCAGTCATTTTAAACAAGTTATGTACGCAAGCAAAATATTTGTTTCTACATTAGAAAATCAAGACACCTGTAAAAAAAATAAAAATAATAATAATCTGCAGCGTCAATGTCCACTATCATTTGGAAGTGATACTATGGTTTGCAAAGATACATTAGCCTAATGTTTTTCTTTTCCCTTTTATTAGCATGAATTGATTATTTAATGCATTGTTGCATCTAGTTGATCCATTATAGCATAACGTTTACATTTACTACATTTCAGTGCTTGTCCTTGTGTTATGGCAGAAAACAAGGTTTTGCGGTTAAGTACTTAAAGAAAGGGACGGAATGGCAGCAAACATCATTCAGTGTTGGGCCTAGATGCACAAAAGCGTTGGGTCATTCAGCATGCTTAAGTTTAAACCTCA
Source organism: Synaphobranchus kaupii (assembly GCA_029718625.1). Lineage (NCBI taxonomy): Eukaryota > Metazoa > Chordata > Actinopteri > Anguilliformes > Synaphobranchidae > Synaphobranchus > Synaphobranchus kaupii. The sequence goes on from CM056380.1 coordinate 64,872,139, forward strand.
TGTTTAAACCCCGAGACCACAGAACTGCATTACACCTTGAACAGCTAATCCATATTTCACAGGCTTGGATAGCAGGCTGCCATTGACCCATTGAGCCCTGAATGTTTTAATTACATGGAGGACAAGCAGAAGGAGGGGAATGATAGGTGTGAATGGCTCTGAGAAACATAGACCCCCATGGGTCCCCGTAAGTACTGGCTTCAACATCTACTCTTTTTAACTCAACTTTTATTTATTTGATAGGGACAAACACATTGACAGAGATGCATTGTATAAAACAATTATCTGACACATTACAGATGTCTAGCTTGTGCTAGTTTTCAATGCTTGTCCCTAGAAGGGATTTTTCTAATGCAACAGACAGCAAACAATACCAAGTAGACAACAATTAAAACAACAGCATTGTAACAACTACATGAAAATAATAAAGACTGCAGTTATGGATTTACACCTGATTACATATCTGATGGTCTGTCAAATGGGAACGGCTATAAAACCTAATTCGTCCGTTTGTCAGTAACTCACTGTTAAGGATGAACCATATTATGGCTGAAACTTGGTCTGAAACAGTGAAGCGGTGTTAATAATTACCGTCTGGGCTTTTTTGAGCCGCACTGGGAATCTTACATCCCGGTCAGCAGGGCATTCAGTATGCGTGATGTGCTTTGACAGAGCGCTGAACACGCGTACCGCTACAACCATGCCATGTCTTAATCTGCACGCCGCGCACGCCTTGGACAGCGCTCTCTCGGAACGCGTGCGGACGGATGCGTGTAGTCACAGAGCCCGGGTCCATCTGCTGGCGTTTAGAGCGCCCTCCGCTTCTCCTGGTAGAACAAGCTAAATCAGCCACACAATGCTCTTTTCTCCCATTCCCTGCACTGGCGCATGTGATGGCATAATGTTAAAATTTTATTTGATTCACATTGCAGGATCTGCAGTGTTTTTTGTAATCAGCTCTGGCCATATTAGAGGGGAGCGATGTAGTCGTTTGGATTTGGACGTGTAGCCGCAGAATTGCACTGAAACAAAGATCTGCTTTTTCTTTGTGCTCCCCTGTGACTCTCAGAGCCATAATCTCAGCTGTGGTGCAGTTTTGGGATTTCCATAATCCCAGACTGTGAATTAATGACAGACTAATCGCTGCAGTTCTAACCCAACAGAAGAGAGGGCTCACTCTATCGTGTTTCCTTTATCAAATATGCTATATGCAACATTTTCATCAGATAATTTGACGTTCATCTATTAAGATTTATTTAATCATTTCGGATGTAACTGTTTAGGGGAAAAGCAGGCCTCATTCAACACACCAGCACTTTTAGAATAAGGAAATGAAACCATTTGGGATGGCTTTGAATACTATTTGTGATTTTCACACCTGTATGCATGTTCTCTGTTTTAAAGATAGAAATAAGATGCTTCTGTAAAAGATCCCTTTTCACCACGAGCAAAGTACAGTAATACCACAGTAACATTCATGATGACCGCTTGTCAAAATCACACTCTCACGCCACCAAATTATTAAAAATAATTTCTTGTCTTGTTCCCTGTAAAAACGTGACAAAATGCAGTGCTCCAAAGATGAAATTCAGTGAACGCTTGTCCGTTCCTTCTACAGGGAGTGATGTCACACTCATTTTCACAGCGAGAGATGTAAAACTGCGTACGGGCAGTATAACGTGTCACGTCTGTGTTCTTTGTGCTAGTCTCTTGTCCTTGAGCTCTTATCTTGTCCGATATCTTTCCCAGCTTTACAGCTAGGAGTGGAGATGGAGACCTCAGCTGTGAATTGCATTCTGTGATTAATCGTCTAAATAAATAGAGATAAACCGGAGTGTGACATAAACAATATTGATGGAATAAACCGAACCAGAGAAGCAGCCACCATATCATTAATAAACATATGTTAACACAGTCTTCCAACTAATTGAACTGTTTTGTAGTGAGTGACATCTCTGTTTTTTCATGTAAAAACAATGATTAATGAGAAATCAGTCATTAGACCTTAAAATCTTCAAACCTCACAAAATGGGTGTACTAGGTTACATCACATTTACAAATGTTAAATGTTTAACTGGCTATGTTTTGAAATGCAGTAGAAATAAATGTTTATTTAAAATGTTTTTATAAATATTTTGTTCAGACATTTCCAAATCAAGCTTACGAATGTTTTGCAATAATCACACATTTATTAATTTTACATTTTCATTAAATGACCCCTAGCTTAAAGACTTAATTTAACTTAAAAAAATGTAATTGTAGAACCCCGTATGCACATCGTCAGTGTAATGCATAGTCTTTGTATCTGCAAAAAAATAAAATACAATAAAAAAAATGTTACTATTGTTTTCCTTTCCGAAGAGAACTTTCAAAGTGTGGTAAAAATCCAAAATGGAGATACAAGGTTTTTGCACTCTCCGATGATGTGCTTTATTGCCAGTGATTCAATGCCTGCACTCTAACAAGGACCCACTTGTCTACACCTGTGGGCTGAGAAATTCTGGGATTGTGGGGGCACTTTAAAGCATGCTTAGGCCTCCACGCTTCACAGGAATATACTGTATGCAACCACAATGAAGTCATTGTGGACCTTGGATTTCTCAGATTGCAGCAGCGGTTTCAAGTCTTATTTTATTCATAAAACAAAAAGAGATCAGTGATGTGCGACGTGGACAGAAAGCAGTCGGTGGAGGGGGCGTGAGTCAGTGCAAAAACACATTGTGAACACTTGCAGGGCTTTGTCAGACTTCAGTTAAAGCAGACTCCCAAGCTCCCAAGCTCATTAGAAAATCAAGCCGCTGTAGAAATTGTCTAGCTCTAGCCCAAGATGGGCACGAGTTGGCCAGGTTTCCCAAGGTTACTGCTAAATATGTTCCCCCCCTAGATACCATGCACCTTTACCTTGAGAATCATGTCTGTTCCATTAGCCTTTGGTGTCCTGTGGCACACACTGTGTGGGCTGTAGTGTGGAAAATAGCCTCTGGTTTGTAGGAGTGTACTGGTGGACTGCCCAGGTTTAGCTGTAGGGCTGTCTTTGTGGGTGTGGATGGCATAGCAGTGATGCTGAAGCAAAGCTAGTGATTCCAGAGATTTGGAAAAAACGGAAGTGCCCCCAGCAAAAATACAAACACCCTGAGCTATGGACAATCGAGTAAAAAACAAAAAAGGGGACGTTTGTTCATTTGTGTACTTAAAAAAAAAAAAAAGAAGTGGAATACCTGAAGTGCTTACGGCTCTTGTAGTACTCACCCAGTGCTGGAAATAGTTAATCACGCCTCTATTTGAACAAGCCTACTTAGATAACTTCCAGCATATGAACTCATTGGCTTCTCTTCTTCTCTTGTGTACTGAGTATTTTCAGAGCCAGTAGCAACCGAGACACAAGTACCCTGGTGTCCGGCAGTAAAAATATTTATTGGCTGGAATTCAGGCAAAACTTGAAATCTTTGGTCTGTAAACATATGGACCGTTTGTGTAACATCCGCCGTTCCCTTCCAGCCCACCTTCCTTTCGTCCTCCGTGTTTTCCCCATTCCTCTTGTTTCATGTCATGTTCTTCCGTTTACCTTGTCTGTCTCTCCGTGTTGTGCAGGCTGGGCGTGGTTCCCCTGTTTAGTTCCTCATTTTCTCCCCATCATTTCCCAGCCAATCACTCGCCCTCCCCGCTCGCATTCCGCACTCACATTCATTACCTCATTCACTCTCGCTCACATTCCTCACCCCCGGTTCATTACTCATCTCCCATTTCACCTGTTTCTCCCCTTATTTATATCGCCCTCTTTGTTTGTTCTGTGCCAGTTTGTTCCGTCAAATCTGTTGTGTGTTTGACGTGTTATTCGGCCTCTATTTGTTCGTTTTCTCATTGTTCAGTCTGTTTTCAGTTTGCCTGTGCAGCCTGCTTTCCCGTTCCAGCCCTCCTGCCTGTTGCCCAGCTTCTGCTCATTCCTGCCCCGTTTCCTCATTTGCCTTCTTACTCACCAACCCCGTATCCTGACCATCACCCAGCTCCCCTGTTTGCCTGCTTGTCTGTCCTCCTCAATAAATTCACTCCTTTGTGGAGTTTTTGCTTGAGTCTGTCTCCGAGTCCTGCATTTGGGTCCATTCCAGTTTTGAAAACCGTAACAATTTGAGATTAACGGAGTTCATTCTAACCATGCTCTGACTTTATTAGCATGTAACTGTAGGCGTTCCACGTATTTATGATCTTATATCACTGTTGATAATCTAAAACCCATAAAACTAATTTTCCTGGATGCTGATTGATAGATCTGTAAACATATGAACCATGTAAATGTTATAAGATCAGTATGCAACACCCATTCCGTCACCACTCTCAAGTGTACATAGGATTCCCTTGTATGTATAGTCTCTTAGTTGCCTAAGGCCCATAAACTATTTTTTTATGCTTGTTAAAAGCTTTTCCCAGCATGCTGTGGGTTAACTTCATCTCTCTAGTCACCTTTCCAACTGTGAGCATGTGACTCAGAGCCCAAATGGCCTCCGGGCTCCCGTGCTTCACCAAACTAGCATACCATGCTGTGCTGACACACTGTACTTTGGCTAATGCACGTCACACATCAGATAATTGCATTTGTCTGTCCGAAGTCATTTGTTTTTACACAAGGTATTATGTTTCCCCCCCATGCTTTTGACAAATATGTAGGTGTCATTATAGAACTACAAACAATGCAGTTACTGCTTTTTATTTATTTATTTCTTTGCCTCGAGGACAGGATGCAGGTCTGCGAAAAAAAAGGCTTGCCAGGTTAGCTTGCCTTTTTCTCTCATTGGCTTGCAGCTGGGGTCGCTAATGGGAGTGACCGCATTCTTCAGTGTGTGCTGTTTCAGTGCATTGAGGAGGAAGGAAACCGTTCACGCGATTCACCCGTTCACCACCAGAGTTAATAGTATTTACTATGCAGTTAAAAAATGTGTGCATAGTTTTTAATGCAGACAATACATCCCCTCAGAATAGGAGTAGTGAGCCATCACAGAAGGAGTAGCGAGCTCACATTGTCTGTTGTCTTTGTGCAGCAGGGAATCTAGTCTGAATTCTGAATCATTTTCAAACAGGAATTGCTCTTTTTCCTCCATTTTTGAACTTTGTATTTACATTGCATTACATTACATTTGCATTTACATTACATTTGCATTTACATTACATTTTTACATTAACATCTTTCATATATTCTACATCTTGACATTTTTTTCTGGTTTGATTTCATTGCTTCCAGCAGCCTCTTGTCTTTGATGGCCACATCATAAAGCTTAGCTCTGTCTCCTGTTCATTCATCCAGAACAGACAGGACTACACACATCACACAATAAGCCTCGTCTCAGTCTGTGTATTGAAGTCTTTGGCAAATATTTACTGTTTGTCTGATAATAAATGCTTTCAAAACATACGATTTCTTATAACAGACCAGCAGGGTAGCAAATGGCAACTATTTTGTTATCTGGAGCTTGTTTACTCTGGAGCATCATGCTAGGTTAGGCATGTGTACAAGTGAAAAGTGTGTTCTCTCTCCCTTCTCTGTCCTGTTTTTAAACTCTTGGCAAAAATGACCAGAATGGATGAGGGAAGGCTTAAGCAATGTATTGCACTGTATGGCTACATTTCTTTCTGTGTTCAGCGTAATATAAACCTGGATGCTTGGTGTTATTACACATATTTAATACAGCATTGGTTATGGTGGTTACTATGGCTGTTGAGCTGAAATGTGTAGTGTGAATGTAGCGTCTGGAACCCATCCAGGTACGCGGTGGGATTCTAAGCCGACTGACCCTTTTAATTGGATCTGAGCTTGTTTTACAGAAGGAAAAAACAGTTAAGCAGATTTCCCAGACAGTGCTCGCCGGCGGCAGCCCTGGGCCACTTCCATTTTCTGTGTAAATGCTGGAGGCGAGGGGTGGCGTGTACTGGTTCTGATAAAATAAGCCTTTTAAGCATAAACCAAACTCAGTTGTATTAAGCCTTTCAGTACTTTTTCTTAACACTTAGCGAGACCCTGAGAATGTTGGGAAAGTCCACTATATAAAGATTTAGGCCATGTTTCACACTTAGCAATTGCTTCTTTGATTTGAACTTGATTCTTCTGAGAGTTCTGAGAGACTCTACTTGTTGCTGTAAGCATATGGAACAAGGTTCATTCAAGGATATAGAGATGCATGGAGTTTCAATACAAGCGGGGACACCATGAAACGTATCGCACAGGAAATTTGGTAATAACTCAAATACCACAGTCATTCTTAAACTTCGTAGATATAGATAATATATGTGCTTTTTGGAGACACTGATGGGAAATGACCTCACCGACCAGCAGTAAACCCTGGCTTTACCATCCGGCCTGAAACAGCCATCGAGGCGACGAGCTACAGCTGTGCTATCTGCCAGTTTGCCTCAGCTGTGCTATGTGCCAGTCTGCCTCAGCTGTGCTATGTGCCAGTATGCCTCAGCTGTGCTATCTGTCAGTCTGCCTCAGCTGTGCTATGTGCCAGCCTGCCTCAGCTGTGCTATGTGCCAGCCTGCCTCAGCTGTGCTATGTGCCAGTCTGCCTCACCTGTGCTATGTGCCAGTCTGCCTCAGCTGTGCTATGTGCCAGTCTGCCTCAGCTGGGCATGCATGTAGGTAAAGGCTCTGCTGGCCATGGTCCTGAAGGGCATGACATTTGGGAAACAGGAGAAACCTCTGACAAGGGTTAAATATGATCAACATTCTGTTCTCCCCCTATTCATTCATTCATTCATTCATTCATTCATTCATTCATTCATTCATTCATTCATAGTGTTATTTATAAGCCAGCTCAACTAGCAATTCTTACAAACTGTCTTGATTATCCTGGTGTCTTTTCTGAAAGGTCAGCATCATTCTCTTTTAGCTCATAGAAATTGTTATATATTTTATATGTTATAATATATGTCATAGATTAAGTGTTACAATATCTTGGCAATATGTTTGATTTGAACATATCTCCAGTATATTACATTTCTGTA